>CM069857.1:220875516-221323016 GCA_036172795.1 Pelodytes ibericus | reverse complement strand
TCATGGCTTGCTACGGCATTCAGTGGCAGCTCATTGAGAGCTGGGGTTTACCACTATATAGGATAAATGTGGGCTCCAGCAGCCTTTAGTTTGTTATAACCCTGCCAATGTTTTATTACCCTGTGCAAGGGAGTGATTGCAGATGATACACCTCTGTGAAGTGAGGTTAGAGGCATCCACTTGATGCCTAGGGTTCAATACTTGATTAGGACATGGCCACCTGAGCCCCTTTCCCAGGTCAGGTAACACAGGGTTGTACAGACTGTTACATGTGGCTACATGTACGGTACGGTAAGGTGGTAAGGTATGTAGGTACCGTATCTGACAGAATCATCTCTAGGGGTTTTATTCCCCTGGAGTCCATCACCTCCCTCAAATTATCAACAAGCATCAGCGGAAACCCTTGCAATGGGTCCTGTCTTTTCCAGGTGGAAAAACATTGTTGTACAGCAAAGGGGTCAATGGGGGTGGGAAAGAGTTGTCTGTCTGCTACTGCAATATCACATGGCACTGATTGGAAAACACACTGACTCCAAGTTGCAAAGTATCCCACCTGAAGTGCTGCAGAAGACCCTTCCAAGTACATAGGTGGATAATAGCCATGTACATCTCCAGTTCACATCTAGCAGTATTCTCTAAGCCAGCAGGCATGCAAAGGATTACAGCCAGTAATACAGACTTTTATCACGAAATAACTTTTTATCCACCTACAAGACTCCTAGTTTGGTTGCAAAGAAACGAACAGCCAACATTCTCACATACAGACTGATACAGGATTTACGGGCTGACAGCCAGGTACCCCAGCGTTCTTAATCCTCATACCACCCGATCCAACATTGGTGACCAATATGGATGTGTCACTACACTGGACTTAAATTATGCTTTCCTTTGTTTTACAATTGCTAATAAAAAGTCAGCTACTGTTTGCATTTCAATGGGCAATTCTGACGATGGAGTTAAACAGCTCACCTGGATTCAATTTACAGAATCTCCTTCTGTATTGTGGGGTCAGTTGAGCAAGCACTTGGCTCAGTCGGGGCATACATCTGACTCACTGTTAATCCAGTATGATTTGTTGCTGGCAAGCCCCACAAAAGAACACAACATCAGAGACTTTATTTCATTACTTAACCATCTACATCACTGTGGATATAAGGTGGCAAGAGAAAAGGCTATCATCGCTCAAACTAAAGTGGAATTCCTTGGATATATAATTTCCAGAGGTGCCCGACAATTGGCACCGAAAAGAACTGAGGCCATAAGTGGGATACCCCTCCCTACAACTAAAAGAGAACTTCAAGCATTCCTGGGGATGATAGGATTTTGCTGCCTGTGGATTTTGGACTTTGGAACTCTAACCAAAAGACTGTATGAGAATATAACCCTTGCACAACCAGAAAAATTGATATGAGAGCAAGATGAAATAAAAGACTTTACACAAATCAAAGAGACTCTTCTGAAAGCCCCAGCTCATGCCTTACCTGACTTTAACAAACCTTTTCAGCTCTACACTCATGAGAGGCAAGGGGTCGCATCAGCAGTCCTCACTCAACCTTTTGGAGGATCTCAAAGACCAGTGGCCTACTTCTCTAAACAACTCGACCCTGTCGTAAGAGGATGGCCAGCGTGCATCAGAACATTGGCAGCAGTGGTTCTTACTATCAAAGACTTAAACAAGTTAACCCTTGGACAACCACTCAGAGTCCTTACGAATCATGCCGTCTGTCAGCTGATAGATGGAGGAGCTGCCGGATTTCTTACTCCTGCACGGTTTGGACAATATGAGGCTATTCTCCTCAGAAGTACAAATCTCACGTTTGAGGTTTGTAATACCTTGAACCCTGCCACACTTCTTCCAGACTCTACACAACATGAAGGACATGATTGCATTGAAATTATAGAGCAGGCAACAATGCCAAGACCAGGCTTTAAAGACTGGCCGATACACAATGCTGATTATGAACTTTATGTGCATGGTTCCAGTCGTGTAGTATAAGGTATATAAAAGACTGGATATACAGTTGTTATTCAGAGTAGAGTGATTGAAGCTGGACCCTCTCCCTCCTTGCCTGTCAGCACAGGGAGCCTAAATGACAGTGTTAACTGCAGCCCTGAAATTCAGCAAAAACAAAAGAGTAAACATTTACACAGACTCAAAGTATGCCTTTGGAGTAGTACACGCCTTCGGTGTACTTTGGAAGGAAAGAGGATTTTTGACAGCTACAGGAACAAAGATACAGAATGGCAGACAAGTTATTGAATTGCTTGATGATGTCCTACTACCAACGGAAGATACAGTGATACACTGCTGAGCACATCTCAAAGGAGAGTCTGACAGAATCCAAGGAAACAAGTTAACGCCGCACTTTTGGACATTTCCCAACAGGAAGAGACTGTTTAAAGATCCTGGACAGCAGAAAGCAGCAAAGGACTTACAACTTCTCTTCAAAAGGGACAACATGAACAACAAGTAGGTGTTTTGATGGGCACAATAACCCCTGACCACCTGCCAGCGGAGGAAAGCCGAGATGCTGATGGCAGATCTTGTCAAGATAATAATGAATCACCCACTATTTTCTAACAAATACACATGTTTAGATGACACTTGGTACATATTCGTAGCTGCATTACTGGCTTCTTCAGTTGAAACTGCAATAATTATTGGTGTGCCCTGCTATTCAGTTATATCTGGAGGTCATGAGTGTAAAATGTTAATAATATGGGGGAGGGATATATCCCAGGGAAAAATAATTTTCAGTTTGGGAAGAAGAGTATACTTTATTAAACTTGCTTACGTTTCCTATGTGCAAAGAAAGAAAAATGGTACCTTTTGGTTATGTGCATACACACCACACACATCAGTATTTCCATCAGTAGGTACTCTATTAACCCCTTCTCAATATTTTAAGTGGACCTCAGACCCCTGGGTATTATTCCCAAAAATGTATATTGCTTATGTATCATAAATATTTTAATTCACATGGGTCACTGAGAAAGTAGGCACCTTTCTCACAGAAGAAAGTCCTATCAGCATCACTCTTAATGATGAGGAATGATGAGGTCATTTCTTTTGATGATCATTTGTTAAACAAACTGAACTCACAGTCCCTGAAGATATGAGTAACGTAACTTATTATTATGCTCTAGGGTCCATGATTTCCACTTCTTGGTTACAAACCACTGGCCATAGTCTCTGTGGTGATTTTACGCTAGGGAGAGGTATATATTGGTTATGTGGTAAATGGGCCTATCGTATATTGCCCTGTGGATGGTATGGGAGTTGTTACATTGGACAAATGGTGCCTGCTCTATATATCACTTCTAAATAACCTGAAGGTAAAATAAGAAATATCAGGGACGTGTCAGATATATCCGTCCTACGCGTGAAAGCAGATAAATGGAGTAGAATTTTTGGAACAATCTTCACAAATGTTGGTGTGGCTGATTTATACCGAAGAGTTAACAATATGGCTACTATTCTAGATTATGAACTGAATGTTACAACCGATACACTTAGGAAGTTGAATGAAGAACAAATGCAGATTAGAATGGTTGCATCACAAAATAGCATTGCTTTAGATTATCTCCTTGCAACTAAAGTAGGAGTGTGTGCCCTGATTGGTGAGCAGTGTTGTGTGTTTATCAAGGATAATTCAGGAGATATAGAACATAACATAGAAAATGTAAAGGAGGCACAAGAAAGCCTGAGACAAGAGACAGGCAGTGATTGGTTATTTTCATGGTTACCTAACGCTAAATGGCTGAGAAGTCTAATAGGAGGAATACTAGTCTCCTTGGTATTATTGGTTGTAACATGCTGCTGTATACAATGCATTCCAAATCTAAAGAAGGTATTATGCTCCCGTCCCAGAAATATGTATGATGCCATGCCTCTAAGAAATGTATCGCCTAAAATCCCAAGGTACCGTCAGGGCCCCAGGAGGTAAAGGGTATCAACAATTAAGGATGTTTTTTTTTGTGGACATACAAATATCATGATATGTGCTATACAAGAAACACACTGGTTAAAGGAGGAAGAGGGGAGGATGATATCGGCGGACTTCCCACTGGTCCACAGCTCATCACTAGGTAGAGGGGGAAAAAGAGGAGTGGCATTTCTCTTTTCAAAAGATTTAACTGTGGAAGTGGTTCATAAGGTAGATAACCCAGAAGCAAGATATCTTATTTTGATCTGCAAGATAAATAATTGTCTGTTCACAATTGTTAATTTATATGCCCCAAATAAATCTCCTATACAGTTCATTAAAAAAACCTTAACAATCATGGATAGAATCAAACAGGGTGTTCTCCTATTACTGGGTGACTTTAACTGCGTAATGGACATAAATATGGATAAAAAGTAATCCAGTGTAAGAGACACTCAGAAAAATCTGCTCAATAACGCAAAAAAATTCAGAGAGCTCATGAAAGGGGCTAACTTGTTAGACTTATGGAGGGTGCTACACCCACAAGAATGTAACTATACCTCTTTTTCTAAGACAGCTAGATAGAACGAGATGGAGGCTTAATGACACCCTTATGAGCAAATGTTATGTCCAAAAGCAGATCAAACAAGCAGTTAACTATTTTAAAGAAAATGGTAGAGGGGAAGTTTCAGCTTTGGGCACATGGTGCGCTTTTAAGTGTGTAATAAGGGGGGAACTCATTAAAATCGGTACTAGGGGAAAAAAAAGAACACTGCTTCCTGGCCAAATTGTATATAAAACTTGATGACCTAAATAGATCAAATAAGATTACACCCAAAAAAAGATAACTGGGGCCTGGAGAAAATGAACCGAAAATGGTACCATAGGGGCAACAAAGTCGACAGAATGATGACAGAAAGACTGAAGAAAAATAGGGCCAAAAGGAAGATTAAGGCAATAAGGATGGATAATGAGGTACTAATGACCCCGGGGAAAATAGGATCCGCATTTACAGAATTTTTTAATAAACTATACAATCTAGTGGAACAGGAGTCAATGGAGAGGATAAGAGAGTATCTGAGTAAAATATACCTGCCCAAACTGAATGCAGAACAGTTAGCGAAACTTAATGAGGACATTACGGCAGAGGAATTTGAGAAAGCCATTGACGGACTGAGACCGAATTAATCTCCCGGCCCTGATGGATTCAATAATTTATTATTTAAAATAATAAAAGGGGAAATTAGGGAAGATTAAATTCTGGCATTTATTGAAATCATGAACGGGACATCCATCCCCCCAGTGCTTTTACAAGCTAATATTGTTACAATTTTAAAGGAGAGGAAAAACCCAGAATTAACAGCTATCTCCTTACTGAATACGGTTTTGAAAATCTATTCATCTATAATAGCTTCCTGTCTTGAAACATGTGGTACCTCTGCTGATCCACCTGGATCAGGTGGGTTTTGTGCCGGGGAGATCTTCCACTAATAATGTGAGGAGACTCCTAGGCACACTCCAGCTGGTTAGTGGAAAGAGGTTGCCTCACCTGACCCTGTCATTGGATGCAGAGAAGGCCTTTGACAGGGTCGGTGTGGCTTTTCGAAGGAGACTTTAGGGTCATTTGGTTTTGGGGGCAGGATTCTGGATGCGATTATGGCCCTATATTTGGGGCCCTCAGCCAGAGTTATGGGAGGGGATTTTTGCTCAGACTGGAGTAGCCTGGCAAACGGGACAAGGCAAGGTTGCCCCCTCTCGATAGAGCCCCTGGCAGCTAGCATCAGAAATAATGATAAGATTGAGGGCTTTAACACAACAGGGGGCAAGTAAAGATAAACCTTTATGCAGACGATATCATCCTCACACTGGCTGACCCACATATCTCCCTGGATGAGGTAATGGATACCTTGGACCAATATTCTAGGGTCGCCAATTATAAACTGAACATAGAGAAATCGATAATAATGCCCACTAACATACCAACACACTTGCAGACATGCCTGAGAGAGAAATATCGATTTGTCTAGGCGAATAGTATCAGCTACTAAGGAATAAAAATAAGTCAAGATCTAATAAAAACTATAGAATATAATGTTCTACCCATGCTCAAACAAACTACAAAACAGCTTAAAAACTGGAGTAATCTTGCCTTTTCCTGGTGGGGATGGATAAACGTGTTAAAATCTTACATATTTCCGAAATGGCAATATATGTTTCGTATGCTTCCATTGAAAGTGCCTGAAAGCTGGCTGTCATTAGTACAAGCCTCATTTAGGAATTTTGTTTGGGCAGGGAAGAAACCAAGATTGATTAAATAAAATTAAAACCAGCTCCAAAGGGACGAAAAATCCAAAAGGGACGAAAAATGGTAACATATTAAAAAAGAAATAAGCAATGTTAAGTGCATAGAGAGCTTATTTTGGGAGACAGAGCCAAAGAAAAAAATCTCTTTAGAGGTAAAAAACAGTTTGGTTCTGGAGAGCCTTGTGGGCAATTGGAACCAAATTAAAAAGAAGATTAAACTAAGTAATAAGATCACCCCTTCTACTTCTCTGAGGACCCTTGCAGACAATATGGACAACTTGAAACTTAATGTCTGGATAAGGAACGTTTTTTCCAAATTTAAAGATCTCATAAAAGGACAGGAGATAAGATCCTTTTAGGACATTATGGCTATAACCCCGCAACTCAAGGGCAAGATCTTCAGTTATATCTGTATTAAAGGGTATATAACGAGTCATCTATACAAAGATCATGACCTAGTTGTTGAAAAACTGCAGAGTTTACTTTGTAATGATAAGTCTAAAGGCATGATCCCCAGGTGTGTAGAGCTTCTCAGAGACATAGATGGGATTATTAAATGGAATAATGCTTTAGAGATAAGTATAAATCCTAGTGAGTGGAAAAATTCATTTACATATGTATATAAAAATGTTAGATGTCTAAACTTAGTTGAACTCCAATTTAAACTATGCAATTGGTGGTACCTAGTCCCTAAATGACTTAATAGGTTTTACCCAGACCATCCTATGGAATGCTGGAGATGCAATGCATCAATAGGAGATATGACCCATATTTGGTGGTCCTGTGGACCAGTGGGAAGGCTATGGGGACTTGTAGCTGACTTGATCAGAGGATTTACTGGGGTCAACTTGGATAATCTCCCCGAGACCTTCTTATTACATCTTAATTTCCCTAAACTGGACAAAGATAAACAGGTTCTTATTGTCCACTTAATAATGGCAGTAAAAATATCAATTGCCAGGAAATGGAAGTCCACGCTGGTTCCATGCTGGTCCGAAATGAAGTCACCTGATGGACCAACTAAAGATGGAGAAGGGCATTGCAGCCCAGCAAATTACATATCCAATATAAAAGAACATATGGGACGGATGGATTAGTATTATCTCCGAGGGAATGCAAGAGGGTTCTGGCCCTCTCTGAAGTATTCGGGTGGACTGGACTGATTGAATGGGCATGTTTTCTCCCCAGGGCATTGGTGGAAATGTGGTAGCCCCATGGGTCCTCCCCCATCCCCTCCCCCCCCCCTCCCCCCGATGGGTCGCAGCACTGGAAGAAGTCTGGGGCCTACGTATTATATAGTATTGTATTGTTGCTATTGGCATTTTTTTGGGGGGAGACTTTTGTGATGAAGTGCATGATATGTTACATTAGGTGTAGAATGAAGCACACACTGTAGGAATTTTTTTTTTTTCCTTTCTCAACATTTCGAAATACAGTGATAATAATGATGCATATAAAGTACTATGATATGTTATTAGTGTCTCTGATATTTATGTATGTTATTTATTTATGTATGTTACTTATATATGTCTGTTTATATGTATTTTTTATATGCAATTTATAATAAAAGCGGTATAAATAAAAAAATAAAAAACATTGATGAATTTAGATAAATGTCAACCATAATGTTCTAGCCAAACACATTTTACTTTTTTTCTTAACATGAAATATAGTAACATGCAAAGAAGGAGTTATTTGTGTGGTACCCATGTAAACCTAGATATATACCATTGCATTTTATGAAAATAATATAACATCAATAAACAAAAGAGAGAATATAACCGTGGGGTTACTGGGTGACATAACATAGGAAAAAGTAATCATGCTAAGATGAAACAAAACGTATTGTTCTTCTCCACGAATAATGACATATAATGACGTAAGATTTAGGATCAGTGTCTTACCATTTATAAAAATCTTGCCAGGGATTCCATATTTTTATAAAGTTGTAACTAGCGCTGTGTAAAAGAAAAAAATTGTCGCTCACAATCACAGTTTGAATTCAATGGTTAAAAAATGTCCTTCACTGTAGGTGGCATTTTTTCAGTTCCTGGCTATTGTCAAAGGAGTAGCCACAAAAAAGATAAGAATAATAGTATGATGAGGCAGACTTTGAGGAAAGATTACTAGTGGACAGGAATGGGGGTTAGGGTCAGAGTTAGACTATGGTTTCTATGCTTACAAATGTCAGACCAGAGGGGGGTTAAATGAGGGCAGTCCCACCATATATGTGCCATAGTTCCTATTTGTCCATTTCTTCCCCAGCTGTACTTAGAGGCTGATGGGTTAAATTTGGCCATGGTGTAAGGCACTCAATACCAATTGTTTATATATTTATCCCTGTGTGCGGAGTTATGATGACATTTTGATAAAACAATAAATGATCTTTCCCACTATTTTGGGGTAATATGAACATGTACATCTTTTTTCCCAAGCAGACATATAAGGAAAATATTTGGTTCATGAGTGTGTTATAACAAAACAAGATAGTTTGGGGAGAGTGTGGGCCTTTTAAACATAGTCCCTCCAATTAACACATAAGTATAATGTTTTTCCACATTGGAATGGCTGGATCATTGCAGAAATAAAGTATCAGTTGCAGGTAAGAAAATGTATCTGTGTCATTTAATGTAAACTATTTTTTTAACTTGGAAAACGATTCTATTTGGTTCCCATCAAATATACAGGGAGTGCAGAATTATTAGGCAAATGAGTATTTTGATCACATCATCCTCTTTATGCATGTTGTCTTACTCCAAGCTGTATAGGCTCGAAAGCCTACTACCAATTAAGCATATTAGGTGATGTGCATCTCTGTAATGAGAAGGGGTGTGGTATAATGACATCAACACCCTATATCAGGTGTGCATAATTATTAGGCAACTTCCTTTCCTTTGGCAAAATGGGTCAAAAGAAGGACTTGACAGGCTCAGAAAAGTCAAAAATAGTAAGATATCTTGCAGAGGGATGCAGCACTCTTAAGATTGCAAAGCTTCTGAAGCGTGATCATTGAACAATCAAGCTTTTCATTCAAAATAGTCAACAGGGTCGCAAGAAGCGTGTGGAAAAACCAAGGCGCAAAATAACTGCCCATGAACTGAGAAAAGTCAAGCGTGCAGCTGCCACGATGCCACTTGCCACCAGTTTGGCCATATTTTAGAGCTGCAACATCACTGGAGTGCCCAAAAGCACAAGGTGTGCAATACTCAGAGACATGGCCAAGGTAAGAAAGGCTGAAAGACAACCACCACTGAACAAGACACACAAGCTGAAACGTCAAGACTGGGCCAAGAAATATCTCAAGACTGATTTTTCTAAGGTTTTATGGACTGATGAAATGAGAGTGAGTCTTGATGGGCCAGATGGATGGGCCCGTGGCTGGATTGGTAAAGGGCAGAGAGCTCCAGTCCGACTCAGACGCCAGCAAGGTGAAGGTGGAGTACTGGTTTGGGCTGGTATCATCAAAGATGAGCTTGTGGGGCCTTTTCGGGTTGAGGATGGAGTCAAGCTCAACTCCCAGTCCTACTGCCAGTTCCTGGAAGACACCTTCTTCAAGCAGTGGTACAGGAAGAAGTCTGCATCCTTCAAGAAAAACATGATTTTCATGCAGGACAATGCTCCATTACACGCTTCCAAGTACTCCACAGCGTGGCTGGCAAGAAAGGGTATAAAAGAAGAAAATCTAATGACATGGCCTCCTTGTTCACCTGATCTGAACCCCATTGAGAACCTGTGGTCCATCATCAAATGTGAGATTTACAAGGAGGGAAAACAGTACACCTCTCTGAACAGTGTCTGGGAGGCTGTGGTTGCTGCTGCACGCAATGTTGATGGTGAACAGATCAAAACACTGACAGAATCCATGGATGGCAGGCTTTTGAGTGTCCTTGCAAAGAAAGGTGGCTATATTGGTCACTGATTTGTTTTTGTTTTGTTTTTGAATGTCAGAAATGTATATTTGTGAATGTTGAGATGTTATATTGGTTTCACTGGTAAAAATAAATAATTGAAATGGGTATATATTTGTTTTTTGTTAAGTTCCCTAATAATTATGCACAGTAATAGTCACCTGCTCACACAGATATCCCCCTAAAATAGCTAAAACTAAAAACAAACTAAAAACTACTTCCAAAAATATTCAGCTTTGATATTAATGAGCTTTTTGGGTTCATTGAGAACATGGTTGTTGTTCAATAATAAAATTAATCCACAAAAATACAACTTGCCTAATAATTCTGCACTCCCTGTATTTCTAAAATTTCGAATGACTCAGTGTTGCCATCTTTTGGATCTGTTGAAGTTAGGAATGATGGAGTGAAGGGTAGAGATGGGAGTTGCATGAGACATTATGGTTTGGGCCAAGGAGGAAGCATGAAAATACTTGTTTTTTGGTTTGGTGTCCCCATGCCACCACTGTGGACTGGCAGTTGTAACAATTTTTGTGCAGCCCCTTATATACTGTTCTATCATCAATTGGGCTTGTTCTAATAAGGAAGTAGGTATTTTTGACAGACATCTTAACTGCTGCTATTCTCCCAGACTAGGAAAAGTTATGAGAATTCCATTTGTAAAAGTAATTTTTAACCTTAAGTTTTGCAAATTGATTTATAAACTTATGAATTCTAATACCTAAGTAGGCAAAGCATTTGGGTTTCCAATCATATTGAAATCTTTTCTTGAAAATGCTTAGTTGGGATTCCGATATAAAAAAGGGAAGAGCCTGTGTTTTTTGGATATTTATTTTGTGATAAGAAATGTTACTATACTGTTCAAGTTCAAGGTGGAGGACAGGGAGAGATACTGTTGGATTTGTAAGGGTTAATATAATGTCATCTGTAAAGAAGCTGATTTCTTATGAAGGGAAATTAGGTAGAGGGATACCTGTAATATCTGGGTTTTGTTGGATTATAAAAGGTAAAGGCTCCAGGGTTAATACATATAAGAGAGGGGAAAGGGGGCAGCCTTGCCAGGAACCATTAGAGAGTGAAAAAGATTTAGACATGAATCCTGAAGTCATGACCTTAGCCAAAGTGTTATTATATAATGTCATAAACGCATTAATACATATTGAAGGAATACCAAACCTTAACAAGGTTTGTTTCAATTGCACACACATATTGCACACACTCTCACACACACACTTATACTCATACTCACACTGATACTCATACCCTTTTTTCTATACTATACATCTATTTATTTGGATTTATTAGGTTATAAACTGATCTAAATATTACATTGTGTCAATGTGACATGTATCAAATTGTTTAACAGTTTAAAGCATTTATAATAATTATTTACAAAATAATTGATATCAGAGATACGATATTAATAACAGGATAAAAAACAAACAAAAAAAACTAGAGGTTTGTAATTACTTAGCTTAGCTTAATCAATAATTAGATGATATTAGTATTAACAGATATACAATAACGCCTAGAAAGCCACGGTGTCCATTTTTTCAGAAATTTCTTATATTTGTCATTCTCAATACTCAATGGATTTACACAGATTTTGTTTTATTCTTGTAATCACATCATACCAGGATAGGTCTAATTTATTCCATCTACTTGCTGTATATATTCTTACACCCATACATAATGATCTAATTAATATATTTTCATTTTTGGTTAGGTTATTAATTTTTAAATTGAGTAGCCCATTCCTACTTGTTAATTTCACTGGGATGGGTATGATCACATTAATGATATCATTTAATTTGGTCCATATTCTTTTTATTTTGGGGCATTTCCATTATATATGGATGTTTTCTCCTCTTTCTACACAGCCTCTAAAGCAATTTTCATTAGCGTCAACATACATCTTGTTTAATAATGTTGGCACTAAATATGTTAAAATTAGACATCAGGGTAGCTAAACTGTTACTGGTGATAATAGACCAAAAGGTGTGGACACCTTGTTTCACTATGAGTTGACTACATGCATAGTACTATATAAAATGTAATGGCAAACTGTGAAATAAACTGCACTTTCACAATGATAAGCTGTGCCTTGCCTTACGCAATGTCTTATTGCTGGACATGCAATCCATTAATTGCATGGTCATATCATCTATTATTAACCAATTGGCCAACTAACTTGACTTTGTCATGTGATCACAGTGATCACATGACCTCCAGCGCTTCAGACTCAGTTCAGGAATACTATCTCATGAGGCAGGTTTTAAATGTGTCTATGATGTCTTTGGTTTATGACATTGCCTTGTGACTCAATATGCAAATTACAAATTTCTCACTGACCTAGTACAGTAGCATTTCATTGAGACACTACAGACATGTACAAAACATATTCCGGGCATTTATAAACACGATGCACACAGATAATCCACCAAATACTGGCACAATCAGCATGTGTGCCAATACGTGAAGCAGACTCCTGACAAATTTCAGAAGTGTGCTTTAGCTATACTGAATGCGTAGATTTAGGTTGTGCCAGCACCCACTCTGCCAGTGCAGCCTATATATATATATATAATCAATTGCTGAAAAGTGTCTGATTTGTGTCAGGGAACCTCTTTCAAATGCTGTTTGGCAAAGGTCCCATTCCCATACTGAAAATGTACATACCAAACAGCTATTGTGCCTTTTTATAAAACTCCCTACACTTTGGAGTGCAGTAGTTTTTTATACATAACCCAAATTGTGTCCTGATCAGTGTATTTGCTTACAACTCTGCTAAACTAAAGCACAGTGTAGTAATATGTAGTACCTAGACATTCTATGAGGATTTAGAACACTGGTGCATATAAAAGTGCCAGAATAGTAAAAAAACAAAAACAAAACAACATTACACGTTGGTGCACACAAAGATTCTACCACTATGGGGCACTATTTCTGAGTGTAACACTTTATGTATCTCTGTGTTCCTTTAGGTGATGTATTTGATGGAATTACCAATGGAAAAATAGTATCCCTTTGCATGTATTTGCTATGTCATCACATAACATTGTCTCCAACGTCGGTAATTCTTACACAGACTGAATCACCAACACTTTGATTTTACTGTGAATGCAGAGTGTAAAAAATGAATGAAAATGATATATACATTGTATTATAAAACTGCAAGCAAATGCCTAAATTAGGATAAACATGTGTTTTAAATATCTCTAAGGGCTCTCCTTTGTATTACATCACCTGTGGCATGATATGCAAATCACCCATTTCTCATTGAAAAGCAGTTAATTTGCATACCATTTCACAAGTGATGTCATAAGCAGGAGACTGCACAGATACACTTAAAACACATTTGTCTCCTAATTTAGGCATTTACTTGCAGTTTTGCTAATACAATGTATAGATTTTCAATATTTGTTTATGCTCTAAAAGCACAGTAAAAAAAACAATGTTCAGGTGATACAGTGCCCTTAAATAACTGAATACACATAATCAGATTAACATTTAAAAATACATCTAAAATAATATGCATGATTTTTTATTTTATTTAATCCTACTGAAAGGTTGACAGGGAATGTGATGGTATTATTTATCCAAATCTTTACACAAATCAAACATCAACAAAAAATGCCTCTTTCATGACAGCTCACATAATATGTTAGAAAAAATTCTCCAAGTATGGATTTCTTGCTCATAAAATGCTATTGTCATGCAAATCTGTTTCACTAAAAGATGACAGACACAGAATATTAATAAGACAGGTCACTGTATCAACTGCAACAATGCATTTCATAATGTAATTAAACATTTAATTCCCAAATTTCACCATTTATGTATTTTAGTTGAAATATTATCAAACAGCAACATATTTCCACTTTCATATTACTATTCAGTAAACTGTAAGACAATAACAATACAGCAAGACTGTATAGCATCATTTAAAAAAGTGATGCAATATATATATTTTTTTTTTTTTGTAAATCAGAATTTTTATTAAGTTTTCAATAAATTGAGGTGGGGGGGGTACAGAAATAAAAATGGGGGGGGGGGTGAGGGGAGGGGAGGGTAGGGGTATCAATTGCAGTATAGGTTCCGGGCGCAGCCGGTTTGCATATTACAAAACAACAAGAACATCTGGACAGTGTGAACAGTTATAGCAAGCCCACTCACTTGGGCACAGTAATGCAAATAAAAATTATTTCAAGGTGTCGCTGGCTGATTTAGTTGCGGGGGGGGGGGGATGTATGTGGACAGAAATGGGGGGCGGGGACAATGTGGGGGGGGGGCGTGTCTCCCGCCCCAGCTCCATGTCGCATCTCCTCCAGAAACTCCAACCAATAGTACCATGTCAGTCTCCTTTTTTCCCCCTGAAGCTCAGACCTACTGATTAGGTCTTCCAGCGCCCGAACTGCTTCTACTTTTCCCACCCATTCGCGGAAAGTGGGGGGGGATGGGTTGCCCCAGTGGAGTGGTATGAGTGCTTTAGCTTCATTTAGCAACATCGGGATGATCGATTTTCTATAGGTCGAGATCGGCTCGGTGGTATAGTGTAATAGGTATTGTGCTGGTAGGAATGGGGGGGGTGGTCTGTAAATCTATGCAGAATGTCGTGTATAGATTTCCAGTACTGGGTAATGATAGGGCACTCCCACCATATGTGGAGGAAAGTGCCAGGATGTTTGCCACATCTCCAACACACGTCTGGGACTCCCTCGAACATAGCATGAAGTCTCACGGGTGTTCGATACCACCTTGTTAATAATTTGTAATTCATTTCCTGCGTTTTGGTGCTAGGTGAGGTCTTATGTGAAAGCGTGAACATTTTGATCCATTGTGGCTTCGATAGAGTCACCTGGAGCTCTTGTTCCCACTTTCCCACATATCCAGGTAATGGGGCATGTTCGGGGTTGATTATCATGTTATATAAAAATGATACACTGTGTGGGGGCATTGTGTCTCTGGTGTGGAGTTCCTCATATGGAGTTTCCTGTCTATTAAGTTTATGTTTTTGTGGCAGTTTGTTTAGATAGGCTTTCAGTTGCAAATATTGGAGTACGGTGGTGGTAGTGGTGGGTTCGTTGGGTATTAGTTCAGTTAGTGTTTTTATCTTATTGTCTGTTACATAGTCTCTGAGTAGTGGGGAGTTCCTTTCGGTTGCGCGGAGAAAATCTTCAGTCGTTTGTCCAGGGGGGAAATCAGGATTTTTACAGAGCGGTGTTAGAGGTGAGGGGTAGGATGTCAGTCCATGTGTCTTGTGTATGCGGTGTAGCACTGCTAGGGTAGCTGAAATCAGTGGGTGTTCTTTTGCCATTGTTTTCGCAGTTTGTGGGGTAGTCCAAAGATAATTCTTGAGGGGTAAGCTGGTAGATTGTGCTTCTAAGTCAATCCATTGTTTATGTGAGGGGCAGTGAGTCCATTCCAGGGTCCTTTCCAGGTGGGATGCTCGATAATACGTTAGCATACATGGCAATCCCAGTCCTCCGGCCGTTTTATGTTTTTGTAGTAGGGTTGTTGCCAATCTGGGGGGCTTTGTCGCCCAGATGAATTTTGTGAGCATTGTACGGATGGAGGTGAAGAATGCCTGGGGTATGGATATGGGGATGGTCTGGAAAAGATATAACACCCTGGGTAGCGTGTTCATTTTAAGAACATTTACTCTTCCTGTCCATGATATTAATAAGGATGACCACTTAGATAGGTCTTTTTGGATGGCGGTGAGAATAGGAGGGAAATTATATTGGTATAACGTTGCTGGGTCCGCTGTCAGCCATATCCCTAAATATTTCAATTTGCTTTGGCACCATTTAAACGGGAAGGAGCTCGAGAGCCCTCTCTCCTCTGCAGCTGGGAGGGTGATATTGAGAATTTCGGATTTTGTAAGATTTATTTTTAAATTGGACATCTGTTCGTATTGTGCGAACTCCCGCATCAGTATTGGGAGAGAGATTACTGGGTTTGACAGCATGAATAGCATGTCGTCAGCAAACCCCATAACCTTGTGGTGGGTCTGACCCACCTGTATACCCGTGATGTCCGCGTTTTTCCTGATCATTTCAAGAAATGGTTCCAACGAGATGATAAATAAAAGGGGTGAGAGAGGGCATCCCTGCCGCGTCCCGTTTGTTATTGAGAATGAGTCCGACAGGGCACCGTTGATCCTAATTCTTGCCGAGGGGCGGGAGTACAGTGAGGCTATCAGGGCTAGCATAATGGGGCCAAAACCCATATGCCTAAGGGTTTCAAGCATATACGTCCAGTCTAGTCGATCAAACGCTTTCTCGGCATCTGTTGAAAGCAGTATAGCTTTTATTTTATGTTTTTTATCTCGGACTCTATGGATGAGATTTATAGCCCTGATTGTGCTGTCTCTGGACTCCCGTCCCGGGACGAACCCTGTCTGGTCTGGGTGTATCAGTGATGGGAGTACTGTATTTATGCGTGTTGCTATAATTTTCGCGAATAGTTTCAGATCTGCATTAAGAAGGGATATTGGCCTATAGTTGTTACAGTGTTCGGCGTCTTTGCCTTCCTTGGGGATTACTGCTATGGTTGCGTTAAGTGTGTGTGGGTGGAAGTTTGCGCCGTCTAGGATGGAGTTAAATGTAGATAAAAGATGCGGGGACAAAGTGGATGCGAATTTCTTATAATATGTGAGTGGAAGTCCATCAGGACCTGGTGCTTTGTTGGATTTTGAATCGCGCAGTGCTAGTGAAATTTCTGTATCTGAGATTCTGCGTTCCATATATGCGGCATTCTCTGACGTCAGTTTAGCTGTCAAGTGTTGTGTTATGTATTGCCGTACCATCTGCTGGTGGCTTATATCGCCTGTAGCTCTGTCGTGTGTCGGGGACTGGTTATACAGGCGGGAGTAAAATGTGACAAACTCCCGGGAAATATCCGAGGGCATCTGGCACAGTCCATCTCGCGCGCTCCGTATTTTGGGGATGTATGTGAGGGCCTGTTTTTTCTTTAATGCCCTGGCCAGGTACTTTCCTGGTTTATTACCATGTTCATGGTAAATTGATTTCAGTTTAGTGTAGTGTTTATGGGCCTGTCTGTTGAGAAGTATAGCTAATTCCCCTTTCAGGGACAGCAGCTTAGCGTAATCCTCAGTGTCCAGTGTGTCCTTGTGTGTCCTCTCCAGAATTTTAATTTGGTCATAGAGCGCTGCTATGTGTTTAGTTTGCGCTTTCTTCCTTTCTGTCCCCATTTTGATAAGTTGCCCTCGTATAGTGCATTTATGTGCTTCCCAGATAGTTGGCATGGGGATATCTGGATGCACATTCTCTGCAAAATAGTGTGTTAATGTGGTCTCTATTTCAGACGCCGCATTTTCTTCCCCCAGGAACGACTCATTGAGTCTCCATGTGCGTTGTGTCGGTCTGGTAAGGTCTGAGGTAAGGGTCACTGTCAGCGGGGCGTGGTCTGACCATGTAATATGGCCATATTCTGATCGTTTCAGGAGAGATAGGTGGTAGTGTGTGATGAATATATAATCAATCCTAGAATAACGGTTGTGGGGGGTAGAATAAAAACTGTAGTCCCTGTCAGTGGGGTGCATTGCCCTCCAGCAGTCTATGAGTTGAGCATCTGTCAAGAGTTTGTATATTTTCCGAGTTGTGTGGGGTTGTGTCCGGGAGTAGCCAGTCGAGGTGTCCAATCTAGGGTTTAGTGCGATGTTCATGTCACCTCCCAATATTAAAGTGCCTTCCTGGAACGTTTGGAGTTTGGAGAGTGTTTTTGCTAGCCACTTGTGTTGTTTTACATTGGGGAGGTACAAGTTGGCAAAAGTGTACATGCGCCCCAGTATTTTCCCCTTGACAAAAACAAATCTACCGCCTTCATCTGCGAGTTGGGTCGCTTCCGTCAGGGGGAGGAATTTCGAAAATAAAATCGCTACTCCTTTGGATTTAGAATAATGATTATTGCTAAAAAATCCTAGAGGGAATGCTCGGTTGGTCAGGGTTGGGGGGTCTGTGGCTCTAAAGTGCGTTTCCTGTAGGAATGCGACAGTGGTTCGTTGGGCATGTAGGTCCCTAAAAAGTCTGGACCTTTTTTCAGGGACGTTAAGTCCTTTCACATTATGTGAAGTAATTACCAGGTCCGCCGGGCTATACGTCATGTTTCCTGGGGACAGGAGACACACCCCTGTTGGGTCAAGAAAAATTGTGTGGGGGGGGTAAGGGAGTAGAGCGGGGGGTGGAGAAAAAGAACTGGGATGAGGGGGGGGGGGGAGGTTCTGGGGTTTTAGTAACTACCGGAGGCGACAGCAAGGGAGAGGCACCCGGCCCAGTCCGAAATACTTATAGACCTGGGACGGGTTTCCCCCTCGCTATTACAAAGACGCCTATGGTATGGTAGGGTACGTGGTTGGCGCCGGGGAGGAACAACCCGGTGGGAGTAGATACTGGGGGGGGGGTGTCCCACCTCCCCAGTAGATACGTTCCCAAACAAATGGACTTTTAGTGTCCGTCAAACAGTAAACAAAATATTACTCAAAGAATAAATGGAGATTCGGCCTCCCAGCCAGTGCTGGGATTACCAACATTTTCAATACTACACATTTTAACATAACCCGTGTGAGAACATTCAATGTGAACTAGGCATATTATGAACATTTGGCAGTACACGAGACGGGGGGGGGGTCGCATTGGAGTGATAGGGGTGTTCCAGGGGGTATGTGGGGGATTACGTGGTGTGCCTGGGGGAGTTATTCTGCTGGGGGCTCTAGGTCCTCTGGCTGGCCTGAGGTTTGAGACAGAGGATGGCTCTGCACATTTCACCTCTCTGGGGTGCTGTGCATACATGGTAAATCTCACTGAATGAGCGTTTAGGACCAGTGAGGGTGGCGATATTGTGCCAGGTATTCTCGGGTACCCCTGGTACACGTACAGGGTTATTATAATTATATACATTATCATATTTAGTGCAAGCTTATTTCTCTTATCTAGGGGGGGGGGTATACAGAAATAAATACAGTGGGTCTCTGCTGGCTATACGATACCAGTCTGCTGCTATACGTCCCCCTCTCCATCTGCAGCGTGCAGGTGTGCTCACGGTAAAGTTCAGCAACCAGGCGGGTTCGGGAAGTGCATACTGTGGGGTAGATTTGGCTTCTGTAGCAACGGCACTTCCCCGGTGGGTATTAGTCGATAGATCAGTGAAGGAAAGATGTGGGTTAATAGGGTCAGGGCAGTTTTCCCCCTGTCTCAGTGTCCATGGAGATATCACTCCTCTGCTGCTCTCATCGCTGATGGGGGGTTCGCCACTGGTCCGCGACTCTCTTCCATCCTGTTGGGTCTCGGCTGCTGCTGTCTTTGGCGTTGCAGGCGGGCGTTTCTCTGTGTCGACATCCTGGGCCTTCTGATGTCTGGGAGGCTCCAGTCCTCGATTTGCATCTCAGGCAGATGTAGCGCTTCTAGGAAGCTCGGCAGCTCCGTGTGGTAGCGGAGAGTAACAGTTCCGTTGTCCGTGCGGACATTGAGGCTAAATGGGTGCCCCCAGAAATATTGGAGGTTTTGGGCCTGTAGCTCTAGGGTGAGCGGTTTCAGTGCCCTCCGGGTTTGGAGCGTAAGGTCTGAGAGGTCTTGGAATAGGGTGATAGTGCTGTTACCGTATTGGATCGGTCCCGTTCTCCGTGCCGCCTGCATGATGAGCTCCTTTGTAGTGTAATCTGCTACACAGCAGATTACATCCCGGGGTGGGGCTGATGGAGGACCGGGTGGCCTCAGTGCTCGATGTGCCCGATCTATGAGGATCGGTGTTGTTTCAGGGCGTCTTAGGAGCTTATTGAATACTTCTGTGACTAGGACTGTTGTGTTTTCCATGGAGTTCAGAGGCGCTTCAGGAAGGCCCCTGATCCTAATGTTGTGCCTTCTGCCTCTATTGTCGAGGTCTTCCAGCCTTCTGCGGTATTCCGCGAGGTACAGCGTGTGTTTAGTGGTGATGGTTGCCACATTTGCCAGTTTTTTGGCGTGGGCTATTACCTCCTCCTCCTGCGCCTGCACTTTTTTGTCGATTCGTGCCATATCTGTTTTTAGGCCTTGCGTGGCGTCAGTGACCGTTTGCTTGAGTTCTGTAAGGAGTGTGCTAAAGTCCGCCCTCCATGGAGCGGAAGAGAAGATCTGCTGTATATCGGTGAGTTGAGTGTCTTTCTCTAGCTCTGGAGCATTTTCTTGCTGGTCGCCCATCTCCAGGGAGCTTGTTGGTGATGGCGCCATTTCGATCTCTGGCGGTTGAGCGCACATGTCCGCCGGGGTGCGAAAGTATTCCCGCAGAGAGGGGGATGACGACGGCATTCTCTCCCCTGGTGGTTTAGGGTCTTGGACTACACGTTTGTTTCTGCCCATTACGATGGTATGTAGGCTAATATTTGCTAATTGTGGCTGGGTCGTGGCGGAGCTCCGTCTTCAAGCGGCCATTCTCCTCGGCGTCAAGCCACGCCCCCGCAATATATTTATTTTTAATTATTTAGAAAGTGTTTTACCAGGAAAAATGCATTGAGGTTTCTCTCTGTATAACACAGTGTGGCCAATGCCATATTTTCTGTTTAAATAATTACAGTATATTAAAAAAAAAAACAGCTATTGCATTTGGAATTGGTATATTTTCAGCATGCTCTGCTGTAATCGAGTGAGCATGTGTGGTCACTGTGCTCTGGTCTAGTTCATTGGCAAGATTGTTTGGCAGCAAGTAGCAACATTTTAGAGGTTAAATAACAGTTTGGAAAGAAATAATTAGGGCTGTATTCATGAAAAAATGAATTGCAGGGACTTGACTAGGGAATTTCAAACCTTTAGTTGAACTGTCGAATTTTTCCATCCTGGTTATTTTGGCCTCATATTTTAAAATTCCCCTGTGAACTCCATGCAATTCCCTTTTTCTTGAATAAAGCCCTTATTTACTATATGCATGACAATGGAAGAAAAGAAAATCCATCACATGTACACATTTTTATTATTATTTTTTTAATAAAAGAACATAAATAATATTAGTATAAATTCTGACCCTTCACATGCAAAATAATACCATTAACTGTACTATCTGTTTTTCCACATATGATGGAAATCCATGTGCCAGTGCTCCCCTTTACCATCTTATAGCATCTGCTCACCTCAAAATGTGTTGGACAGGATTAGGTTCTCGGCCAAACTGGACTTTGAAAGTTGAATGTTTGCGGGGCGGAGCATGACGTGAGGACGCACGCTCGCGGGCTCCGAGGTTAGGAGCTTAAGCACTAGCAAAAGGAGAATGTTGGAGTGCTAGCCGAGAACAAGCAAGAGAAAGACGGACACACGCAAGAGGGGTAGCAGGGAGAAGGAATAGAAAGGAGAGAGGAAACAGCTTCTCTAACGGGTCGGCTGCTGACCGAGAGGAGGACTGGGAGAGGAGTCTGGTCGAGGAAAGCTCGGTCTGCGGTGAGAGGCGGTGGTGGAGAGCGGCGAGCCAGGACCTAGGAAGTACACAACCAGGTCCCCCCAACGCTTTGAAGACGGGTAGGAATCAATAGGACTAGTGTGCTGAAAGACGCGAAGGAGGAAGGCAGCTGGCTGGCGCTAAAGTGAAGGCTTTGTTACTCTCCAAACCCTGCTTGCCAAAATACAAAGAGTGAAGAGAGGCACAGAGCGAATAGGATCAAAGAAAAGGGAAAAGAGGTCTGATTGGTCGCACCACACGGAGACAGAAGTCCTAAGGAAAGTTAGATTGCAAGGAGAGAAACAGAAATAGAAGGAGACAAGGTTCCTATATAAGAAAACTGGATCAGACCTCTCTTTTTTTTTTTTTTTGGTTTTTGTTTTTGTAATCTCCTATAATATAAGAGGAACATAACCCTTGGACTAAAAGGAAGGGGAAAATGACTAGTAGAAAAACAATGGAGGATAAACAGAAAAAGGAAAGAAAGGGGAAAGAACAAGACCAGAAAGGTAGAGAAAGGAAAAATGTATCGGCTTTCTTTTCCCCAACAACTCAGAGAGGAGGGGAAGAAAGTATATTAAACAATCAGTCAAGCCTGGAGGAAACCCAGTTGGAATCCCCCAGAACTAAGGAACAACCCTCAGTATCCTCAGACGAGTTCAAAAAAGGTATGGAATCACTCCTGGAACAAATAAAAAAAGAATTTCAAGACAACCTGAAAGAACTCCAAAAGGATATCCTCCAAATTAGCAATAAAGTAAACAGACTAGAAGATAAAATAGAGGTAATCGGTGTGAATAGTGCAGAAAACAAAGAACAAATAAGAAAAATGGAGACAAAAATCTGCAACTTAGAACAAAAAATAAATGATATTGAAGATAGAACAAGGAGACAAAATATTCGAATAAGGAATATACCCGAAGAAATTATGCAAGAGAAATTGGAAGATTACCTGCTAGAATATTATGAACACCTAGGTATAAAATTCGCAAATAAAGAGGAGGTGATAGAACGCTGCCACAGAGCGTACAAACCGAGTACTATACCAAGTTCCATTCCAAGGGACGTAGTAGTACTATTTCAATCTTATAAAAAGAAAAATAAAGTAATAATGGCGGCACGAGATAATTCAGGAAAGAAAGGAAAATTTTAAAACCTAAAAATATACCAGGACTTATCCTACCAAACGAGACAACATCGGAAAAACTTTTTTAATGTAACCAAAGAATTGAGAGATATGAACATTACCTACAAATGGGGATTCCCAGTAAGCCTAATTATACAAGAACCGGGTCAAAGGAGAAGAGTATTTAACACACCACAGGCAGTAAAGGAGTGGATAGAGGAGAGAGCAACAAGAAAGGACACTCACTGAGACTTGGACACATAGGGGGGGGAGGAGGAGGAAGGGAGAAGAACTGGGGAATCCTTTTGTTTTGCTAAAAGTTTTTTTTTTTTTTTCAGTGTTTTTCTCCCTTTCCCTCTCTCTCTGCAGGGGGGAGGGGTAGAGAGGAAGGCGAAGGTGCAGTACTTAAATCGCTTGTAAAAAAATATTGGAGAGAAGTGTTCGGAGATTTTGAGGGGAGGAACGGGAGAAAGGGGGAAAGGATATAAAGTTGTAAATGGGATCATAAGGGCTAAGAAGCACAAAGTTTTCTTCTCCCTTTTTTTTTTTTGGGGGGTGGAGGGGGGGAAGGGTTAATGGGAAGTGAAATTAAGTAAAATGCTTGCATAATTATATTTGAAGAACACAATGAGTAATTTGGAGGGAAAAGCACAAGATCGCACAGTTGAATATGAATATAAAAGAAATACAGTGTTGGGGGGAGGGGGGAAGGGATAAATGGAAGTGGTTAAAAATTAAAATACGTGCAAAATTAAGCTTGAAGAACACGAGGAGTAAGCTTCGGGGATTTAGAGGGAACAAGATGAAGAGGGAAGAATATAGGGTTGCACAAGGGAATCATTAATGTTAATTGTGTTTTTTTTTTTTCTTCTCTTTTTTCTTTTCTTTTTTTCTTTCTTTTTTCTCACTCGGGGGGGAGGGTTAATTGGAAGCAAAACAATGTAAAAAGCTTGAAAGCCACAAAGAGTAATTGGGGGGAAGTTGGGGAGGGAAGAGCACAGGATGGCACAGGGGAATATGAATATTAAAAGAAACACAGGGTTGGGGGGGGGAAGGGATAAAGGAAAGGGGTAAAAATTAAAATGCGTGATTATACTTGAAGAACACAAGGAGTAAGTTTTGGGGACTTAGAGGGAACAAGACAAAGAGGGAAGAATATAGGGTCGCATAAGGGAATTAATAATGTCAAATGTATTTTTTAATTTGTTTTTTTTTTTTTCTTTCCCCTCTCCTCCCAGAACCGAAGCATTCTCTCCTTATAGACCTCTTTCTTTTTTTCTCCCCTTCTCTCTCTCTCCCCTTTTGGGGGGGAGGGGGAAGGGGACAGGGGAAGGTGGATCCATTTATAGTGTAGGCAAACTAAAAGTAAAGAGCACAGGGAGGATTCCCCCCTTTTTTTTTTTTTTTCTCCTCTCTCCCGCTTTACCCTAGATATCCTCGGTAGGGTAGGGGGAAACTTACGAAGGGAAACCAGTTGGCAGGAGGTGGGGGAGGAAAGCGAAACAGATATATAGTGCATAAGCTCCTACTAGGGGATCTGAGAGAACCCCCCAAAAAAAACGCGTCCATATAAGAGGGAAATGAGATGCGGGCCAAAAAAGCTAGGAAGGGTCCTAGCTATGGAAGGCATTAATTGTTATGTGTTAAGTGCGGAGTCTATTTATGTGATTTTTGATGTGGTTTTGAAATGTTTTTTGTTTTTGTTTTGGATTTTTTTTTTTTTCTCTCTCTTCCTTTCTTTCTCTTTCTCTCTCTCTCTCCCTCTCTCCTCTCCCCCCTCCTCTTCTGGGTGCTCATCACTGGGGCCTGTCATGTTCCTGTTATGGTCCAAAGATAGTATTTTACCCATAAAACGATAATTTTTGACATGGCAACGATAAAAATAACTTCACAAAATGTTAAAGGATTAAACACACCGTATAAAAGGAGGATGTTAATGGAAGAAGCAAATAGAAAAGGGTACCATATAATATGTGCTCAAGAAACACATTTTGCTCGAAACAAGATTCCAAAATGGTTTAATAAGAAATATCCAATAGCAATACATTCAACAGCACCCACAAAAAGAGCAGGAGTTTCAATATTTATACATAGATCAGTCTTATATGAAGAACAAAGCAGGAAAATGGACATAAACGGTAGATATGTGATTCTTAATTGCAAAATCAATGGAACTATGTACAATATAATCAATATATATGCACCAAACGAAAACTCAATAAGTTTTATTGAAACAATACTAAGTAAATATAAAAAGCAGGAATCAGGGAAGTGGATAGTATGTGGAGACATGAACTCATTGGCAAACGCAGAATTAGATTCAACAAATTTAGCAAGCAGTAAATATAGGGAAAAAAAGAGGCAACAAAGCTTGAAATTCCAAAATCTATTAAGAAAGTACGGATTATTTGATGCATGGAGAATAGAAAACATGGATAGTAGAGATTACTTCTTTTTTTCACAAGTACATAACACATACAGTAGACTGGACTATATACTTTTAGATAAAGATACATTACAAGAAATAAAATCATGTAAGATAGGTCTGATAAACTGGTCGGACCACGCCCCAGTGGAAGTGGAACTGAGAAGCAAGTTCGCAACAAGAGGCAGAGGCTTGTGGCGAATTAATGAATATCTATTAGCCAAAGAATACATACAAAAGGAAGTAAGAGAAGAATTAGATCAGTTTTTTAACATCAACGATCAACAAGAAACATCAATAGAAAACTTATGGTTGGCACACAAAGCAGTTATAAGGGGAACATTTATAAAACAAGCATCATGGTACAACAAACAGAGGCAAGAGAAAAAAATGAAATTACTAAACTTATTGGAGAATTTAGAAATTAAAAACAAAGGGGATAGAAATGTAAGTTTAATAAAAGAAATAATAGAGACAAAAAAAGAATTAGCAAAATTACAAATAGGAGAAACAGAATTTAAATTAAAAAAATTAAAACAACTATTTTACACAAAAGGGAACAAAGCAGATACTATGTTAGCCAACAAATTAAGATATCAAAATATTAGAGCAGCAATCCCACAAATTACAACAGCAGACGGGAAAAAAATTATTAACCCAAAGCATATAGCAGAAGAATTTGCCCAGTATTATTCAGCGTTATATAACATTAACAAAGATCAAAATACCTTCCAACCAACAAGGAACGACATGGATAGATATCTGGAGGAAATTATATTTCCAAAATTAAATACTGAACAAATAGAAACTCTTAAAAAACCAATAGAAGAGGGAGAAATTGCTAAAATAATTAAAGAATTAGCGCTGCATAAATCCCCAGGACCAGATGGGTATAGTAACCTATATTACAAATGTTTTAACCCAATATTAACACCACACTTAAAAAGATTGTACCATAAATGCAAAGGTAGTAATGGATTCCCAGAGGAAATGCTAAAAGCAATAATTGTGACTATTCCGAAACCAGGAAAAAAACTAACTGGGTGTGCGGATTTTCGACCTATCTCTTTACTCAATACAGATATGAAAATATACTCAAAAATATGGGCCAATAGACTGAAAATAATATTACCAGAAATAATAAATAACGATCAAACTGGTTTTATAACTGGAAGACAAACAGGAGATAACATTAGGAAATTCTCAAATGTTATAACAAATTTGAAGGACTCTAAAATAGAAGGACTAATGTTAGCAATAGACGCTGAAAAAGCGTTTGACCGGCTCCACTGGAAATTTTTGGAATTAGTGATGTCTAGATTCGGATTCCCAGACCTATTAGTAGATGCAATACAAGCAATATATAGGAAACCGTCTGCAGTGGTACTATATGCGGGTTTCCAATCCAAAAGTTTTGAAGTAACCAACGGCACGCGACAGGGTTGTCCCCTGTCGCCATTACTATATGTTATGGCACTAGAACCATTGGCGATGAAGTTGCGAGCAGATAGCAGGATAGAAGGAGTACAAACTTTAAAAACTAAGCAAATAAAAATAGGTTTATTTGCAGACGATATACTGGTATCGCTAACTAAGGTATCAAAATCACTCCCGGCCCTGATGGAACAACTAGAGGAGTACGGGAAAGTATCATACCATAAAATAAATACCAGTAAGACACAAGCTCTACTGATAGGTCTGGTAGAAGAAGAAAAAGACTTCCTAAAAAAAAAATATGCGTTTGACTGGCGAGAAAAATATATAGACTATCTAGGAGTAAAATTAGCAGTTCAAAGTACAAAAATGTTACAATATAACATATATGATAAGTGGAAAATGTTAAAACAAGAGTTACAGAGATGGACAAAAATGGAGATTTCATGGGTTGGAAGAATAGCAGCAATTAAAATGACAACTATCCCAAAGATCCTATATGTTTTCAGAACATTACCATTAAAAATTCCCAAAATCTTCTTCCAGAAAGCACAAAGAGATCTGAATAAATGTGCAAGTGGAGGCAAAAAAACAAGTGAAAATCAGTTCTACTGCAACAAACAAAAAATAAAGGCGGAATGGGCCTCCCAAACTTGGAATATTACTATCTGGCATCCCAAGTAAGGCAAACAATGCAATGTTATGCACCTACAGGTGAAATAGCATGGGTAGACCTGGAAGATTTACAATTTCAACCACAAAGAATGTGCCACAACATAGGAAATAAACTGCTAAAAAATAAACAAAAGGGAAAATGGCTGCATGCAACAGAGGCATCAATAAACACGTGGAGACAGTATTGTCTAAAGAACCCAGAAATGTACGAACTAAGTTGGTATTCACCAATCCAAGAAATAGAAGCTAGAATCCCACAACTTAACCTAAAAAAATGGGTAGATAATGGGATCACAAATCTACAGTGCATACGAGACAAAAAAGAACTATTATCCTTTGAAGAAATAGTTAAGAAATACAAAATTCAAAATTCGGAATTTTACAAATACTTGCAGATAAGAGATTTATGTTCGAAAACAAAAATAGGGGACAAACAGACTGACCCAATACAAAACAAAATTTTAAACTTATGTAATTACAAAACACAGAAAAATCAAAAAGGGATCTCATTACTATATAAAAATATGCTGGGAAACAAAGAGGGAGAAAAAAGTAAATATATGGAGAAATGGGAACAAGAACTTGGAAAAGCAATACCTCTGGATTCATGGATGAAATCCTTTAGGCAGCTAAACTCATATTCACACTGTACAAATTATTTAGAATTGCAAAAAAAGATTATATATAGATGGCACTTGGTTCCAACAAAACTACATAAAATGTATAAAAACTCGTCTCCCCAGTGTTGGAGAAGATGCGGAGCAATGGGATCTGTTATACATATCTGGTGGGAGTGCCCAATAGTAACTGATTATTGGAATAAAATATTCGAAATTGTAGAGCAAGAACTAAAGATAAGAATAGAGAGAAAGCCAGAAATAGTTTTATTAAATATCTTCCCAGAACAAATACCAGAAAATACAAGAAAATTATTAGGGCACATCTACCTTATAGCAAAACAAGCAATAGCAAGAAATTGGAAAAAACAAAGTTTGCCAGAGAAGGAGGAAATAATATCTAAAATAACGATGAATAAGTACTATGAGCAAATGCACTATTCAATATCAAATACAATGAAAAAACACAGTCAGATATGGAGCAAGTGGACCAGAGAATAGGGAGGGGAGGATGAGGAGACGGGGGGAGAGAGAACTATACTTGTTTTTTTTTTTTTTTTTCTTTCTTTGTTTTATGTAAGTTGCCTTTTGTCCTTTGTATACGTGAACTTAATTGATAAAAATAATAAAAGAATTGTTGATATAAAAAAAAAAGGAGAAAAAAAGGGAAAGGGGGAAAGTTGAATGTTGATTGACCTTGGGATTTAATACCAACCTTGTATCTGCCCAAGTTATTACAAATCAACAAGCATAGAATATTTATGTCATTCATTTTTACTTGTACAAAAAAAAAAAAAAAAATGTGTTGGACAGAAACAGCAATTTGTTACGAAGTATTAATGTGATTTCAAATGCCACCAATACTCTTACTAGAAGAAATACTCAAAATGTTAAACACATTGCTAGAAAGCCTAAGGAAGCCCAACGTGAACAAAACAAATCATATGTTGTCTTCATTGTCATCTGCAACTTAGTTTTTGGAGTTTTTTTTCCCCAATTCTTTCCAGAGCATACACCTACTTTGTATAATTTAAATAATAAAGCTGCAGTTTCACCTACAGTGTCTATTATTTTTGTTATATATATGAGGCGAATCATGTAAAGAAAAAAAAAACAGACCTGTCTCATCAGTTTTTTCCTCAACACAATTAGAAATAGACTGGACCCTCTTCCAATGTTACATAGGTTACATTGGAGGGTAAGGTAACTATTATATCACAAGGGGGTGGAGTTATGATCCTGTTTTATCAGGTCAATCTTCTCTCTGTTCCAGAAATATATACTTTTTGTGTTAGAAGGCAGGTAAAATACAAAAAAAGGTGTACACTGCCACTTAGTCCTTCCCACTAATGATACCCAGGAGCCAGTAAGAGAGAGGGGGTGTATCTTATGACATAATCAAGCAGGCTCTGCACACAGTTATAAAGTGAGACTTGCTGGAAGACTTTGGAAAATATTGCATTGGTAAAATTCACAAAATGGATACATGAGACATATTTTACTTTTACATTAAATCAATTCAAATGTATAAAAAAACAGTGGCATATATCTTATATATATATTTGTTTTAAATGCACAGGTACTCTAGTTACATCTTATGTAATTGGTAGTGTCACTTTAAGAGAAAATAAGTAAGATTCACATATAATGAAACACGAACAACATAAAGAAAACACGCTTGGTAAAACTGACCCTTCAATATTCCAGGTTTTTAGGTGTTTGGTGGTTTTAGATTGTTTGTGAAATTTTCAAAGACTCTATTTAGATGGTGGTCTGGGTGGTGTTTGCAGGTCTTTGGTTGTTTTTTGTCTGTTGTTTTTTTCTCTATCACTGATCTTCACTTTTTTTTGGGTCCGGTTGGAGTAGTCTAGGCTTTTATGCATTTTGAGGGGGGGGGGGGGGAGGAGGGGGTGAAGGTTCTCAGAAAGCGATGCTATTATATTACATAACGTTGTCACTGAATTAATACTTGCAATTAGAATATAGGTGCTATCAATGTGAATATAAAGGGTGAGGTATGTAGGTTATAATACCGTATTTGCTCGAATATATGACGAGGTTTTTTTCAGAGCAAATGCTCTGAAAAATCCCCCTCGTCTTACATTCGAGGTCTTCTTATAATCTGACCTCAAATTGAGGTCAGATTATAAGACATGGATCCAGGTCCCCAGCAGAGCTGCAGGGGACCTGGATCCCCCTCTCTAACAGCAGGGGGTGTCTGCGCAATGAGCGCAGACTCCCCTGCTTCCGCCCGGCACGATCGCCGGGGCTTCTATGAAGAAGCCGGGTACTTCCGGCTACGTCACAGAAGTCCCGGCGAGCGTGCCGGGCGGCAGCAGGGGAGGTCTGCGCTCATCGGGCAGACATCCTCTGCTGCCCCACTAGCCACCAGGGAAAAGCGGGCAGCTGGGGGATGTCTGCACTATACATGCAGACATCCTCCATGCTGCCCGACACCTCCGTCTATTATGACGGACCAGCTGTCCGTCATAATAGACGGAGGTGTCGGGCAGCATGGAGGATGTCTGCACGTATCGTGCAGACATCACCCCGCTACCCCCACTAGCCACCAGGGAAAGGGGGGAGATAGAGAGAGAGAGGGGGGGAGAGAGAGAGAGAGAGGGGGGGGGGAGAGAGAGAGAGGGGGGGGATAGAGAGAGAGAGAGGGGGGGGAGATGGGGAGATAGAGAGAGAGGGGGGAGATGGGGAGATAGCGAGAGAGGGGGGAGATAGAGAGGGGGGGGAGATGGGGAGATAGAGAGAGAGAGGGGAGATAGATAGAGAGAGGGGGGAGAGAGAGAGAGAGAGAGGGGGGGGAGAGAGAGAGAGAGAGAGAGAGAGAGAGAGAGAGGGAGAGAGAGAGAGAGAGAGAGAGAGAGAGGGGAGAGAGAGAGAGAGAGGGGGGGGGGGAGATGGGGAGATAGAGAGAGAGAGAGAGAGAGAGAGGGAGAGAGAGAGAGAGAGAGAGAGAGAGTGAGAGAGAGAGAGAGGGGAGAGTGAGAGAGAGAGAGAGAGAGGGGGGAGAGAGAGAGAGAGAGGGGGGGGGGGAGAGAGAGAGGGGGGAGAGAGAGAGAGAGAGAGAGGGGGGAGAGAGAGAGAGGGGAGAGAGAGAGAGAGAGAGAGGGGGGGGGAGATAGAGAGAGAGAGAGAGAGAGGGGGGGAGAGAGAGAGAGGGGGGAGAGAGAGAGAGAGGGGAGAGAGAGAGAGAGAGAGAGAGAGAGAGAGAGAGAGGGGGGAGAGAGAGAGAGAGAGAGAGAGAGAGGGGGGAGAGAGAGAGAGAGAGAGAGAGAGAGAGGGGAGATAGAGAGAGAAAGAGGGGGGGAGAGAGAGAGGGGGAGATAGAGAGAGAGGGGGGGGAGAGAGAGAGAGACTACGCTGGGGGGGGGAGAGAGGCCGCAAGGAAATAAAAACAAGAAATGCATTTGTATAATATCAATTTTTTATTACATATTAAAAAGCAATTTACATATATACAAGTTAAACTTTTTTTTTTCCTATAGGGTAGTCTTATATTCAGACTTTTAGTTTTTTTCCTAAAGGAATATACAAAGTTTGGGGGGTCGTCTTATAATCAGGGTCGTCTTATAATCGAGCAAATACGGTATATCTCCTGTAGCATTGCATACATATTGGGCTCCACTCCATCGGAAAAAATAAGTTCACAATAGCACAAGCCAAGGGTCTGAAACCCGAATATCACTGTACTCCCAGCTTCCAACATAGGCCATACCCTGGAATAATTCCCAATAAACCCCCCAAGAGGCTCTGCACTTCAGTAATCCTTGCTTAATTTTAATGCATAAAAATTGTTATGGGAAGGTGACAAATTCCAGATGACACGTTTCACGTCTTAACCAACACTTAATGATAAGCATAGCTTAAGACACACAGCACATTATGTTTTAAGCAATTTGTCACCTTTCCTACAATCACTTATATGCATTGAAATAAATCAAGGGTTACATATGAGGCTCTCTTTTTTTCAGATTATTTAAATATTTTAACTGAATTACATTTTATGCCATTTGTTTTTTTGAATCAGAAACCTGTCATTGGCTTGTAAAGTAAATGAGATTGTGATTTAATTGTTATTTAGGATAGCCTTATAGAAATGCCAGATACTTTAGATATTTGTTTTAACAGTGCTAGCCATTGTGATTTCCTCCAGACAGTTATTCTATGCATATCATTATTTTTCTCTAAAATAATAGATTTCCCCTCAGTTGTCTGCCATCTAACTCCTTTTATTGAAAATGTTTTCTTCTTCAACTCTAATCCCTTAAAATATTATTGAATTTCAATATTGTCTTTCTCTGCTCTCTTCCGAGGTGATAATGTTTCTTTTTTTTTTTTGAGAAAAAAAAGTGATAATTTTTATTTTTCTAAAACCATTATCACATTTAATATGCCCAGTACATGTACATTTTTATGCTTTTGTAAAACAATTTCATATAGCTAATAGATCTATACAACACATAATGCACCTTTAATCATAGTGGGTTATGTTTCATTAATGTTTCTTTCCTTTTTGCATTCCATATTAATTTTTTATATTTGTATTTTAAGACTTTGTACCTTTTATATTATATTGTAACCTATGTTTTTCATGCACCTTTCAATAAATTAGCTTAATATGCTATTGCTATCTACATACTAAAAGTGTTACCATATGCCAAATGAGTCTGATCTTTATGATAATTTTCATAATATATTGTTGTGTTCCCACAAGAATAGAAGGTGAACAAACCATCTTATAAACTGTCCCCTTTTAACAAAGCATTTAACATGCAATGAAGTAGACTGATTTATATTGTAGATGCCTTGAGTGTTCTTTATCTTAATCTTTTAATCACATCACATTGTATGATATAAAATCCAATCCTGGAAATTTCACTGAATAGTGAACAAAATAATAGTGGACAATAGAGTTATTTAAGAAATATAATACAAAGTTGGAATATTATCTTTTTAAGCTTCCAAAAAAGAAGACACAAGAAAAAAAAAATAGGAACAAAGCGGATTAGTTACAATTGTTTTTATTTATGCATCATAAAAAATGTAAAAATAAATATAGAGCATGTAAAATAATTTTCCACTAAAGAGTTAAAAAAAAAGTCAAGCAGCATGGTATGTCCAAAGCCTATCTTTATAGTATGTGCTCATGGTATTTTCTTCCAAGAGGGGAAATTGAAGAAAGCTTTCACTAATATCCATGCTGAGTAAAACAGTGGACAAATGTTTGGACCACATCCATTCATTACACATTTGCAAATATTCCAAGGAAACATATTTTACGCTTGAATCAACAGAATGAATAGATATGCTTGATCAAGTAGTGCTGCTAATTCTCAGAGTCATTTTACCATAACAATTATCTTGTGGGTTGCAAAATTCCTGTGATTAATATGCAAAAATAATAATTAATTAAAGTACAGGCAAAAAAAAAAGTCTGTTTCTCAGAGACTTAAAATAATTTTTAAAGCAACAACCATGATACTATTTTGTTTCTACAATTTTGTTTCTATCTCTCTATTAGTAGCTGACATTATTTAGCTGATTTTAGCAATATTTTTATGTAGGTGACTGGTATGATTTGATTGTTATTCATTTATACTGCATAATCGCAAAGCTAACCTATATATATTTTATATTGGTATTGTAGATCCTATGTTATTGTTCTATTTTTATTATCACTTTCATAGACAGACCTGGATTTATATACAAAGTATGTCTCTCCAGTGGAGATCACCTTAAATATAAATATTAAACACTTTGTTGTGAAGGACTGAGGATATCACAAAACAGGCTGGATATGAACAAAAAACAAGTTGGATTAGTTACTGTTATGAGCTGTTCTAAGTGAGGTTAGTTGCAAAGGAAAGGGAGATTTGATAAAAGTTTATTTATCACGATGTCATTGTCAACTGTAATGAAGCCCTTTGAAAAACTAAAAATTATGACTATACTTGTTTGGATATGACTTAAATAGGACAAATAATTACAATGCTGTAATTACATTGGGTAAAAGAGCAAATTGCATTATGTATTCAGTCAGGTATCTAAACCTGTCTTACTAAGAGTTGCTGGGTCATGGTAGAAAATATTTCTATAATCACTGGCAGACTCATTATAAATACAATCTCTCAAACAATGTATCCACATACAGCAGAAAATATTTGAAGTATTACCATGTTGGGCTTCCCTAAAAATAAGCTTTCAAAAAAAAAGTGCAAACTGCATAAATGGTTTTAACCAGAATATTATTATTTCACTCTGCTTTGTTAAACTAAATAGAGTGTGCTTGCTTTGATATCTGTGGAATTACAGATTTATTATGGGAGTATTGTCTGCCTACTTTTCTGTAAATGTGAATTTGGTGTTGGGATGAAATGTTGCTGGTGGCATACATTTCTGGTAAATCTCTCACCTTTGCTACTTTGTTACAGGAGGCTGCAGCGTTGGCTTCCTTGAAACAGTCTATATGCTAAAATTCTGATTGTATAGCTGCAAAATCTGCCTTTGTAATTATAGGACGCATGAGAAATTGGAGATAAAGTTGCTAATTACTAACATCATGGGGCATATTTTGGAAACAAGGTTAATTCTCTTTGCATTTAAAATTCCCACTACAAATGTTAATGTTTATTTTAGCTTATTTTGTTTAAAAAGTAAGTGTGGTTTGCAAATATTCTGTAGCACAGAATTGTTAAATAGTTACGAGCTGGTTTACGTTGTAAAAAGTCATCAAGTTCAACCCTTTCCCTTGTTTACCACTGTTGATCAAAAAGAAGGCAAAAAAAATAAATACTTATTCCAACAATTTCAAATTCTGCTTCCAGTGGGAAAAAAAAAATCTTTCTTGACTGCAAATGTCAATCAGATTTCTCCTTGGATCAACACGCACAGAAATATTTACACTAACATATATAGCCCTCTACGTTCAACTTATTAAAATAGAATCCACGCATTTAAGGTATCTACTGTATTTGATAACACCACTAGAGTTGAGCGGACACCTGGATGTTCGGGTTCGGCAGGGTTCAGCCGAACTTCGTAAAAAAGTCCGGGTTCGGGCTCGAACTTGACCCCGAACCCCATTGAAGTCAATGGGGACCCGAGCTTTTGGCCACTAAAATGCCTCTAAAAAAGTCCTGGAAAGGGCTAGCTGCAAAAGGAAGTAAAATGGGGGTAAGAGTAGGACAAGTGCCCTGCAAACAAATATGAATAGGGAAATAACTTCAAATAACATAAAATACATACAAATTAAAAATACAGCTGAGCCATAAAATAGCACATAAATCTAAATCTAAAGCATGGCTGCCAGGAGGATCAACAAAATTATCCGTTTGAGAGAGGGTTGGAGTGCAGGGTATTCTCTTTCAGTTTATACTAAGTGACCCATAGTTTGAGGCGGCGGTGACCGTGGCGCTGGCTGGGGCCCAAAATGCATCTTCCAAATGTTAATTCATATTAATGTGCTTTCAAAGTACTTTTAAATGCATGTATTCATTTTTTCACTGCTTAAAATATAAAAAACTTATAACCGTTAGATGACATTGTGAAATAACAGAAGTGTGCAAGAAACCAGGACTGCCCATACTAACTCAGTAAAAGTAATTTTCCATTTTTTTTTTGCCACAGGAACCAATAAGAATAATTTCATTTAAATGAATGCAATATCCTGCTTCTATAATGATGTCATCAGACAGTGTGTTGTACAAGAGATCCTACTGTGTACAAGAGCAAGGTCATTTATTGTCCACACGATGCAGCACAGGAAGTGACTAAATGAAACAAAACTTTATATGCTCAGCATCTATATAATCAGTGCCATTTCACGTATAGTATACATGCAGAGCAACCACTGAGGAAGGACTTGAGTAAAATGTTAAACATGTGATTTGTGCAGAATGCCTGCATCAAATCACACTGTAAAAAATGTCTGTGTACTAAACAAGCAGTAGTCTTCAACATGCACAAAAGTGAGTTTTGAGGATTAGACCCTTTAAGCAATTACCATGATGAATTAACCTTTACAAATGTTTTACTGTATTATATTATCTTATATACACCAATCAGCTATAACATTATGACCAATGACAGGTGGCCCTACCACTATCACCTGCATAGGCTTTTCTGCATTCTGGATCCCACCAATGATAGAGGTGCTGTCCCTTCAGCTGAAGGAACATAAAACAAAATATATACACTTCACCGAGTTAGATGACTAAAGTAAATTGCAATCTTGGGTCCAGTGTACTAGATGTGCCTCAGGCAGATATTTAGCACATAAGTGTTGTTATATAAAATACATTTATATATTTATATGTATTTTTTATTCATTAAAAAAACCTTACATTAAAAATACTACAACAATCATAAAAGTAGAAACATTTTTCACCCATAGGAAACATCTGTGGGCTTTATAAATTGTCTGTCCACCTTTTCTTTTTCTTTAGTTTAAGTACAAGTAATACTTAAAAGTTTGTGATATCACTTGTAGTGAGATTTCAGTATACAGCACTCAGTAGTCATCTGGGGACTGGAAATCATGTGAGATCTCATCTTTTTCCTTTGCAGTTGTTGTCTGTGTAGCTAAATCATGCTTAAAATCTTGTGAGATGTAAACTATCTATAATAATACAGCAATTGTTAAGCATTGGTTATATATTCAACAGTGCTACAATAGCGGTGCCCATAAAACATAAAAATATATAAAAATAGCAGTATGTATTAAGAAAAAGGAAATTTACATTTTTAAAAGTACAATAAACAATATATTAAAAAGTGTATTAGGCATGCATAAAAATATGCAGTATACTGAACATCATTTCAGTGGTCACACATCAAATGATCTAGCCAATATAAGGATGAAGGGGAATCACAAATAAATATAAACACAGATATAATAACTCTGACAGTGGATATAAAAAGTCTACACACCCCTGTTAAAATGTCAGGTTTCTGTGCTGTAAAAAAATGAGACAAAGATAAATCATTTCAGAACTGTTTCCACCTTTAATGTGACCCATAAACTGTACAACTCAATTGAAAAACAAAGTGAAATCTTTTAGATAGAGGGAAGAAAAAATATAAAAATAATGTGGTTGTATAAGTGTGCACACCCTCTTATAACTGAGGATGTAGCTGTGTTCAGAATTAAGCAAGCACATTCCAAATCATGTTAAATAGGAGTCAGCATACGCCTGCCATCATTTAAAGTGCCTCTGATTAACCCCAAATAAAGTTCAGCTGCTCTAGTTGGTCTTTCCCGAAATGTTCTTAGTCGCATCCCACAGCAAAAGCCATGGTCCACAGAGAACTTCCAAAGCATCAGAGGGATCTCATTGTTAAAAGGTATCAGTCAGGAGAAGGATACAAAATAATTTCCAAGGCAGTAGATATACCATGGAACACAGTGAAGACAGTCATCATCAAGTGGAGAAAATATGGCACAACAGTGACATTACCAAGAACTGGAGCTCCCTCCAAAATTGATGAAAAGACTAGAAGAAAACTGGTCTGGGAGGCTACCAAGAGGCCTACAGCAACATTAAAGGAGCTCCAGGAATATCTGGCAAGTACTGGCTGTGTGGAACATGTGACAACAATCTCCCGTATTCTTCATATGTCTGGGCTATGGGGTAGAGTGGCAAGATGAAAGCCTTTTCTTATGAAGAAAAACATCCAAGCCAGGCTACATTTTGCAAAACACATCTGAAGTCTCCCAAAAGCATGTGGGAAAAGGTGTTATGGTCTGAAGAAACCAAGGTTGAACTTTTTGGCCATAATTCCAAAAGATATGTTTGGCACAAAAACAACACTGACATCACCAATAGAACACCATACCCACAGTGAAGCATGGTGGTGGCAGCATCATGCTTTGGGTTCTGTTTTTCTTCAGCTGTAACTGGGGCCTTAGTTAAGATAGAGGGAATTATGAACAGTTCCAAATACCAGTCAATATTGGCAAAAAACCTTCAGGCTTCTGCTAGAAAGCTGAACATGAAGATGAACTTCATCTTTCAGCATGACAACGACCCAAAGCATACATCCAAATCAACAAAGGAATGGCTTCACCAGAAGAAGATTAAAGTTTTGGAATGGCCCATGTGCCATGCTGATAGACTCATACCCAAAAAGACTGTAAGTGCTGTAATAAAATCAAAAGGTGCTTCAACAAAGTATTAGTTTAAGGGTGTGCACACTTATGCAACAACATTATTTTATTTTTATATTTTTTCTTCCCTCTACCTAAAAGATTTCAGTTTGTTTTTCAATTGAGTTGTACAGTTTATAGGTCACATTGGAGGTGGAAAAAGTTCAGAAATGATTTATCTTTGTCTCATTTTTTTTACAACACAGAAACTTGACATTTTAACAGGGGTGTGTAGACTTTTTATATCCACTGTATATCGAAGTGAGATCTGTATTCCTTAAAACAATATATAAAATAAGATGTGTATCAAAGATAACCTTATACAAGATGGAGAATGTGTGATTGGAATACACAACTGTAGAAGGAACTATTAAATTAAATACAATTATGAAGTTCACAATCTTCACTTAATCCTTGTGGGCTAAGGTCTTCATGTTGAAAATCGATTGTATCTCTAGATTACCAAGTTTTTAAAATGTATTGCCCCCTTGCCAATTCTGTTTACGCTTGGAAATAGCCAGTTCATTGTGATTGCTCTTGTGTTTAAAAAAAAAAATGTTTTCGAACCCTATGTGTTAGCAATTTCTTTTTAATATTATTACAATGTTCACCTATGCAAACTGCATGTATATTCTAATAACGTGACATTCGCAGACATTCCCCTTTTAAAAAGGTAACAAAGTGTGTCACTGTACAGTATATGATACATGTTGCTGTGTAAAATGAACAACTAAACATTGTATAAAATGTCTGTGTGTGTTGTGAATGGTTTTCTGTAGACCATGGCTTTTTTTGTACATAACGGATTGCTCATGAAGGTCTGCTTAGCATCTTGTAGTGCACATAAATACATTTTTGTATATATGTATGTATCTTGTTGCATGTGCATTATAACAAAGGATTGTTATATTATAGCTCCTTTGTTTTCTTTTTAACAGTTTTTGTTAAATATAACATAGTCACCCAGTGGTATTTCTCTTTATGTTTTTTTTTTTTTTGTGTGTGTGTAATCCTCTAGACTTTTTTTAAATGGAAAGAGCATTCCAATACATTCTCATCCCAAGAGAAAGTAAATTTGAATCTTGGGGGAATGATATCCACACTAAATTCAATAAACTAACAGAATCAATAAAACTAATGGAAAAACACACTACAACAAACCAGAAGTACATAGACATTAACATAGTGCCTAGAGGCCTAAGAATTAATCTGAGACCAGCTCCATAGATGTGTAGTGACTAGTTTTGTAAGGAAATTAAGTCTTACCAATCTACTACTTTAAATCAATATAAATGGACAGATCCTAGCTGCATAATCTGATATATATATATAATTAGAGCATACAAATACAGTGAGCATCTATGAAAATAAAACTATTAATAGAATAAGTTAAGAAAACTTAACAATAATCCCTGTCCCTACCCTAACAACTAAATATCTCAATGGACACTATAACCAGCACATAAATACTGGAAACAAGTAACTAAAAAAGTTTCATAGTAACAATAAATCACAAAGTCTGTAGCAAGTGATCTGTACTGCTGGTAGGCAAAATAGAGTCACATGGCAAACCTGTGAGCTGTAAAAACCACAAGGTCCATGAAGTCTTCTAGGTAATCCAATATGCACAAAGCATTGCATCTATCTCCCAAATTCACATCAATTTTCACCAGATAGCATTGTAATTCAAAATCCAAATGGAATATTATTATTATTATATTCACAGGGACTTGAACTAATGCATGTTATAAATTACACATATGATATGAACAGATTAGCAATATGGTAACAAAATATGGAAAAATCTCAATAGACACATAAATTTGAAGTATTTGGACCACTGGAACCCATCCACAGTATAAAAAAAAACATACCACACTGACGAGGCCATGTAGGCCGAAACGTACGTTTTGTGGTTTGCTGTGTTCCTCGTGTAGAGGGTACTAGCCATGCATTTCGGATCTGGACTGCCCTTATGGGTGGGATCAGTCTGATATGCTAATGGAGTGGTTCTTTTGCAATGGTTTAAGCAGGCAAATAATGGAGTCGCTCTCCCGAGTAGGTATTATCCTACAGGACAGACTATTGCAGTACTGTTTGTTCTCGGGCATTGTAGCACCCACCCCACTCTTTGTCGCCAAATTCTGACAGCCCAACACTGCCAGCATTAGTACTTGCACTGAGGAATAAACAGCAAAATGCAGTGAAAGAGAGCAATCTTACTTGCAAAAATTATACAAATTTATTCCACACAGTGAAAAGGATTATAAAAAGTGACTTTAATGCTGTTTTTCCAAAAATTATTACTTTTTTAGGAATCTTAATTGACCCCTCTAGAGACTCGTCTACACTTCCAGAACATATCGCATTTGACAGATAGATGATAGGTTCTATATATGTACATTGTTTTAAAGTACAGGGGTATATTTGTACAACTAAGGGAAAAAGCTAAAAACTCAAGCTGATGCAAGAATTACTGAATTAGTCTTCTGAGAAGTTTGCAAATGTGAACTCCTGTCAGGGTTCTACCCTGACCTCCTGACTCATGCATTTAAAAGTCCAAATTTTTGTGCTTTTATACCTCCTTTCTCCTCTAGAAACCTCCCTACCTTTGTTTGCTTGTATTCCTTCCCCTCTGTTGGTGTCAGGTGGGCTTGTTAAAATCTGCATCACACCCCTGTTAAATACCTGCAGTTTATTGCAAACTTGGATTTTGGATTTTTCAATTGCATTGAAGTTGCATGCCTGAATTTTGTGAGCCGCATCTGCTGTTCCTGATCCTCTGTTAAAGCTCATTTTGAATGTCTACCCTGTTCAGGAACTGTGAAACTGAGCCAGGAAGGCTCAACCAGTCAGGGGATGTTTTTCAGCATCTCATGAAAACCTTTGGCTACAGCAATATTACTTCAGCTAAGTTGCTCCCTTAAAGCTTCCACTCCACTTTAGTCACCCTCTCTAGGCTGTTCCTGCTTCAGTCTCCCTCTCTATGCTGTTCCTGCTTCAGTCACCCTCTCTAGGGTGTTCCTGCTTTAGTCACCCTCTATCGGGTGTTCCTGCTACAGTCACCCTCTCTAGGGTGTTCGTGCTTAGTTACCCTTCTAAGGTCTCACCCTTACCTAAGGCCTCACTCCTTGTTTTACTCTCTCTACCCCTACCTCTGGTTTGTCTACAGTCCCTGCTAAAGCTCTTTTTTTATACTGCAGTTCCTACTCAAAGCCTTTTCCTATTCTGCAGTCCCTTGCTAAAGTCTCCTTTTGTCTCTGCTTCAGTCCTTATTCCAACCCTTATTTCTTTGTTTCTATATCTCATACTGCACATTGAATAACAACATGCAACCAGATCCCTGCATCCCTGCACTGAAACTCCTACCTGACCTGGTAAAGGCCCTGACAACTCCACATGTGAACAGGGGTGTGCTTGGAAAGAAACCTCCTTCTAAGCCCTTCCTCTAACATCTTATGTAGACCTTATAGAACGCATCATCAAAGGACAAGGATCAATTGCATAATAAATAACAATCAAACACTTGAAACACAGTTAAGCTAATACAAGTATAATTTCTATTCTTCAACCACTTCCAATAGTGTAAAAAATTAAAATAAATAAAGACTCACATTTAAAACAGCCCTCAAAGTGGAAGTAGCTATTAGTATATGACGATGTACATCTCAAATCCACTGACAAATTCTTCATGCTTGTCCTGAACAAAATGGACTAAAATTATTAAGGAATGAAAATACATTGAAAAAGACACTCAAATCTAGACTATAGCTAGCTCTTGTAGCTATTATATAGTTAATAACTATTCATTTACGAAGATTAAACCATATTCAAAATAATAGTGAGCTGTGTTAAGATAGACAATGCCCCAGGGCCAGATGGTATACACCCAAGGGTCCTTAGAGAGTTAAGCATAATTCTGGCCAGACCAATATTTATGATCTTTAGGGATTCTTTCAGTTCAGGTATAGTGCCAACAGACTGGCGAAAGGCGGATGTCATTCCAATATTTAAAAAGGGATCAAAATCTCTGCCGGGTAATTATAGGCCAGTGAGCTTGACATCTGTAGTGGGGAAATTATTTGAAGGATTGCTAAAGGTATACACTCAAGAATACATCTTGAATCAGAATATTATTAGTAAAAGTCAACATGGTTTTGTGAAAGACAGGTCTTGTCAAAAAAACGTAATAACATTCTATGAAGAAGTCAGTAAAAATATAGATCTAGGTGTGGCAGTTTATGTGATCTATTTGGATTTTGCTAAAGCATTTTATACAGTTCCACACAAAAGGTTACTCTACAAATTGAGAGAAATAGGATTGGGGGGGAAATGTATGTATTTGGATTGAAAATTGGCTAAAAGATAGAACACAGAGGGTTGTTGTAAATAGAAAAGCCTCAAATTGGACCAGGGTATTGAGCGGAGTACCTCAGGGGTCTGTTTTGGGACCTCTTATTTTTCATGTGTTTATTAATGATCTCCCACGTTGTGCTGAGAGCCATGTCTCAGTGTTTGCTGATGACACAAAATTAGGTAAGGTAATAAAGACTAATATTGATGTTTTTTCTTTACAGAAAGATTTGGACAGAGTGGGGGAGTGGGCAAGAAAGTGGAAAATGAGGTTCAATATAGACAAATGTAAAGTTATGCACTATGGGAAAAATAATAACAAAGCAATAAATCCTTTAAATGGTATTTCCCTGGGAAAAATTACTAACGAAAAGGATTTAGGAATCATTGTAGATAACAAACTTGGCAACAGTGCCCAATGCAAGTCAGCAGCTGCAAGGGCCAATAAGATACAGGCATGTATAAAACGAGGTATAGATTCACGGGAGGAGGATATCATCTTGCCTCTTTACAAATCAATGGTAAGACCTCAACTTGAATATGCAGTACAGTTCTGGGCACCAGTCCTTAAAAAGGATATTAAGGAACTTGAAAAAGTGCAAAGGAGAGCAACAAAATGAATGAGGGGATTGGAGGATCTTACTTATGAAGAGGGACTTAAAAAATTGCTTTTCTTTACTTTAGAAAAAAGGCATCTCAGAGGGGATATGATAACATTATATAAATATGTGCAGGGCCAATATAAAGAGCTCTCAAGGGACCTGTGGACAGAAATGTACAAAGAACAAGAGGTCACCCCCTGAGACTGGAAGAGCAAAGATTTCATAGACAGCAAAGGAAGGGATTCTTTATGGTAAGGACAATAAATTTATGGAACTCACTGCCAAGAGAGGTAGTGCTATCAACCACAATATATGCATTTAAAAATGGTCTGGATGTGTTTTTAGAAAAGAAGAACATACATGGCTATTAATATTAGAATAAGCATTACGAATAGAGCTTATTGATCCAAGGAGAAATCTGAGTGCCCTTTTGGAGTCAAGAAGGAATTTTTCCCCCTAGGAGGCAACATGCGAAATAGCTTCCTTAGGGTTTTTTGCCTTCTTTTGGATCAAAAATCTGGAATGATAGGTAGAAGGGTTGAACTTGATGGACTTGTGTCCTTTTTCAACCTAAATTACTTTGTTATCATGTAGTTCCCTTTATCTACAATTCAGCAAAACCCAAATGATGAGGAAAAATTATTTATACAATTCAAGGGGATGTGCAAATAATAAGAGAGACTAAAAGTATTAGGAGATCCTACTTCCATGATGTTGACACACCAAGACACGCTGTTACTCCTGTGTGCCACCCTATTACAGGTCGTGTGCCAGCTCATAGCCCTTATTTAAGTCATGTGGGGATAGATGGTTTAACTGTCTAATGCACTTTATCTCACACTGATTAATTGCATGCTTTCTGTCTCCACCTCTTCTCCTCAGTGGGGCAGAATTTACCACCAGGCCCACTTTGTGACCTGCTTCTTTAAAGTGTCATGCCAATAGGGAGGAGGATGGCTGCCTTATGTTCTCCCATAAGCGCTTCGTGTTGCTTTTTTTACCCCCAAGCTGCTGAATTTTTTTTTAAAAGTAAGAAAAAAAAAATTGCACTGGATATGGTATCACATCTGTGATGGCCGGGGAAACGGAGCAGCCAATAGGTGAGTACTGGGGAAGGAGGGGGGCATATTGTTGGGCAAACTGGCTTTGGCTTATTAATGGCAAAATAATACTGGAATATTATTGGGCAAATTGGCAGTGGCTTACTAATGGCAACATAATACTGGCATATTATTGGGCAAATTGTCTGTGACTTATTAATGGCAAAATAATGCTGGCATACTATTTGGCAAATTGGCTGTGGCTTATTAATGGGAAAAAATACTAGCAGATTATTGGGCGAACTGGTTGTGTCTTATTAATGGCAAAATAATACTGGCATATTTTTTCATTTAATTCTTTTTATTATTTTAACAAATATTATATTCTCAAAATGATCATAGAAAAGATAAAAACATTTCGAGACATCATCATATCAAAAAGCAATACACTACACTACAATACAAAAGTGCACACACTAACACTTTATCCACTGACCAGAATTGCATAGTCTAAGTATATAGTCATTCCATTATGCCATCAAATTCTGGTCTACAATTACACATAGACATCCACATCAAGCAATTGACAAGATCGCTTCAGAACATTATGGGTCTCAGAGAGAAGCACAGGGGCTCCATGACAAAATGTATTCTCCATGTGCAGTCTAATGCAAGTTACCAGAAATGTCCAAAACATACTAGCCCAGGGTGTCTCCTTCAACTATTTCAGTCCACGAATTCCAACTTTAGTTAGAGGGCGGGGTCCTAGACTGGTTAATAATTAGTCCCCTTTTCTTTTTTAATTGATATTCTGGTTGTTTTTTTAACCACCACCCAGCTTGGGATGCTCCGGGTCTTCCAATTCCTAGCAATATATATTTTTATTGCAATAAGAAAGTGAATGACAAATCTTTTCTCTTGTAATTACATTGGCCAGTTTAAATGTAATAATCCACTTCCTGGGCAGGTCGGTATTCTTACAAGTGGTATAGTTTATCTAACATCTTACTCAAGAATCTCACAAGAGGAGGACATGACCACCAGATTTGAAGCATATCACCTTTATGGTTACCACATCTCCAGCACAATCCTGTACTACCAGGATACATTCTGGACAGACGACTGGGAACTAGATATAATCTGGTTATTATTTTAAACTACACTAACTAAAACTGCCAGATTTAGACACTTTACCATTTTATATACTGTATTAAAAGATGCTACCATATCTTCCTTGGTAATTGTCATCCCCAGATCTGTTTCCCACTTATTGTGCACTTTATGATTCTCTGTTTCTGGGAACAAGCTAAACAGCTGTCTACACTTCCTTAATAGGTTCCTCTGAGAATTTATTTGGAGAATTTTTTGGAGTGCCACTACCACCTCCGAATTTCACCCATCAAAGTGCTTTATTAAGTATCCTTTAAGTGTCAGTTAATTAAAAAAAAATCCCTTTCCAGCAGTGGTCTATCAACAATCATTTATTGAAATAGGATCTTAAATGGCAAAAACTACTGGCATTTTATTAGGAATATTGGCTGTGGCATATTAAAGGCAAAATAATAATGGTATATTATTGGGAAAATTGGCTGTGGCATATTAAATGGCAAAATAATACTGGCATATTACGGGGCAAATTGGCTGTGGCTTACTAATGGCAAAATAATACTGGCATATTAATGGACAAATTGGCAGTGGCTTATTAATGGCAAAATAATACTGGCATATTAATGGCAAAATAATATTGACATATTAGTGGCAAAAATACTGGCATATTATTGGGCAAATTGGCTGTGGCATATTAATGGTAAAATAACACTGGCATATTGATGAAAAATAATGCTGGCATATTAAAGGTCAAATTGGTTGTGGCTTATTAATGGAAATATATCACTGGCATTTTAATGGCACAATAATACTGGCATATTATTGACCAAACTGGCTGTGGCTTATTAATGGCACAATAATACTGGCATTTTAATGATGAAAATACTGGCATATTATTGGGAAAATTGCTGTGGCATATTAATGGAAAAATCACACTGGAATATTAATGGCAAAATAATACTGGCATATTAATGGGCAAATTGGCTGTGGGATATTAATGCAAAACAACACTGGCATATTAATGGCAAAATAATACTGGCATATTAATGGCAAAATAATACTGACATATTAATGGGAAAATAATACTGGCATATTAATGCGCACATTGACTGTGGCATATTAATGGCAAAATATTACTGGCATATTCATGGACAAACTAACACTGGCATAATAATTAACAACCTTGCTGTGACATAATGGTCAAACTAACAGATGCATATTAATGGGCAAATTGGCTGTGGCATATTAATTGGCAAGCTGTTTATGGCATATTTAATGGACAAACGGTGGCATATTTTAAACAGCAAACTGGCTGTTGCATATATTAATGACATAATTACTGTGGCATGTTAACTGGTACCTGACAGTTGCTTGTTTTAATTGGCAAAGTGATGTTGTGACATGTTCTGTGGTGCAAAATAACATGTTCTGTGGGACAAAGTGACACTGTTGTATGTTCTGTGAGGAAAATTGACACTGTGGCATGCCAAATTATGTGGGTGCAATATGGGTGCAAGACAAGTGTTGTGGGTTAAATAAAGGTGCATGGCAAGTACTGTGGCTACTGTATGGTGCTGTGTTAAGTCCTTTAGGGGCAATGTGGGTGCAGCAGAAGGGAATAAAAACCAGAAATTCAATTTTGCAAAAAACATTTTTATTACATATGAAAATAGTTGAATATAATATTAAAATGTTAATTTATGTACACCAAGTGAGAGAGAGAGATGTGTATAGACATGTTTTGTTTTAGAATTGTACAACCTTGTCACCTTGTGGGGCTCTTGTGTGTGGCATAATTATTGGACTCTTGCGTATGGCATAATTAAGGGGCTCCTGTGTGTGGCATAATTAATGGGGCTCCTGTGTGAGGCATATTTACAGGGCTCTTGTGTGTGGCATAATTATGGGACACTTGTCTATGGCATAATTAAGGGTTTCCTGTATGTGGCACAATTAAGGCAAATTGTGTCATTATTAATGGGGCTCCTTTATATGTAATGGGCCATCTGACTGGTATTACTAAGGAATCTATTTGGCATAGTATTGGAGGAAATCCAGGGGGGGTGACTCCTCTGTTTGTTAGTTATCTTTGCCCCTGGACCTGTACCCACATACAGAAATGGAGTAAATATTGGGTTGCCTTTCTTGATGTATCAATGAGATTGTTGATCAAGATGTTCAATATGGATTTATCCAGAAAACCAACTATTACAAAACTGGATGAAATGGTTAAGAAATTTCAACACAGTGGGTACCAACGCACTTTACTGGAGGCCCAGTTAGATAGGTGTGGCAGTTACTATTAAGAGACAAATAAAAAAATTAATTATCATGACATGATTAACTTCATTAGCCCATTTAATAAGTAAGCAGGTTAAGAAACTCTCACTAGATAAATGGTACATCTTAGCAGAGAAGCTAACCTTAGGGACCTATTGGTAAGGATCAGTGAAGTCAAAGAGAAAGAGATTGCCTAGTACACTAGGAAATAATTTTCTCTGATTGTCCTGCACACATTGCAATACTATGATAAAATGGGACTATTACACCTGCAAATTGTGTTATTTACTTGTTGAAATGACCCTGCTGGTTGATTGAGAGACAATGAGACTGGAGAAAATAAGGCTAGGAGAACACAAGCCATACAGAGTCCTTTTTCCTCTACCAAGATTTCCTGCTCATCAGTGGTGAGACACTTAAAAGACTGAGGCCACAATATGGGCCAATTACGCTCCCAATTAATATTTTGGGCAGACCGGAGGGCCAGATGGTTCTTATCTCCCAACACATTCGTATTTCCAAATGTTCATACTCTGTCCCATTATCCTATTCTCGTGTATTCTTTCCCTCCCTTGTTTTTTTTTTTTGTTCATGACTCCATTATACTGAGGTGGAGGATGGTGGTTGGTACACTCTGCTTAATGTAAAAGACTGTGATACCATACATATAAGAGAGGGATAGATCATAGCATGACACCATTTAAAAACAAACTTCTAATAAAACAACAAATGCCAACCATGCTCACAAAATAAGCTCTGTTTTGTGCAAAAATAGGGGGCATTAAAACAGCATGGGCAATTTACTGAGGATTCCACAGATGCCCCTAAAGTGCAGATCCACTTAGACCCAGTACTACTTGAAAGGTCCCAAATTATTTTAAAAAGTATCCAAACTTCCATTGCTCGCAGCTTAATGAACTCTGTTAAAGAATTGGAACTTAAACCATTTGGCCTTTTCAAATGTGCAAATTGTAAAGCATGCAACTGCAACCAGAAGACTTACTTCAGATCCCATGGAAGAGTTGTTCTCTGTCAAATCATGTATTAACTTTAACCCTTTGTGGCATATTTGATTAATTGTGGCTATGGAATTCAAAATGTGGACGAGATCACTAGGACCCTTAAGTGCATATGGGCCTTCCTGCAGCTGAAAATATTCAACAACTGGTCCACCCGCATTTTAATACCTGCACAAAAGGTGGCATGTCCAATATTACTTTTATGGTCATTACATTTGTACCATCCACATGCAAAAGGGGCGATACAACTAAATGATCTTCACATCTTGTCCCCTTTATGTCTAAATAAGGACTTAACTCTGAGGGGTTTTTATAGGCATTTATAGGTTACCTATATTTTTGTTATACATTTTACATCGTGCATAGTATTTATTTGTTTCTTTGGTATCTTCCTCAGACTTTCTACTCTGGGTTAGTAGAAAGCTTATGATGACTATTAGCTTCCGTAGTAATGGTTTCAATTTTAAAACATTGTCATATCATTTTTCTTTGCAAATAATTTACATTAAGATGTTGTAAGTTTTTTAATTTAAAATTAGGTTACACAATAGGTTTGTAAATTGAAATTTTTGTATTTTTAAAACAGAACCACAAAAACAAAATAATAATGTAGTAATAGTGAATCATACCACAACAAATAGATACAGTTTAGTAGAGCAGTAGCTGAAGAAGTTTATTTATGAGCATGTTTTTATTTTTTTCTGTCAGGTATTCTTTTCTTTTGAATATGCAGCATAACATGTCAAGGCTTTGAAGAACAATTTTACTGTTCAAAAGCAAGCAGAGCAAGGCTTAAACAAATATGTGCATTCCAGCTCTCGGTTATGTAAAGCTTGAAGAGGAAAAAAAAGCATTATGTTCACTGAAGCAAAAGCATTTAACATCAACACTTTCAATGCAAATTGAGAGACATGCTTGTAGAAAAGGAACAAGGTTGTAACTCTAATCATCTTGTGAAAATCATCTGTGTTTTTCGCTGATTATTTTGACTGGAAAAAAGTCAAAACTAAATATAACAGAAAAGAGTGTGCATTATACATTATAAAGAAAATGTATAATCCATCATAACACCATGATGATAACTATACAATGTAAAATTCAACCCTATGTGGGAAACACTATATAGAAAAAATAAATTAAATATATACTTACACACATGTCCTCTATCCTGTTGGTAAGTTTAATGTGTTTTGATAAAACAGAGTTGATCATCTTCCCACCCTCAAACTCCATTCCTATACCTGACTTCACAGTCACCATTGAAAATGCTACAATCTGCTCTCTCCTTCATTCCTCATGTTCAGTCTTTAGCCAAATCCTGTCGTCCTAAGGAACATCGCACGCATTCACCCATCCCTCAGCATAGAGACCTCCAAAATACTAGTGCACTTGTGTTCTCTTGCCTTGACTACTGTAACAGCCTTCTGACTGGACTACCTCTGGCTTGTCTTTCTGTCCTGCAATCTATTCAAAACACAGCTGCCAGACTCATCTTTCTCACTTATTGGTCTGATTTGGGGGCTCCCCTCTGCAACGCCCTCCACTGGCTCCCTGTCTGCTCTACAAAGCCCTCCACGCCTTGGCCCGTCCGTACTTTGACTCCCTCGTTAACCGATACTTCCCTGCACAACCTCTGTGCTCCTTAATGGGACTACAGCTCTCCTCCAACCTCATCAACTCTTCCCACTTGCACCTCCAAGATTTTACCCGACTTGCCCCCTCTTTTTGGAACTCCCTTCTGCAGAGCATCCAGCTCTCTCCTTCCGTTTCAAACTTTAAAAAGTCCCTCAAAACTCCTCTATTTAATGAAGCTTACTACCATCCAACTAGCATACCAGTTGATTTACCTAATCCCACCTAGCTCTCACTGCCCTCAATCATTGTTGGTACCAGGTAGTTTACAACTTATCCAGCTAGAACACACACAATATTTAGCCACACCCACCTCATGTCAACCATTCACAATATTGTTACTACCACTACTTTCTCTTTGACCTCTTCACTACCTTATGTGTCTCATGTACCCCATTCCCTCTAGCTTGCGAACAGGCCACTCTAAATCATGTATCAGTCTAGTTCATCTGTATCTGTTCTAGTTCATCTAACTTAGTATTTAGTTCCCTTCTATGCCCTGTATCTAGTGCTGCTTAAATTGTTGCTGCTATATAAATAAATGTTAATGTAATATAATTTAATTTAGTTAAATTACTGCGTTAATGCACAACTGAAATCGACCATAACCATGACACCTTGAACAATGTTTGTCATTACTCAATTACATAGTTAGATAATTACACAGTAATTGTAAAAAAAAACATGCCATCCAAGTTCTATCCTTCCACCCATATCCAGAACTCAGACTCACCATGTATCGACATTTCCATTGTCACGTGTAAATGTGAAAGCCCTTCATTTCTAGACATAAATACTGATGGCAGTTTATTCCATTATGTATCTAGCCTAATATATCTGTGTTTAAGATGATTTTTCCCAATAGTAAAGAGACTCAACCTAAACATTGCTTATAATGTGAATGTAGAGAATAAAACATCCTGAAATATTATCTATACATGGACATGCACAAAATAAGGACCTATTGGTTTTAAAACTGCAGTTTCACTTGTTTATGATATCACCTATGGTTTTATATGCAAATTACACATTTCCCATTGTAAATTAGTTCATTTGCATATCAAGTCACAGGTGATGTCATAAACAGGAGACAAAACCGACATGTTTAAAACTCATTTTTCTTTTTTTTTCTGTTTTTTTTATTTAATAAAGTTTTTTCCCTTCAATATAAAAAACATTTTACAAAATACAAATACAAAATTGGTCAGCAATCTTAGATACAATAAATATATTTAAAATGTGTTGTTCTTATGGGCATGCTTCCCTAGATATCCTCATCCATTCTTACCAAAGGAGCAACCCCCTATACACTACTACTGTATCTTAAAACAATTAAACATAAGTATTTGGTTTTCTAATTTTACTAGTACCATGCTCTTTATATTATCTTTATACTTTCCGCATTTGTATTATGACACAACAATTATAACAACACTTGAAAATGGTAATCAAATCAGCAAAGGAATCTCTTCTCCAGCGTAAACAACCCCAATATTGAAAGCCTTTGTTCATAGATGTTTGACCAATGAGTTATAAAAAAACAATGTAATGTTCTGGTCTTGGGCAATTATTCCTGTTTTAATACATGGTAACAGCGTGCTTGCCTTTACTGTCTAAGATTGCACACAGCTGCACAGTTATTTGCCAGCAAGTACACCTAAATCCTTCTCAATAGTATTTACCCAGCAAACAACCATTTAGATTATAATGAGAATTCTGAGTATATATGAACACATCTGCCATTGAACTGCCCAGTCTCAAATGTTGTCTAAATCCATTAGCATAATATGCTGCTCTCCTCTTCAGTGTTTTACTTAATTGTGTGTCATCTGCAAAAATTAAAGCATTGGTTTCAAACCTTTGTTTAAGTCACTGATAAATAAATGAAATAGAATAGTCACAAGGACAGAAACCTGAGGCATTCCATTTATCTCATCTGGTCCATGATCTCTACTGACCTAAAGCATACCTTCTTATATTTTGAACAGAGTTTTTTTTTGGGGGGGGAATTAATACCTCATTTATTTGTTTGTGAATTCCTTGCTTTTAGTTCCATATGAAAATAAGCTGAAGAGAAAAATGAATTTAGCAACTTTAGTTTCATCATATTTTCTATAACTAATTATATAATCATCGTCGGAGTGAATAAATAAATACAATACAATTCAGCATTTAAGGATATATTCTCATCATGTACACAACACAATACATCTAATTGCAATACTTTATATTTAGATATGGATAGAAAGCAATAGCCCTAGCAGTGAGAAACAGTCAGGTTATATCAGATAGAAAGAAATTCAGGACAATTTAAACCCATGTTTATATCATGCTTTTATTATTGTTATTTTTTTTTAATTCTGTTAAAAAAAAAAGCAGAAGATAAAAAGAAAATTAGTGCCACTTTAAGTTAAAAAAAAAAAAAAGTAAAGTAAAACCTGGACTAGCATACAGATAAAAAATAATCTCAAAATGTATCTGTTTAGTAATACATATATTTGGCAGTCTGCTAAAATACAATAAGAGAGGACAGTTTAAATTCAATAGCAGGAGAGGTTTTCTTTATGGGATTTTTCCAAGACATGCAATTCATGTAATTTCCTAAAGCTTGGTTATAGTGGAATTCATTCTGTAACTTTTGAAGACATTTCAAGAGTACATCCTGGATTCTGAGGTTAAATACATATTACAGGAAGTTGTTCTACTGTATAATCTGTCTGCTATTGTTCCTTCAGGGAAGTATTTTTTTTTTTTCATTCATGCTGTGTATTTGAAAACCCTTGGCATAGCTCTACAGTTTTCCATCAAATATTATTTAGCTAAACCTGTGTCTATTAATCTCAACCAACAATGTAACTAATGTAAATTGATAAGTTTCACATCTGGCTTATAGTGAAATTGCTTCATTATTGCACACATTTTGGGCATCTTTTGTTAAACTATAGCATACGTTTATTTAAATATTTCATAGTTTATGAAGGAACAATAATTAGAATTTTTCCCCTTAAAATTACATTTCATTCCATTAAATGTGCATTAAAATCAAAAGATTATGATAAGTTTCCCATGTTCCACAAAGCATATTGGTCAGGTGGGACAATGCCAAAATGTTTACTTCACCATAAGGGAAAACGTAATCTACAGGATGCCAAAATATGTGTAACAGATGATCTTATCGGCTGTTATTAAATTACAAATGACTTCATGGCACTCAAATACATTTTCAAAATGCAACTGTACACCTTCTTAAATCAAACATTTGTTCATAACAGTGTAAGCATAAATATGCTTTTTTCATGAAATATAATTCCAAAACATAATATCACAAAGCATTGTAGTTTGTATGATATTGGTTAATACATTGTGTTACCTTCACATTTACATTTCTGTTCATAGTTGTTGTCTGTTTGTTGTGTGGAGCATTTACTGTAAATGCTCAGTGAGCATTAGAAGGTGGATTGAAATACTGGTGAATTTTTTTGCACATGTTATTTTGATTTAATTGAGTCTTCATTATCTACTGACAGTTTGTCCCAAGCATAATGTTAGTGCCACTCAGTTTGTCAGTGCTAGTATTGCCCACAAACCACACAGCTTTGACCAAAAGAGCGTGTTAGTACCATTTATACCCCCTAAAAGCTTGTCAGCACCAGCACCACAGTTTGTCAATGCCAGATTTACCTCAAGTTTTCCAAGTTTTGCCTTCAAACAGCTTGTCAGTGTGTATTTTGCCCCACAACACTTACCAGCAGAGGAGGAGTAGAGCAGGAGAGGTGTATCCGTCCCCCTCTGCCCTGGTTATTGTTTACATCTTTGTTAGGTGATTTTGGTTTTCTATTTTTTTTATAAATATATGATCATTTTCATTCCTTCTCCTTCAGAGAAATATACTGTGGCTATTGGCACATGCCTCTCATGCTCCCCATATGTATCTGACATCAGAGCACTGGGGGTCACATCTGGCAACGCTCAGACTTCAGAGAACGCGGGGAACAACGATAGGTTATCTGTGCATCTGGGCAGCACACAGACACCATTCTGCCTGGCACAAGACTTCAGGGAGCTGTGGATTCTGACTAGGGTAAGTTTTGCGTGTGCATTGTGGGTGAAGGGGTATGTTCTGGCTTGGTGGGATATGCAACTGGTGTGCAATGAGGGTGATGAGGAATGTAATGGGTGTGCAATGTGGGTGTTGGGGCATGTCCTGGGGTGCATCAGAAAGTCCTGGGTGCGCAAAGTGGGGGATGGGCCATGTCCTGTGGTTTGCAATGTGGGTGATGAGGCATGTAATGGGTGTGCAATTTGGGTGATGGCACATGTCCTGGGGTGCAGGGGTAAGTCCTCGGTTTGTAATACGGGTGATGTGGCGTGTGCTGGGCCATGTCCAGTGGATGCAAAGTGGGTACTGGCTAGGATAGGTCCTGGGTGTGCAATGTAGGTGCTCGGGCATGTTCTGGGTGAGCAAGGAGGTGCTATGGCACAGGATGTGCAAATACATTCAAGCAAAAATTTCTCTTAATCTATGTATTTGCATGCAATTCTTCTAGCACATAGTGTGTATGTATATATATATATATATATATATATATATATATATATATATATATATATATATATATATATATTATCTACATTTACAGTATACATAATGTTTAGGTAGACAGAATCCCTTAAAATTATAAACCAACTAGTCATATTAAAACTGACACAGAATAGTTGAATCTAAGTAGGCTAAAATATATTTTAATGCAATTGATATTGTACAGTAGATTGAAAAAAAAAATGACTTTGTTTTTACTTCCTGTTATCACTTTCATAAGCAAAGTTAATAGCAGGTGTTTTTCCTGAGGAGTATTTTTATTAGGCCAAGCTCAAGACAGCAGTTCCCTGGGAGCATGGAAGTGGGTAGTAACATAATTATAACGTTATTAGAAGTCGGCCACAAATCTGCCTTATATAACTTACTATGTCATTATAAAGCAAAAATCCACTTTTAGCAGGGCAATTTGTTTCTCCAGGCAAAAGCAGGTTATAGCCTTATGAAATGCTTGTCTCCTGAAAGAGAAGTGTTACAATAATACCCTAACTGCTGGCACAATACAGGAAATGGTTTAATAATCACAATGAACGGTCTACTCTTCTCTTAACATAGGACAAGTGTTGGTTGTCTTCTATTTTTAAAATACATAGTATAATATTTTAATAAGCTTGGACTTGTGTGATGCCATTTTTTCTCATCCTTACAAATTTGGGTTCTAGAATTGGTGAAATGGAAAGCATTAAAAGGTGTGTAAAGTATCTTTGCCCAGGAGGGATTGTGGCCTCAGGAGTCCCACTGCAGCAATACCCTTATATATTTCAGGTATCATGTGGGTTCGTGGGTGAGTTTCACATTGCGGTAGGTTGTTTTGCTGATAGTGTTTACAGGTTGCTTGATATAACCATATTGTGTGGAAATAGAAGATAGATAGAAGAAAGCTGCTACATTAGCATTCCCACACCTGAACCTTCTTCAACAGCATCACTGTACAGATAAGATACATCCTATATAACTTCAGGATTGAAGCATGGGGGGCCTGGTACTTTATCTACTACTTGAATCGACAGCTGTCTGACTTGTACCTGAGCTCTTAGCAGGTTAGAACAAGCTTGGACTGCCAATGGGGTGGTCTGATGACACAACAGGAAGCAGGCTGTAGAGCAGATCAAGTAGTTAAGTGGCAAACATCGGTATAAGCCTACCATCAAATTTTGCAGATTGCAAAAGGTTGAAAGTAAACCTTCTTGTATTGGTGAAAGTTCTTCAAAACATAAAAAAGAAAACCAACAGTAATCAAATTAAAAGCAATTGCAAACCATTTGTGTGTGAGTTATCTTACTTTGTGTAATTTTGCATACATTTCATAATGCTTTTTTGACAAGTGTATTTTAGAGGTAGCTGCTGGATTTCCATTGCTCCACTTCTGTGAGCAATACATTAAATTGTATTGAGTGTGCGCAATATCAAAGTCAGAAGGAATGCTTTTGGGTCCACCGCATAGACAGTTATTACCAGGTCACCAGAGTATGAAACATAGAAACATAGAATGTGTTGCAGATAATAACCACAGGCCCTCACGACCGCTATTCCCGACTTGAATATTACTCAGTGGTCACTTTCAGGTCTGCTGGTCATCTCTGATATAATGTTGGACGGGAGAATTGCCCCCTTCAACATCCTGCGGGAGGCTTCGAATTTACCAAGCTCACAGCTGTTTAACTACATTAGAATTAAAACCTATTTGGAGATTAATCCTCTGGTGGAGACATCTCCTTTGGACGAGTCCCTTCACCTCTGTAAGAGGTCGGGGGCGATATCTAGATTACAGTCCCTTCTGGAGGATTCATCGTTAAATGATAAACCTAATCCTATAAATTATTTGGAACTAGACCTGGGGGTCTCTTTCCCAATGGAAACTTGGAATCAATTATGTCATAATACCAGAGGTGCCTTACATGGTATTAATCTACAGGAATCATTTTATAAGGTACACTTCCGATGGTATTTTGTTCCATCCCGTCTTAATAAACTTTTTCCGGACTCTTCAAATCTCTGCTGGAGATGTGGTAGAGGGGAGGGTACCCACCTTCATATTTGGTGGGCGTGTCATCTTCTGACCCCTATTAAACTTCAAGTCTCACAGATATTAAATGCAGTGTTTCAAAGAGATGTCTTATTAACGCCTGAAACCTTTTTATTCCATATCAATTTGGGAGCAAGTAGATCACCAAAACAGATCTTTGCAATAAATGTACTTATGGCAGTAAAGCTCTCATTAGCTCGACTCTGGAGGAGTCAAGACCTTCCAAAATGGGCGGACATTAGTAAACAGGTTGATTTTTTTTCTCTCGAGGGGACTTGAGATTTAATTTCAAAAGATCTGGGCTCTGTGGGAGGCCATGAGGCCGAATCTCTCGGACTAGCGGGATGTGACTGCAGCAGGGAAGGCGGGGCCGGCATGGTGGACTCTGGCGGAGCAGTTTTTGTTTTTTTCCTCCTTTTTCCTTTTTTTTCTTCTGTTGTGTGTGTTGGTGTTATGTGTCTCTTGAGTGTTTTAAGATTATCTGTTTTAAATGTTAAATAAAGCATGAATAATATTTATAAATTACAAACAATGGATATAATAGACACAAGGATGACCCATTAAACTGTTATACTACTCAAGTACAAACGTCTTTAGGTGTCTGAGTGTCAACAAAAAAAACCAAAACAAAATAACCACTGGCCCATCTAGCCTGCCCTATTTTCTAAATACTTTTATTAGTCCCTGGTTCGCTATCTTATATCTAAGACAGCCTTGTGCCTATTCCATGCATGCTTAAACTCCTTCAATGTGTTTACCTCTACCACTTCTGCTGGCAACCTATTCTATATATTCACTACCATCTCAGTAAAATAATATTTCCTGATATTACTTTTAAACATTTGCCCTTCTAATCTGACTATGCCCTCTTGTTGTGGTAGTTTTTCTTCTTTTAAATATACTCTGCTTCTTTACTCTATCTTCTTTACTTCTATCATATAGGTTGGAGGAAAGACGTAACGGGGGGGGCGCAGCTGCTCCGGTACATGATCAACATAGGGTTAATATATGTGTGTACTTGTTGCCATGATTCCCTTTGGAGATATCCATTGATTATGTAAGGGGTTAAATGCCTAACGGACTGTGAGATTTGGTTGCTGGACCAGCTGTGCTTCATTATATTCTGTGCTTCATTATATTCAACCTGTTTTGCCTCTGTGTTTTTATGCTGCATTCACAATGTTTTTAATCATTTTATATGCACTGTATTTTGGTATTTTTGACTACATTGTATTCACATATATTTGCATCACTTTTGTATATGTATTTTTATGCTTGCAAGTTTTATACACCTGTATGATTCACATATGGGCTGTCCTTGTGGACTCCGCCCCTTGAACTCGTTAGTCACTTTACCCATGTACTATATATTGATGATTTTTCACACATCTCACCAGACTTGAAAAAAGCTCAGTGCTGGGCTGAAACGTTGTTATTTTTTGGTTGATTTAAACTCCCTTAAACGGTGTGCTGAGTCTACTATCTTTTCTTTTTGTAACAGGGGGGCTGTTACGTCTTTCCTCCAACCTATACATGCTAAGATGCATTAACCTTTCCTGGTAAGTTGTATCCTTCAACCCATGAACCAGTTTAGTAGCCCTTCTCCTACTGGGTACAATACTCCAAGTGAGGTATGCATTAGATTACAATGACCATGAATACATTTGTATAAAATGAACACATTCTAGTGCCATTGTCTATCATTGTATTGTAATGATCTGCTCTGTTCTTTCAGTGTTGCGTTTTTCAATTCAAGAACATTTAGTTTTTTGTTTATCACTGCACCGTTGTTTTCAAATAAAGAAATTATGGATAAGTACTTACAGTACCAAAGGTGTATATAACTTTTATAGCAGATTGAATAGCGGATCCATGTGACTCATGAATTTGACATGAGAAAAAACTAAAGTGGTGGTAATGCCTCACTGTAGTTGCAACTTACATAGAAAAGCATACTACAAGAATTTCAAATGTACAGTATATAGTACATTTGAAAAAATCTGTTTATTAGTTCAATCTCCACATGAATACAATAAATAATAAATCATGATTTTAAAAAATTATTATTAAAATTAAGTTTTAATATCAATTTCTGTGTGGTTGCTATGGTAAATGTGGACATTGTTTTAATGAATATAAAAGATACAAAATGACCAAATGCTGCATTACATTTCCACACTGCACAGACACATTATATTAAACTTTATTATTACTGTTAATAAAAACATAGTGCAGTAAATTAACACATCATAGCAAATTTTTGCATTTGTCAGACACAGAAACATTTGGATATGTAGATTGGAATTATTAGGTTGATGTTTTTCTGTCACTATTTTCCTTGAAGAAAATTTGCAAAATAATAATCATTGCAAAGCTCTCTTGTGCACAGGCAGACATACCAAACACAGAGGCAGTACCACACGTTGATCTACATTTGTATTTTTCATGAAAAAAGAACCTCCTCTTTGTGCACAGAGCTCAGATGTATGCTCTATTACGTCAGGACTGGACTATTTCCAACAGTCCAACCACCTGGGAATAGGCCAGCCTGTGTCTCCAAATGAATATGTACATGTTGATTTTACTATAATATGATTTAGCTACCTTTTGCCAAATTCTTCTCTGTAAATTGTATTATTTCCTTTGAAACCAAATAATCTTGACACAAATGAGGCCTATATTTGTAATTTTTTTTAAAAAAAAAGCATTCTGCATACATGGTTTATGATTATTTTGGACAGGACATTTTATTTTTCATCTTCAAAATTATAAACAAAGAACATCGAAAACATATTTTATTTCATGATTTCTAGCTCAGGTTGTGAATGTGTCATTATTAATGCACTTCTATTTATTTTTTTCCTGCTGAATTTTTTAAATGTGAAAAAGGAAATATTTTTAAATTGATCTCACACACAATTAGTTTTATCATGACCTTGTCAATTCTAAAACATGCTCACATCAAAATATACCTTGCCTCTTTTATTGAGTAGCATTTCAGCACTGTAAAGTGAAATTATTCCAAATATCTGACACCAGTAAATCATATACTAATCATTAAACAGCAAGGTTCGATATCTTAATTACAGACCTGAACACACATAATAAAGCAGTGCACACTTCTAATTAATTGATGGCTCATTAATATTTTACAATGATTTAAGAGTATCAGTAAAGAAAAGAGAAAGAAAATTACTGGTCAAAGGTCCAGTGGCAAAAGCTTACATGAGACTTAACAGTTCATCTCACAATGAGTTATAGCCACAATGATTTATATTAGGTACGTTGTTTATAACAACACGTTGTTTTTCTTTGTTCTGGTGGCCACAGACCATGTCGATTGACTTTTAGGTCTTGTTATGGTGGCTGCATGGAAATACAGATGCGTATGCTCACTAAATTTTGACTTTGGAACTTTCATTTAGAGACAATGTCAAATCCAAAAATAGCTTTAACTATTTTATAGAAATTAGTATACTGTTTGTATATTGGAATAATAGCCAGAGTTTAGATTTGGATAATACATTTTTAAAAATGGAAATACTTCATCTTTTTTTGCTGTGAACATAAGTATTGGATGAGGTAATTAAGGGATCCATTCAGGTAGCACCAAATTTGGCCCAATTCGAGGTTAGTATCTGAATTGTGTTCTGTTTGACTAATACATGATCTGATGTCAAGCTATAGGTGGAATGACATCACCGTTATTGTTATACCACGAGAGCTGTTATGATGATGTGTAAAATGATATATGTTAATGTACGTACGTGTTGATATATGATAAATCCCTAACTTTTATTGGGTTTACTAAATGACGTATGGGATCTGTATGTTGCTATTTTTTAAAATAATTTTAAAAAACATATTTTTTTATTCAAGGAAAATGCAAGCATTTATAGAATTAACGCATCCAAAGATATATCAATTAAGATCACTTGGAAATCAGACATCCGCAGTTTTTTTCTTAAAGAAATAAAAAGTAGAGAAACTAGAATAAAATACCTGGCCTATCTAGCCTGAAGAGTATTCAGCAACAAATGGGTGAGTATATGGGGTAGGAAGGGTCAAGATTAGGATGGGGTAAGATAAATATGAAGAAGAAAGTGGAAGGGAATATAATGTTCCCTCTTACTGAGCTCTTCTGTAATGGCATAGTACACAATATGGACCCAATAGTCCCAAATGGGAACAACCCGTTGGCTCGCGTTGGAAAAAGGGGGCATCTCAATGCTCCAGAATCTTGGTTCAGAGAGATTTCATCAAATAAATTGTGATTCTCTAGTGGTTCTGGAGAGATGAACAGATACACCATTGCTCTGGTTCCCTAAACTTGGCTAATCCAAATGAATGAAGTTCAGACAAATTCTTATTTACAAATTCCAATGAAGTGGAATTAGATATTTTAAATAATGAAGCAGATGCCTAGGAAATTACTTAAAAGAGTGTGATGGAAGAATATAGCAGCCGGAGATATGAAAATATCTGTGTCAGTGACTTGTTTAATTAACACTGCTTTCTTTTAAGTGCTCAGATTTTGGAATAAAAGCCATTTGTGGTATAGGAAGCCCAACCCTGATAGAAACTGAGATATAGGGGACAATGTGATGTAAAGCATGCAGGTTATTGATGGAACAGCAGTGGGAGAGTCAACAGACCTTTTACAATTGCTTGTCCCTAATTATAATCTCTAACTCTTTTTCCAAAGTAGGGAAGGTGGTGAGATGAGGTTAAAATAAGGACAGAGTACAGCTGTTCAAATTGCATAAGTTCCCTTGAGGTGTCTTGTAGGCAAAGCAGGGATCTCTAATGTGCTGTCTAATACTATATTTGCAAGGGGTTTAAAGCTGTGCTCTCTTCTGAAAGGTGTGAGTCTCAAAGTTGGAAATGTGGCATCATGGAAAGCCTCTAGTGCATCGGCCTCCAAACCTGGAGTAAAATCACCTTTGTGCATCAGGGGAATGACTGGAGAAGGAAATGTAGTCAGTGTGTGTTTAACACTTTGTGTGTGCCAAACATTGTTTACATTTGTAAAACATTATTTAGGAATGCAGATGATAAGGGCTTTTAGGACACCTTGGTAAAAAAAAATAAAAAATAATAATAAGACACTGACCCACCGCAGTCAAGTTATTTGAGGAAATGCCCTGGCTGCTAGATATTTCCCGAATCTCTGAAAAACAGGGATGTGATTTAGTAACATTTTTCCACACTTGTTGCTGTCTTTGTAGTACATATTATGGGGTCTATTAATTAACATTCGATATGTTAACTTTAGAGGTCGACTTTCACTTTGAGATTAAGTCAAATTTGACCTCCAAACTCGACAGGAAACTTAACTCTGTGACTCTACACAAAAAGTACTCTGTATCATGTGTAAACTAGTAGACTGGTTGCTAATAAATCTGAATGGATGATAGAGTAGATAAGGTATGATGAGTATGATACCTCTTTTAAGTTAGCATTTATAAAAAGCCAGAAGTTTTTGATTGCAGTTATGTTAGGGTATCAAATGTGTTTGTTTGGCAGCAAAATCTCTGTTGCTGGGGCAATAGATTTCTGCCTGTTGGGGCAGAAGTTTCTCAGAGCGAGGACAGATAAAGGGGCCACAATGGCATATTAATTGCTGGGAGGACCAGCACCCGTAGAAACATTTGCATGTCTGCCTGAGATTTCACAAGTAAGAGGGAGCAACTGTGCTTAACAGAAAGGTACAATGGGAATCCCCATCTATAGGAGATGCTGGCAGCACTAAGTGCTGTAGTCAAAGACTTTAATATTTTTCTGTTTTGTAGAGTCTATCATGAGAGGTCTTGGTAAAGTGTGATGATATTACCTTAAAAGTCAATGGGTACCCATAATTGGCAAGCCTCATTATCTCTTCTTTGAGCAAAAATGTGAGCATTGTTGTTTGGATCTGAGGGAAAACATACCCTGGCAAATTCAAGGTCTGCATATGGGGGTTTGATAAATATTGTGTGCAAGGTGTGTGTAATTGTTTCAGAGAGCACTTTTGATAATGATATCTATGTCTTCCAAGTGTCTATGGAAAGTAAGCAATTGCTGTGATTGATGTTTTATTGTGTTTTTTAGAGCTGCATTCTCATCAAGCATAGTGTTCCTGTCTGTATTCTTCTGGGAGACTCTTTACCCCTGGTGCCTCATTTAGGCCGAATGCTAATGTCTCGTGGACCTGTAGGTGCATTGTGTTGAAGTCTTGTTTGGATTGAGTTGTTGAAAGTGCTCCCTCCAGTCTTACATGGAACCAGAGGAAGGGATATTAGACTCCTGCTATGACAGGCTTTCATCATTGTCACGGAGCACAGGAAGTGAATCTGGCAACATTTTTGAATGGCTGTGTGTTTGTTGAAATGATTTCTGCAGCAGGGATGAACCTTGATAGTCCCTTTATCTCTTTTTAATTTTACACTGGGGGTAGCACCTTTGCTTTGCTCTTTTGTGTAGGAAAAATTGCTCCAAGTGCTGAAAACAGGTTGTTGCTGCCATCCGTGGATGCCATATATATCGTTTGCAGACAACGACCCTCTTAATTGTTATATCTTTATTATATGCAATATATACTTGTATTACATATAATATGTGATTAATGTATATGTATTTATTTATTATAGCTTTATATTATTAAATTGATATGTCTTAAGTACAGTGGATATAAAAAGTCTACACACCCCTGTTAAAATGTCAGGTTTCTCTGCTGTAAAAAAATGAGACAAAGATAAATCATTTCAGAACTTTTTCCACCTTTAATGTGACCTATAAACTGTACAACTCAATTGAAAAACAAACTGAAATCTTTTAGGTAGGGGAAGAAAAAATATAAAAACAAAATAATGGGTTGCATAAGTGTGCACACAATTGAACTAATACTTTGTTGAAACACCTTTTGATTTTTTTACTCAGTCTTTTTGGGTATGAGTCTATCAGCATGGCACATTTTGACTTGGCAAGATTTGCCCACTCTTCTTTGCAAAAACACTCCACATCTGTGGAGATTGCGAGGGCATCTCCTGTGCACAGCCCTCTTCAGATCACCCCACAGATTTTCAATCGGATTCAGGTCTGGGCTCTGGCTGGGCCATTCCAAATCTTCTTCTGGTGAAGCCATTCCTTTGTTGATTTGGATGTATGCTTTGGGTCGTTGTCATGCTGAAAGATGAAGTTCCTCTTCATGTTCAGCTTTCTAGCAAAAGCCTGAAGGTTTTGTGCCAATATTGACTGGTATTTGGAACTGTTCATAATTTCCTCTATCTTAACTAAGGCCCCAGTTCCAGCTGAAGAAAAACAGCCCCAAAGCATGATGCTGCCACCACCATGCTTCACTGTGGGTACGGTGTTCTTTTGGTGATGTGCAGTGTTGTTTTTGCGCAAAACATATCTTTTGGAATTATGGCCAAAAAGTTTAACCTTGGTTTCATCAGACCATAACACCTTTTCCCACATGCTTTTGGGAGACTTCAGATGTGTTTTTGCAAAATGTAGCCTGACTTGGATGTTTTTCTTCGTAAGAAAAGGCTTTCGTCTTGCCACTCTACCCCATAGCCCAGACATATGAAGAATACGGGAAATTGTTGTCACATGTACCACACAGCCGAGTACTTGCCAGATATTCCTGCAGCTCCTTTAATGTTGCTGTAGGCCTCTTGGTAGCCTCCCAGACCAGTTTTCTTCTAGTCTTTTCATCAATTTTGGAGGGAGCTCCAGTTCTTGTAATGTCACTCTTCTGCTATATTTTCTCCACTTGATGATGACTGTCTTCACTGTGCTTCATGGTATATCTAATGCCTTGGAAATTATTTTGTACCCTTCTCCTGACTGATACCTTTTAACATTGAGATCCCTCTGATGCTTTGGAAACTCTCTGTAGACCATGGCTTTTGCTGTGGGATGCGACTAAGAAAATTTCAGGAAAGACCAACTAGAGCAGCTGAACTTTATTTGGGGTTAATCAAAGGCACTTTAAATGATGGCAGGTGTATGCAGACTCCTATTTAACATGATTTGGAATGTGATTGCTTAATTCTGAACACAGCTACATCCCCAGTTATAAGACTGTGTGCACACTTATGCAACCACATTATTTTATTTTTATATTTTTTCTTCCCTCTATCTAAAAATTTCAGTTTGTTTTTCAATTGAGTTGTACAGTTTATAGGTCACATTAAAGGTGGAAAAAGTTCTGAAATGATTTATCTTTGTCTCATTTGTTTACAGCACAGAAACCTGACATTTTAACAGGGGTGTGTAGACTTTCTATATCCACTGTATATATATATATATATATATATATATATATATATATATATATATATATATATATATATATATATATATATATATATATACATATACATATATATATTTACCTGGCTAACCATGGCAGCAGTTACGTATGGGTTAGCTCCACCCTCAAGGTAGGTAGGACAGAAACAAAGTTAAAAGAGAGCCCCCGTCCCCTGTCTCCCCAGTCTTTTTTCTGTCCTCATTGGTATTAGGACGGGGCCCGTTTCGGGCCTAAATATTTATTGTTTTTTGGTTTTTTCTTTTATTGTTTTTTACTCACCTTCCGGAAAGTACAACCTCTTTCTTTCCGAAGCCCTCAATTTTCCACTTTTTTCTTCCGGTGGAACGCATTTGCGTTCCACCACTTATATTTTCTCTATTTAAGGGCTGCTGGTGCATGGGTTAGGTGGGCCCTGTCATTTCTTATCTCCAGGACTCACCTTGACCTTTGTTCCCTGTGCCTTTACTTCTTCCAGCCTCAGGTAATTCTTTGTTTTTTTTGTCTGTTTTTTGTGTTTTGCATTTTAGTGCATTTGTTTCATGCAATCTTTTCTTTCTCAGCCTGCCCTTTATATTTATTCCTACTATCATGTCCACCTCATCCAAGAGGTCTCATTCTCGTCATTCTAGGTGAGTTTTTATTTTTTATTTTATTTATTTTTTAAGAGTGTCATTTGCCTATTTACCCTGGTGTTTTTTTCCAGCCCTAGACCGGAATCTTATCATCCCAGGAAGAGAACGGAAAAGCGTCCTCGATGTTTGGCTTGTGATGCCACCCCTCTAGAGGGCAAACGTCTTTGCGGGGACTGCTTGGGGACTGCTTGACTCAGGCTGCTGGCCCCCCTGAGCCCTCTCCGGATTTAATGCACCTAGTTAATCAGGCTGTTGAGAGGAGTCTGAAAGAACATTTGGTGAATCTTATCCCGATCCACGACTCACCCCCGACTGAGGAGTGTTTGTTTGCAGATCGGCCTGGCTCTGAGGATCCCTTGGATTTGGGGAATTGCTCTTCAGCCGAAGAAGATGGTGATTCGGGCGTTCTCTTGAACCCTACCCTTATTGACCACCTCAATCGAGCGGTTAAAACTACATTGGGTATCACCGAGCCTCTTCCCACGGTGGGTGCAGCCGACACCCCGGTCATTCTTGGACAGGAAAATGTATTTGCCGAAGGTGACCTCTCGTCATCTGGCCTGGTGGTTGGAGATCCGTCACCTCAGGAGGGGTTTTCAGCTGACAGACGTCACTTACGAAGTTGTCACGACGGATGTAAGTGCACACGGTTGGGGTGCTCATTTAGACAGTCGCTACGCCCAAGGAGAGTGGTCCACTGTGGAGAGTGGTCTTCATGCAAATATCCTGGAACTAAGGGCGATTTACAGGGCAGATTGTCTGTCATTGTGTGAGTGAGTGTGTGGATATACAGGTAAACTCATTTGATTCTGCCTCTATCTGTCTAGCAACCCAAGTGGTTAGCTCCTCTGAAACTGCCTCCATCTGTCTAGCCACCCAAGGGGTTAACTCCACTGACACTGCCAATATTTGTCTAGCCATCCAGGGGTTAACTCATCTGACACTGCCTATATCTGTATAGCCACCCAAGGGGTTAACTCTTGTGACACTGCCTAGATCTGTCTAGCCACCAAGGGGTTAACTCCTCTGACACTGCCTATATATGTCAAGCAATCCAGGGGTTAACTCATCTGACACTGCCTATATCTGTATAGGCACCCAAGGGGTTAACTCCTGTGACACTGCCTAGATCTGTCTAACCACCCAAGGAGTTAACTCCTCTGATACTGCCAATATCTGTCTAGCCACCAAGGGGTTAACTCCTCTGACACTGCATATATCTGTCTAGTCATCCAGGGGTTAACTCATCTGACACTGCCTATATATGTCAAGCAATCCACGGGTTAATCCTCTGACACTGACCATATCTATGTGGATTTTGTTATAGGTCACTGGTAACATTATGTATTAGGGTCTTGCACTATTATCACAATAATGTTTTATCATTAGTGGTATGTGTACACTGGCCTATAACTTGACTCAAGGGTACATATTTTAATCATGGCCTGCCAATACTTGCACCAAATCATTTTGCACATAAAAAGGTGTTCTTTCATTAAATTATCATGAACTGATAAGTTCCATTTTAGTTTGAATTATTATAATTTTTTAGGGGGGCAGCATTTTGTTTTTCGCCCCAGGCAGCAAAACGTCTTTCGCTGGTCCTGGGTCCACCTAAGTTTAAGTTTTATACTCCCTATTATATGCTGTTTTTAAAAGTAATAATGCTATTGCAACATTGTTTAACAATATAGTAAGCCCAAGTGAATACAAGTTAAATTATCACTACATATATATAACAGTGGCATATTAATGGGCAAATTGGCTTTAGCATATTAATGGGCAAACTAAAAGTGGCATATTATTGGGCAATTTGGATGTAGCATATTAATTGGCAAATTGTCTGTGGCATATTAATGGGCAGATTGGCTTTGGCATATTAATGGGCAAACTAAAAGTGGCACATTATTGTTTTTTTTTTTGTCTTTGACACTCAGACACCTACACAACATTTATACTTGAGTAGTGTACCAGTTTAATGGGTCATCCTTGTGTCTATTATATCCGCTGTTTATATTTTATAAATATTGTTCATGCTTTATTTAACATTTAAAACAGATAATCTTAAAACACTCATGAGACACAGATCCAGTCATGTCTATATGCCAATACTACAACCCGCCTCCCCATTCACACTATGATCCTCATATAATCCTTACATACTCTCATTCATTGGTCCATAGTAAAGGCAGGGGGTCCAGCCCGGCATCTGCTTTTCACAGTTTTGTGAATGCCCAGTGCTCTTTTGCTACTTCCGTCATTTTTCCCATTTATTTATCCAATTCCTTTACTGAGCTGCTTTCTTTCCTGATATATCCCTCTTCCAACGTAAGTCCCTCTCCATTTTGATTTGGTGCTCTTCCATCTGTAAAGCTACAAAAGGTAAGTTGGATTTCCAGTTCCTGGTGATAATTATTTTTGTAGCTGTAAAACAGTGTATTGCTATAGTTCTATTTTTTTTAGTTAGGTCTTTCATATTGAGATGTAGAAGAGTAGTCTTAGGGTCATACTTAGGGGCTACGCCTAATCTTTTAAGTTTGGTGAAGGTGTTCTTCCACAATGTTTCTACTCGTGGGCAATTCCACCAAATATGAAGAAATGATCCTTCTTTATCTCCACATCTCCAACAATTTGGGGGGGATCCTGCATACATTTTGGATATCTTTTTTGGAGTCATATACCATCTGTGCATCAGCTTAAAGTGGCTTTCTACCAAATTCAAGCAGTGCACAGCTTTAGACACCTGGGAGATTGAGTTGTTCCATTCCCTCATTGATATTATCGTTTGGAGCTCCCTCTCCCAAGCAGCCTTAGCCGCCAGGGGGGAGGAGCTCTGAAAACCATCTAAGAGGTGTCGACACTTGGAGGCTACTCTATGAACTTTTTTACCTGAGAATATAGCCTCCGACTGATCATCCCCTTGTCCCATCTTTACCAAGTGCGTCTGTAGAAAATGTCTGACTCGTATATAATCAAATTTATCAAGCTCATTTAACCCCAAGTTAACTGCAAGTTGTTCAAATGGAAGGATTTCCTGATTTTTCATTATCTCAGAAATACTAATTCTCTCTTCCTTCTGCCAATTTTTTAGCGATAAATTCTCTATATTTGCCTGAATAGTGTTCAGTTTTTTCAGTCTAAATTTTTAGGGACAGCTGTTGTTTTTGTTACATTTAATTTATAATTTGAGATACAGCTATATTGATCTATCTCCTCCATCAGTGGGGGCAGGGAATGTCTTGGTTCTCTAATCGTGATCACGACATCATCGGCATACAATTAAATCTTAAGTTCTTCCAATTTATTCTTTATAGGGAATCCCTTGATCTCATTATTCCTTCTAATGTTTATAGCCAATGGTTCCACTGAGAGTACGTAGAGAACGGGGGAGAGCGGACACCCCTGTCTCGTACCATTTCCCAGGCTGAACCATTTGGCAGTGACGTTCGGGTCCACTGTCCTCCCATTGGCCTTGAGTATAGAGCCATGATAGCCTTGTGTATCCACCCTTTAAGACCGAATGCCTCCAGGACCCTGCTGAGGTAGCCCCATCCAACCCTGTCAAAAGCCTTCGCGGCATCTAATGACAGGGTTAGAAGGGACAGTCCTGATCTATCCGTCTGATCCCATACATCTATCAGTCTTCTTATGTTGTTGGCCGAAACTCGACCTGGTATAAAACCTATTTGGTCTGGATGGATTACTGATGCAATGATATTTTTCAGTCTTTGTGCTAGGATAGTTGCATATAATTTAATGTCTACATTAATTAATGATATGGGCCTGAAGTTTTTCACATTCGTATGATCTTTATCCGTCTTAGGAATTGGGAGGATATTAGTGCTCAACATTTCCTCGGGGGCCTCACCTCTTGTTGCAATATCATTAAAAGCATTTAAGAGTCCTTGAGATATGGTTTCCTCAAATATTTTGTAAAAAGAGTTACAGAAGCCATCTGGACCTGGGGTTTTATATGTGTCTAATTTGCTGATAGCCTCGTGCAGTTCTCTGCTGGAAAATGGCCTATTCAGTTCAATTCTAATCTCTTCAGAGATTTTTGGGATTGGCGTATCTGCTAGGTATTTATCTATTTGAGTGTCATCGCTTATTATGGGCATGTTATATAAGGTGTCATAGTATTTATTAAAGGTGTTACCTATATCCTCCGGAGTCATTTGAATTTCTTTACTGTCTATTAATTTAGTAATTTTACTACTAGCTTTTTGTTTCTTTAATCTGTTAGTTAAAATTTTACTTGCTCGATTGCCTTTGTAATACGATTGTACTCTGAGTCTATTCATAGCTAAAATGACTTTGTCATACAGTTTGTTGTTTATCTCTTCTTTTAATTTTTTTATTATAATTATATTCTCAGGTAGGGGATTTACTTTGTTATTATTGGTTACTTTATATAATTCAATATAGAGGTCTTCCAACTGTAAACCTGCTTCTTTCCTCATTCTTTTCTCTAATTTGATGATGTATCCCCTCATAGTGGCCTTAAAGGCACACCATATTGTGATCAGGGATACTTCCACTGTGTTATTTTCAAGAAAGAAGCATTTAGCCAGTGATTCCAGATGTTCTCTGTTACTTTCCTTAAATAGGATATAATCTTTTAGAATCCACGTAGTCATCCCTCTTGATACTTTATCTCCCATTGAGACTAGATTAATACTATGGTCCGACCATGTGTTTTCAACCAAGGAGGCCGAATTAACCATCCCTACCACTAATGCACATCCCAGGCAAAGGTCTATTCTCGCATATGACCCATATGACCCATGCCGACTGGACATATGCGAGAAGTCCCTATCCCTGGGATGCCATACTCTCCATAAGTCAAACAAGTCATATTGTCTACAGGTTTGACAAAGTTTTTCTGCTTGCTTTAAGACTGAGCCATCCATACTGTTCCCTGGCTTGGACAACTTTTTGTCCATTTCTGGGTCCATTACGGAATTAAAATCTTCAGCAATGAACAATTCAAAATCTTTTGTAGCAGTCTAACCGGGCCTTTATTTGGTAGGTACACATTTACTAGTGTATATACACTGTTATCAATTTTGCAAACCGAAATTATGTACCTGCCTTCTGGGTCTAATATTTGGCATATGATTTCTTGTAGCACAGATTTTGCAAAGATGATAGCCACCCCCCCCCCTTTTTTTTTAATCTTTTAGTGAGGCTTGCATTATAGTGGGGAATTTTTTCCCACCCCATTTTTGTTTCGAGTTATCCAACCAGTGGGTTTCTTGAATAAGGCCCACCTGAGTGTCAAATTTATTTAGTGTGTTATATAGGAAGCCTCTCTTTTTTTGCGTATTAAGCCCCTTATTCATATATTAATCCTCATCTAAGTTATTGCCGTACTGTGACCCCCCGCCTGTCCCAGGACCCCATTCATTCTCACACATTCATCCTTCGGGGTGGAGCCAATGTATTCCTTGGCTATCATCCCGCATACTACTCTTATGGAGGCAAAAGCCTCCTTAGAACTCTTTCGGATTCTAGAAATCTCCAGAGTTCTCAGCGTAAGTTATGCACAGCCGGTCGGCCGGAAAATGGGAGTCGACTCTTCTTGGTCTTCATTTTTTAGTGAACGTAAGATAGAGGAAGGAGGAGAAGAAAAAAATAAATAAAAAATTAAAAATACCTTCTTCCTAACATCTATTTAAACCTTAATACCATTCCAAAGTGCTTGTAATCAATCTTTGTAACCTTATATATTCCTTTGAAAAAGAAGCCAAGATACGGAGGGAGGAAAAAAAAAAAAAGAGAAAAAATAAATAAATATATGAAGAAGTGCATATTCTACTTGTCAAATATAAACATCAGTGTTCATAATAAATATGAGGAAAAAACAAACATAATCAGCTGTGTCCTGTTATTGTATTGCTAAAGTGCTGTACTTTATCTGTGTATCCTATATAGTGTTAAATATTTCTTAAATTCCCATTTTATTTTCTCATTCATCCTGCCTTCGCTATTACCCTTCTCTCTTCCGTGGGCCCGTTCTACAGAACGGGTCCGACAGTTATCAAGAATATACATTTAAAATTGCCAATATAATAAGGCCCCCCCAAAAAAAAGGTAAAGTCAGTCTTCCTGATCCTTTACACTGTGCAGTTTCTCACACTCAGTTGAGATCCGGGAAAAAACCCGCCAAGAATTTGTGCTAAGGTTTATCTCTCCAACTTGTCTTAACAAAGGGAGGGGGAGAGGAGAGAAAAAAAAATGGCCCTCCATCTTCTTCTTAAGTAATCTGTTTTTCCTGTAACCACTTTTGGATGTCAATGGCCGAATCAAAACTTTCGATTTGGTCTTCTCTAAAGACCATCAGTCTTGCTGGATGTCTCCATCTAAATCGGATCTCATTCTTCTTGAGTATATTTATTGCCGAATTGAAATTTCTTCTTTTAGTTCTTGTTGTATAGGATAAGTCTAACAGTACAATCACCTCACTAAATTTCTCTTCTTTCTGTTTCTTTTGCCTTGCTGCTTTAAAAACCTCCTCCTTAAACTGGAAGGAGTGAAAACATGCTATTATATCCCTTGGCGTATCTTGGGGGAGGTTGGATGGTCTGGGAAGTCTGTGACATCTATCCAATATTTCGCTATGGCCATCCAACTGGAGGTCCAGTGACTTAAAATATTCCAATAATGTAGCCTTAGTGTCTTCAGATTGCGACTGTTCCTTGATGTTATAGCGTCTTGATCGATCTTCCATGTTGCCAATTTTATTCTCCAAAACTTCAACCTTTTTTAATAACTGCTTATTGGTATCTTGAACTTTTAGGTATTTCTAAGACAAAGATTCCATTTTGTCGTCTGCAGCCTGCAATTTGATAGAAAAACGATGGAGTTCCTGCTTAATTTCTTGGGCGTTGTTAGTCATCTCCTCTTTAAGTTCGTCCAATATTGCTCTAAGACTAGATTTTAGAAACTCAGGTGTTACAGTCTGAGGTTCAACATCCGGGGAGGTAGAGTCTTCCAACGTATAAGGGTCTGAGCAGCTCTTGTTCCCTTGTGGGGAGAAAAAATACATTCTTTTTTCCTGTTTGTCTTTCTCTTTCAGTTCTTTTGTGTCTTTCCTTTCACGTCTGTTTGCAATTTTAGACTCCATTGTTTTCTTTGAGGCCATTTTCTCGCTGCTTTCTCTTGATTATATCTTCCCCTCTTTCCTTCTTTCTTCCGTTATTTGTTATGGTAGACTTGGGTAAGAATAGCTTTATTTGCTCGCCTTACTATTGCTAGCTTATTCTATCCGGGCAGCAGAGTTTAGAAGTGCAGATAACCAGCGATCCTCTGGGCGTTTTAATATTAAGTGATTTAGGTATTCACCTAATTTTCCTTACTTTTGGGGTAACACTATTTAAATTATCTGGACAGTTGAATAAGAAATGTGCATAGCTAAGTTGCTCATTACTTTTTTGTACCGTCCAAAGGAAGTTTTGCAATAATTTAAAAAGACTTATTTATCACCCTTTTAGCCTCTCGTTTGCCTGCGAGGAGATTATGAAGTCAAGAGTCCTAGGGTTGTCCCTTTACCCCACTCTCACCAGTAAGCAATAGAGTTAGAGCAGAGCAGTTCAGCCAAGCTGTTACACTGCTGAGGGAATACTTAGGGTTAATTGCTTGTCTCCTTAGTGTATACTTCCTCCGTACTCCCAGTTTTCATAGGTTTAAATAGACCCCACGTAAGGCATATATTCACAATACTACTCCGGATATTGTGCTGCAACACTCTTGCTTAATATTACCGCCCTATAAACTTCTGGTTACACAGCAAGAGGGAATGGTGATAGAGTCAGAGTAATTCCACCAAACTGATTCATTTCATGCTGGAACACCTGGGTTAATTACTTATCTCCTGGTGTAACTTATCCAGATTTAAGTAGACCCCTAGTTAAACATGTATTCACATTACCCCTCCAAATATTGTGCTGCAGCGTTCTCTGATTAATATTGCCAAGCTTTAGCCTCCGGTTTGTGTGCAGGGAGTTTATTTGATAATTAGTCCTAGGGAGTAACCCGTTGCTCACAAGCCAGCAAATGCAATAGAAGTCAGAGCAGTTCAGCCAAACTATTTTGTTGACTGCAGAGATGCACTTTGATCAATATTAAATATTTCCACACTATCCACCTCTGGTTAGAGTTTAAATAAACCCCCAATAACTTATGTGTTCCCTTTACACCCCCCAATATTTTGCTGCACCGTTCTCTGCTCAATATTGCCACATTTCAGCCTCAGGTTTGTATGCAGGGAGTTTATGTGTTGGTTAACCCTAGGAAGTGCCCCATTACTCACAAGCCAGCAGTTGTGATGGAGTCAAAGTCTTTCAGCCAAGCTATTTCATTACCTGTTCTCAAGACTAAAAGTGGCACATTAATGGGCAATTTGGATATAACATATTAATTGGCAAATTGTTTCTGCCATATTAATGGGCAAAATAACCATGGCATATTAATGGGCAAACTGGCTGTAGCATATTAATGAACAAATTGGCTGTCACATAATAATGGGCAAACTAACAGTGGCATCTTTATTGGAAAACTAACAATGGGATTTTAATGGGCAAACTAACAATGGCATATTAATGAGCAAACTGGCTTTGGCATATTAATGGGAAAACTAACAGAGTCACATTTTCATGGGCAAACTAGAAGTGGCACATTTTAATGGGCAAACAAACAATGTCATATGTGGTTTATTTTAATGGGCACCTTGCTGGCAAATTGGCACTGTGGCATGTAGTTCTTCTGACAATGATGCTTGCAGAGGTTCACAGCACGCTAAACCAAATGTAAAAGTACTACCTTCAAGCGAAATGAGGCCAGTCTCTGACTATTTCAACGTTTCTTATTTGACTTTTCCTTTCATTGTCACTCCGTTGCAAATGTTTTATTAGTGCATACTCTGTTCCTGCTACTAGCTGCACACAATTCTTGAGCTAGATTAAGAGATTCTGCTATGGATTTTAGTAAACAAGCCTTTTGTCAATAACTTCAAAGGGAAAACTTTAACAGACTGGATAAGTTAAGACAGTATAGTGTATTCTGTCATTTCTTGAGAGAAAAAAAAACAGAAAACTATTAACCTGTAACTACTTCAAGTTCAGGCACAAAACAATTATAATGAAGATTGACATAAAAATCAAACCGCCATAAATTATGTATAGGAATGCTCTTTTAAAATAATAGATGTTGTGTGAAATGTTAATATGTGCTTTCAACAAACTACATAATCATCCTAAAGTGTAAATATTCCAATATAATAAAGTAATGCCATTTATATTTGCAACAGGGTTTTGGAGTGCGTAATTGTGTGCACTAAATAACTGGTATATATCAATGAACACATGCAGATATTGAAACTCTAGGCAGTGATTTGGATCAAAGCAAACTTTGCTTTATTGTCTATCTACTCCTTCCAAATTGATCAACTAATGCACTCTCCCCTAGAAGTAATTCACACCGGAGACAAAGTTTCTGATCAGTGAAAAACCTGAGGCAAACCTTTATTTCTCAGAGTGGGGGATTCCTTTTAAAGCAGGAATACGTCACAGTACAGTCATAGTTTAAAGATACAATATACGTTCAACAATTGGCTAACAGTTGGAGGGGTCTTCTTTAAGCCCACCCTACAGAATGTGATGTCATCTTTATAGAGTTCTCCCACCCACATTCCATCTCCATCTTGGTTACACGATGGGAGGGGGAGTGAGTAGTTACTGAACAAAGAGGGGCTGCAGGGGAAACAGTTACTGTTACTTTAACAGTGATTCTCCATTTTGATTCACGTGGCATGCAATAACTGTTAATTTGTACAAGAGAAAGGGGGAGGAGTTAGTACCGGAAGCTGGTCTTTTTAAGAATGTGTTACATGAGACTTGCTCCTTAGCAGGGGGGAAGGGGTTGCTTGGATGGGAGGAGTTTCCATAGGAAGTAGCTTATTTGAACACATGTGTAAGAGATTAAAAAGACAAAGGAATGCAATGCTTATACGTAAGCATCTGTAAGAAATTATGACCTTTAGGGAAGTGTGCCAAATAAGACATAAACACAAATATATAATAGTAAAAGAGACATTTGTCCATAAAAGCAGTACTGGCCTGAGTACTAAAAGGACCTTTGTCCTTGACAAGGATTATCAGGTAAATTGAAGACTTAAGATGAGCTTAGTGTCATTGCTGTTTAGAGAAAAGGCACAGACCTCAAGCAATGGACTTTAAAAAGGGTTAGTAAGTTATAATACATGTTATATCACTTAGTGTGGAAGCATCAAGCAGAAGGTTGTAAAATATGTATTCCTTATAGAGATAGGAGACATTGGGCAATATGAAGATAACATAGTGACATAGTAATTTAGGTTGAAAACATAAGTTCACTGCTTACCTATGTTTGTTCTTGCTGTTGATCCAACATGCATAATTTTCTTATCTAGGCATAAAAAATCCTTCTTTACTCCAAATTACTCAGATTAATCCTTGGATCAACAAGCTCTAAATACTAATGTTGATTGTATCATGTATTAATCTGTGTTCTGTTTCCTTATAATATGCCCAGACCCTTTCTGAAGGTATTTTTTTTAAGGGATTTTTATTTGCCTTCTTATGGGTACACATGGGATAAGAAAATGGGTGAACATAATGGACGCTGTTTTTTTTTAACCTAAACTACTATGTAACTATGTATTTGTTGTATCTGATCGCACCATCTCTCTTGGAAGTAAATTCTATACCTTTATTGTCCTTAGTGAAAAGAACTCTGTCCTTTAAATGAAATCATCAATAAAATTACCGTTTGACCTTTACACAGTTATGTTAATGGTCCTGTATACATTTATACAACATTTTGATATGCCTTCTAAGATGTAATTTTTCTGGTGTATACATATGTAAATCTTTTTGTCTGCATGTATCCCTAAATAGTTCTCATTAATTGATTTTCCCCAAGGAAATTCCATTTAAAGTATATTTTGTATTGTTATTTTTTTTTTCCAAAATCAATACCTTTACATTTGTCTGCATTGAACCTCATTGGATAATGACCTTGGTTACACATTGAATGCCCTGTACCTGTCTTTTCCTCCTCTTTTTGAATTGTATTATTAATTAAGTGGCAATGAAAGGTAAATAAGAATAAGAAGAAATGATGACAGAGCATGACAAGGTTATATATGGGATTAAGCCCTTAATATAAACATTACTTTCATTATCTGTATGTGTAATATGTTCATCATGATGACAAATGTAATCCCAAAAAGTCACACAATAGTTGATTATCCCACGATAGCAACTTCTTTCAAACTGAACTAAGGTTGACTGTAACTCCACTCATGGTTGTCATGTAGCATTATAGGTATTATAATTCACAAAAACTAATGTGTCAAAGATTTAAAGTGTATTACAACTATCTGTTCAGTGCCACTACATAAGACTTAAAGTGGTATACTCTCTGGGTACTGAGTATAACATTTATCATGCTTAACTATAAGCTTTATGATCATATTAGAAGTTGTAGTCTACACTAATGTGGCCGATGTATGTACTATACGTGCATGGGTGTTTTGAGGAATAAAATTGCAAAGTTGAAAATAAGTGCAATAATTATATCTATGCATAAACATGATTAAAAGTGTGTAATAACACATACTAAAGAGGTGTATTTGCTTCTTTCCATCATGTTCAGTGATTCCAAGTTGTGTGCTAGTTGGTATACATTCTATCCTTAATCTTACAAAGTTGTATGGCTTTTTTCCTGAATACATTGCATCAAGTTGGTGATTTATGACATTTTTAATTAAAGTTAACATGTAGGTAACTTGATAACACACAGAGAATAATACATTCTAGTCATCTTAGTCACATTTATTGGATTAATTAAACTGGTCCTGTCATCTATAAATAGTTTTACATCAATCAGTAGAGAAAGAGATATATATTATTAATTTGCATTGCTCACCCCACTGACATTAAAAAGGTTACAGCCATTCAATAACAACTTTTGGTCTCCAAGTTTTGATGTTGATTTTCCGATCCTTCCTTAATTATATAGCATGTATATGTTGCATAATACAGTTTAACATGTTAAAAAAATCTGTAAAGGTTACATAACTAGTGTAGAAGTGAAACAATGAAATGTTAGTTAAGTTTGTTCACTAACACATTGCACTTGAAAAATTACATGCATATTTATAAGGTATGTCCTGCTCACCTCTTTGTTCCTTATTTGTACATTTGCAGTAGGTAAACTGATAATACTGAGTTAGCCATAAAATACAGAAAACAAGTACAGTTAAAATGATAACATTTACCTGCAAACTGGGAGCTTGATTACAAGACAACATTATTAGACCCCTTCCTTAGGACTTAACTGTCCTTTGTAATTAGGGAATGTAACGAAGGGACCTAGCAACTTTGTCTCACAAGTTTGCAATCATATTCTTAATTAGTCAACAAATAGTATCATTTTAAATGTACTTGTTCAAAGTACATTTTTTGGCATGGGTGCACATCATGATTGTTTTTACAGTGACAAAGAGCAGGCTTACTTTTTGTGCCACAAGAGAAATACAATATTTTAATAATTTACGCAGTTGTTTGTCATTTGACTAGGAAATGTAGAAAAATGTCCTATTAAATGTTCATCGCAATAATAGTACATGCAAAAGGGATTCAAGAAATCAATTTAAAACTAAGATGCGTATTCGCGGACAAATAATACATAGCTGTTTCAAAATGGAATACAACTCGATGAATAACTCAACACAGAAATGGATTTGAAAACATTTATTTCAAGAGCTAAATAACTGTAAATAACGTTGAACTGGCAAAGCAGTAACAAGATTAACTGGTTAGATACGTATTCTGTCATAATCATCAAACAACCCTCACAAACTGACATAAGTACTGCAATAAGCAATGCACCCCACCCCTTTTCACGCCTATATTGTGGATAAAATTGTGAGTTGCTATACACAAAATATATTTTTTGGATAAAAACAAAGAACCATCCAATCAACAAACATTTTCATAAATGTTTAACTGTGGCATAAGATACTTTTTTTCGGTAAGGAATTTTGCATGCTATCTATTTGCTTTATTTGTCTGTCATGCCTTAACTAAAACCTTGATAGAATGTTCCAATTAATGTCTACGTGCAACTGAGATCCTATGAACATCATAATTCACTTTTTTATTTTTTGTTTACAGTGATGTGATATTTGTTCTTGCCAGGTATTGGCCAGTGATGTTAACAAACAGTATTTAACAACAAAAACTGTTATCTAACCATTCCCGCCAACTGGCCTACTAGGAAAATGCTCTGTTACACTATGGAGGCACAACACATTAAATAGTTTGTGGCTATGGTATAAAAACACTTGTGTTATTACAGTACACAAGCAACAATGGCAGTCATATCAGCAATATAAACTGTTTTCACATTTAGATGAATTTGTTCTCTCAATTGTATTTCCATTGTGAAACCACTGAAGGGTAACTAATGATTTTGCCTGTTTAATTGACGATAACAGTTTCTTTATTTTTTAAAGAAAAACTTTTTAGATTTTCCATATCCTGAATTTAAAAATAAAATTATAGTTAAAAATAATAAAGAGAAACAATTGATATTTTCAGAGAACAGTTTTGATTGCCAAAATAACAGCATACTTTTCTACTACAATAGAAGCATGATCTTCTATACTTTAACACAAGTGTTTTGAAGTAATTGAAACATTATATGTTAGACGGAAACACTGAAACACTGAACACTGAAATAAAAAACCTGATAAAACAACAAAACAAAAGTAACAAAATGCAACTTTGACACAAAATTATACTACGATATATAAGTGAACTTTATAAGTACACAAAGTTGTTAGTAGTAACTTGTTTCTATTTACAAGTATTTGAACACTGATTGACGTACAAGTGTCCACTAACATTATTAATAGCACAATAGGTTTAATCATTAAAGATTCAGCTGGTTTGTTTCAAAGTATGATGTCAAGTATAAATGTTCCAGCCAAGATTAACAACAACGAGATAACAATTCATCTATTTGTATATGCTTTTCCACTACAGCAGTCCACACAGAATTCTGTCTTTTTTTTTTTTTTTATCTTATTCCTATATCTTTTTTAATAAAACACCTCCTGCATTCTTTAGCAGCAGTCCAGGGTAAACTATAAATGTTTAAAACTGAAATTAAAAACAGAAATGTTCTTTTTTTTTCAACTCCATTCACCAAAATAAACACATCTAGAAATATTTTATTCACAAAGTAGAACACCACATTTTAATGGTGCTAACACAAATGTATGCATATTTTGTTATATGAAGCATAGTTCTAGAGGTCTACTCAGTACGTGAAAGCTCTGACACACAATATTAGCAAACCTATTTTGGCTAAAGTCACCTGTCCAAAAAGACATGTTTATAGTTGCTGCTCCTTTGGGCTATCCAGAGCACCTGAGACTTGCTTATAGGACTTTAAATTAGCCAAAGGAATGTCACTCATATTATTTCCACTTGTAAAGTGTCCATCACTGCTTCCGTATTGATTTCGGTCATTGAATTGATTTTTGTTGCTATCTTCTTTCCAGGTTCTTGTCAATGTGTGCCCATTAACCAGTTTGTCCTTTTTAAGCCAATCTTTCTGAGGTGCAAAAGAAGAAAGAGGTGATTTTGGTTGGTGGTAAGGACCAAGTGTTGGAGGCATCCAGCAATTATCAGAATGACCCAAAACTAGACATTCTTGAGTACACATCTCTGTAGCTTCTGCTAATCCCCTCGGCCCCAGAGGTCCATCTAGGATTTTGAGAAAGAAAGAAAAGAAAGAAATAATAGGATTAGCTTCACTTACAGGATTTTATGTGAAAAGCTTCAAACTATTTTGAAACACAAAACATCCAGTTAGGTTTAAGAAAGCAAAGGTCCCCGTGAACAATGCAGAGGTTCAACAGACAAACAGTAAAACTTCTATTGTTGTATACATTACTTTGAGGTTTTTATTGCGGTTAATGTATAGATCTAAAATGAAAGAGCTTATATAAAATAATTTACATAGCCCTTTCTTACAAAGATTTAAAGACTATTTATCATAATTTTAACACTGTTTAGTAGTATGGCAGAACACTTGATAGTTGAATTGTTTAACAATGCATATACACTTGTCACAGGAAATATCAAAACATCACCTTTTTTTAATGATAAAGTTACTGTGACATAGAAGTGAAGTATTCACTTTATTAAAAAAATCAGTTTAATGTGTTAATAGACCTCTATTTGATTTCTGAAGACATTTCTGAACATCTTCATGGAAGCTCATAGTTAATAACAGATTATACTTAACCCCTTGACGACAAAGGACGTGCCAGGCACGTCCTGGGAGAAACTCCCTTAACGACAAAGGACGTGTCTGGCACGTCCTGCATTGAATGAAGCTGTTTTCGTGTTCAACGATCGCGAAAACTGCTTTAACAGTGCTGGTCTATTGCCTCGACATTGCGGGAATAGCCAGCACCGAAATTTCTATTTCGGGACCCCCACGATCTCCCCACGGAGCGATCGTGGGGAGCCACATTGACGGAGCATGCTGCTCCGTCAATATGGCTAAGTCCTCTGCCGGTCTGAGCTTCGTAAGTGAAAGTAACTTCACTTCCGTCACTCTGAATATGCTACTTGAGGATTAGAGTTGGGTTTAAATTTAGTGTTAGGGTTAAATTTTGGGTTCGGGTTGGGGTCAAAAGATCAATATAGGAAAAAAAACAAAAAACACTATTTTTGTATTTTGCCCCATAACTCGCAAAAAAATACCGAAAAATATGGAAACATGCATATTTTTGAACTCGGGAGAATATTTAGAAACTATTTAGATGGGGTCTTTTTTAATGATTTTATTTGTGTAAATTATATTTTAGGTCAAAGTTAGAAAAAGTGTGTTTTTTAAAAATTTTGATCATATTTTATGATTTTTTTTGTAGTAAATTATAAGATATGATGAACATAATGGTATCTAACGAAATCCCTTCTTATTACGATAAAAACAACATATAATTTGTGTGGGTACTGTATGTGAGAAAGAAAAAAATTACAGCTAAACACAAACACCCTAGAGATGTCAAAACAGCCATTGTCACCCAAGGGAAAGTCAAGGTGAAAATGTCTTGTCACTAAGGGGTTAAATTAGAGGAGAAAATGGTTGAAAGAGAATTTCAAATGCCTTAGGGTAGACCTGTATTTAAATACATAAACCAGTTTAAAACATATCAACAGCAGATTAGTGTTATAGACTTCTAATCAAACTAATGCAACTTACTGAAATTATCATGTGGAAGACATGATTGCTCACAGTGTATAGTTGGCATCGCATCACACCCTCCTCAACACATTATTTACTGGTGAATGTACAGAAATACATCATCAGAATAAGGGGACATATTCACCTCAACATAATTTACTGTTTTATATAAATACATACTTCCTGTGCATAAAGGGACATCTTCAACAACATTAACTGTTTTATAAACAGAAATACTCCCTTAGCATAAGTGGACATGATGCCATATGCCCATTGCCCCAAACAAAAATCTCAGGAAATATATGTTTGATCAATATCAAGTAATAGAGTATCAGGTACGGCAGTTTTAAATGTGTTATATGAAAAAAATATGTTGAGGCCAACTTTAAAGGACTACTAAACTTCCATGAGAAGCAGGCAGACCAGTTTGGTTGGGTAGCAGTAATAACATGTTTTCTTTTAGGACTAATAGCCAACTGGAGGACAAGCAACATTTTATTTAATGATTAGGAATAATTTCATAATTTGCTTATTTGTGTTAAAAAAATAAAATTATATATCTATATATATGTATATTAGTGTTTTAGTTTTTTGTTTGTTTATTGTATAAATATCTTTTATCTTATAAACACAATGAGGTGCTTGTATATCGAGTGTATCACTATATACATAGCTTAACAGTTACATTTTTACAGTCCCTTCAATACATAAGACTAACAAAGCCAGGCACATCTGGCCCCTTGCACAGACACTCGCAGTCACACACCAATAGACAAATAAACATAAGGGGGAGAGAGACAGGAACCAACAATACTCCTACCTTTCTGACCATCCTGACCATATCCAGTAATAACTGCATCTTATCCAATTTTCCAATCCAAGCACACCAATTATCATAGGTGGAATTACTGTAGTTTTGCCTGACAATGCCCCTTTAGCTACTACAGTGGAATCGTAGCTGCTTCAAAAATTTGCCTTTGCATGTTGCTAAGGATGATCTCCAATTTTTGGTCAGTATAAGCTTTGCTGTCAGTAGGATATGTATCACTATTGTTCTAAGCTCCACCTTCAACTTTTTAACTCCCAGGTTATCTATCCCACATATCTCTTTCACTTTTACAGAAACCAACCTCCAATAATCCACAATCATCTTACAGCTCCAAAATATGTGCAAGAAGTTCCCGTTTTCTAATCCACATCTCCAGCATTTATTATTCTGATTCTTTGACATTCTTGCTAATACACTTGGGACCAAGTAGCAGAGATTACTTATCTTAAATCTTATTTCTCTAAGGCTCAAGCAGTGCACACACATATCTCCCACCTGCAAGGTTTAATACCATTCCTCCCCTATCCCTGTCTTATCTCCAGTTGTGTTTAGGAACTTAGTACATTTAGCCAAGAAGTCTCTGACTTCTTGCCCAAATCAGGATCTCCAGGTTTTCTAATATCTGTGACTCCTGGGTATGTTTCTGGAGAAAGTTTTTGACTCTCAGATACTTAAATATACTACCCTGCAACAATCCAAACTCATCCTTCAGTTTTTAAAATGTTTTTAAAATGTTACCTTGAAAAGGTCCCTTATCATTAACATACCCTTTTTGCCCAATCATTAATGAGATATTTTCAATGTTTACTGCTATTGCTTATATACTGGAACTCTTGCATGCCATTTTATTTATTTTATTTTTATTCTTAAATTTAACCCATCCCTCTAATACATCCTTAATTACCATTGACTGTTATCCTTTATCAAGTTCCTTTTTTGCTCACCCTACCTATAGCCCAGAAAATGGAACCCATATCTGACCAACCTGTTATCTCTTTCTCAATAGAATGCCATCTTTCCCTTCCACCCTCCATGTTCTGAGATATTAGAGAGTAGGCCAGCAAGCTGGCATCATATTCTTTAACAATGTCTGGGATTCCCAAATTCTTTTAATTTCAACTCAACAATACCACTGTTGACCCTGGGTTTTTTATTGAACCAGATACATTTAGAAAAGGCATTTAATCGGTAGCATTCCAAAAAGAAACGCCCACTTAGATACCACATACGCCTTTATTTTTCCCCACCAGGAAATTTCCAGTTTAGACCAGGTAAACATATATTTTAATATTTGAGTCTCATTATTCATGAAATTAACTTCAGCTCTTTCCTATACTTCGTACTATCTTCTGGCTGTATACATTATCCTTAAACATAAACCAGTGCTAAACCTCTTTTAACTATATTTTTGAAAACCTTTCAACTCAATGTATATAGCTAATGTAATAAATAGACAAGTATTACATTATTTTAATTACCCCCTTTCATATGTTTATACCAAGTACAAGAGAATACATAACTGAATGCATAAAGTTTTTCTTTTCATATGTAGTTTTTCACACTTGATGGCGATTTTACTTTTCTATTTGAACTCTATTACAAGAATATAAAATATAAATCCATTAATCATAATATCATATTAATTAATCTACTGTAAAAATTGCAATGTACTGAAAGACTAATAATGCACTCTCTGTAATTAAAAAAACATGCAATGTCAAAAACTTTGATATTACTACTTACTTGATTAGTAACTTAAAGAGAAAACTGCACTGGTTAAAGACATTGGGGGCTATTCACTAGCAGGTGAGTTGCAGGGGAAATGAACATTTCATCTCACCAATTTAGCTATATACTGTGCAGGGACAAACCTAGTTAGCTTTCCTGCTAAGTGAACTATTTTTTTTATTTAAATTGGAATGTATGTATTGTGTTAAACACACACACATATTCCATATGAGTCTATTCACCTATTTGTTGATCACATTATCTTGGGGTACAATATGCCATTTACACATTCTCTATTCAAGTAATTTGTTTGCATTTGAATGCAGAAATTGAGGTCATAACCCGCCAAAGGTACTTGTACTTTTATAACACAAAATTATAGATCATCTCTATTCTCTATGTGTACAGTACAAAGAATACTTATCTATGATAATGTTGAAGTGTAGATGTAAGCACAATGTTAACTCACATTGTTTCTGATAAGAACTGTTGCTGTTGACAAAAGAACATAAATAGCCAACTTATTGCGCTACATAAATTGCAAATAACTTTTAATTTTCTGTCTTCTGTTCCCTTCTTAAACAACTGTGATGTCATTATAAGGTACATTGTACTACAGATGTTGGCACATAGGAGAACAACACACAAATAAAAAACATATTTCTCCGTGGCACTTTTTGTTTTTTTGTTATTTTGCTAGCATAATGAATACAAATGTCATAGTAGCAATTATATGAAAAAATATATAGTCATTGCTGCAGTCTTTGAACATTTTACAATTATTTTAAGTGTGGCATAGCATCAGGTGATATGAAACAGTTAAAAGCAATAAGTGGGATAAGCTTACAAAATATACAGCAGCTTCACCTAATCATACTATCAGCTATGGCAAAAAGATGACATATTAATAAAGTGGTTTATTGCCAATTACTCATCTCAAAATCATGTTTGTGCTCCTGAGAATAATTAAAATCAAATTACAAATTTATATTATAATACAGATCATACATACATAAAAAATGGTCTAACAAATCACCATGGTTAAGTCTAACTATAGGTATCACTCTGCAATCAATCACTGTGATAAAATATGGAGACTTGCACAGATGATTAAATCTCAATGAATTTATTACAACATCATACATCTATACTAATGCTGTAATATATATTATTTTACCTAAAGTTCAATAACTGGAGACTCATTTGAAACCCTTATAATTATACATTAGATTTTTTTAAAGACCTTTTCATTCTCCTTAGCAACATATAGAATAGTAATGGTTATAAAATGCTATTTTAAAACTTAACATAAGAAAAATGTTGGTGTGATAAAGTTGAAAAGGCTCATAGAAGAAACATATGCAATTCTAAACAAGTGGTAACATAATGTAATACAATATACAGTTCATTATAAAGTGTATAAAAAAAAAACAAAAACAACACTGCTCTTCACCAAGGGTACAAACACAAGAAATGAGAGGTTTTGTCCAAATGAATTGTTCAAAGGCTAAGTAATTAATTCATGGTACACACCATAAGGTAACCTATCATTCATTACCTGTGTAGTGGGCCCTGAAAGCAATCATGTGGTAGGGTATGTTATCCCACATTTAACATCTGAACAACAAGTTGCATCCAAGGAGAGTCTAACTCTTCTACCCTCAATTAATTGCAAAATGTTGGTGTGCTAAGCTTGTCACAGGCTTGAAAATTACTATGTATAATGTAAGTATAATGTAAGGTAAGTATGTATAATAATAATATAGTATTATGTGATGATTACTATATGAATGTACCCATTGGGTTCTAAATTAACATGGCCAAAATTATATGAAGGCGTAAGCAATGTGACAAAATAACTTACCAAAATATATAAATGATAACAATGCTTTGTTAGTCAGCTTAGTCAAAACGGGACATACAAAATAGTCATTATTCAATTGTACAATAATTAATTGTTAAGCAGTTGTTCAACACAGTCTACTTAGAAGAGATGATGCATAAGTAAAGAAATGTAAAAATAAAGCAAACTGGTTTTCAATTTGTATAAATTAGACAAGAATGATCATGTGTGTATGTTTTAATGTTCTGAAAAGAATGCTTTGGTTATTTTATTATAGCCTTGGACCTTTTACTGTGAAATGCCATTTTCATCAGATGGATGGTTTGTTATGGTGTATGAATTTGCACTACTCTTCTAGAAATTTATTTAGAAATATAGGCTTTGCTTTGAATAGATTTTTCAACGTCACATGTTAATAAAACATTCATATATATATTTTTTGCTTGTCATTCAGTTGCTGAAATCTATTTAACCTTGAACATCTGTGTGTTAAAGTAACTTTTATTCACAAAAATTTGTAGTTTTTTTCTTTTTCATTTCTCCCAGCACTGATACAAACACATCAATGACTTGAATTTCCTAAATTGTTTCTGGAACCATGAAGTGGAATCCATTATGAAGGTTTGTTCTTTATGTACTACATATCTTAAAGAAGGGTAATGCCATGTAGTACCATATTATGTCTAATACGTATGTCAGGCTTGTCCTTTGTAACATTGTGCTGGATGTTCTGTAAGCCAGTCTCTTCCAGATGAAAGCATCACACATTATGATGTAAAGGTCAAACTCAATGGACATATATGTTTAATCTATGTTACAATGCGTATTAAAAGTTAATGTCTTATGCTATTCTTTACCGATAAATTTCCCATTCTTAGCAACTTCAGAATTTATTCTTAAATTATTAAATCCAAGCTGTACATAGCTTACATACCTTCAACAGACAGAGCGATTCACTAAAAGTGAGATGAGTTGAGATGAGCGTCACTAACTTAACTATCCATTAGCAGGCAAAAAAACTGGCTTATTTCTCCAGCTGCAAGAACTCATTTGGCTGAATTATTGCATAATTCAACAATTCTTAGTTAAATCTTTAAATATTTTTAGTGAGTAACTCCAAAAGTTAAGATTCCATTACACCTATTCATTTGAACTCAACAGTTGAGAACATTGAACCTAGAACTACAATAACTATATAATGCTGCACTATTTAAATAATACTGGAATAAGAATACATTCTGATAATAATCAAAATTCTACCAATAAGAACACAAATAGCTATACAATTCAGAACAGCATACCATGCATGCCAGTACGACAATATGTAGTAAGGTTCAAGCCCACATGGCAAATGTACTACGTTTCAGGTTCTGGTGCACACCCATATCAGATTTTGGTAATGAATATCTATCATGTTATGGCAAAAATTCTTATGATAAAGCTGCTCACTGAGAATCTCCTCCCTTAACTAGGGCTGCCAACTTTTCTTCAAAAAATACAATCCTTGTTATTGCCTCCATAGACTTAAAATAGGCCTCAAGCTAATTTGTTACCACAAACCAGTGACAACTCTATCCTGAAAATGGAGCCAAAAATAATCCATTCTTCAGCATTGGATACATAATGAAGCAATGGCTCTATTCAAAAAACAAAACATATTGTATATTTTGCATGGAATGGAAGGATGCAACAGTAATCAAGGAAAGTTACAAAATATATTGTGTATTTTGAATGGAATGAATGCAACAGTAAACAATGAAAGGTGCAAAGCTTTTTTTAACGGTTGGTAAACCTATCATTTCATTAGATAATACACTAAAAACACAACAGCTGTATACCTTTCCACACAACAGGGTGGTTAGTCAGATCAAAGCCACTGATACACTTTAAATCTACCAATACAATGGATGACCTCTAAACTGAAGCATGAACTGTGAATGAGGATAGCAGGAGTTACTTTTAAAAATCAGTTTATATGAAGTATATATTATGAAACTGGTGTCTTCCAAATAAGACTCAAAGCACAAAATACAATCTTACTTTGGTTTACTCTGTTTTACAATTAATGTGATGGTATTTTTAGATGTTGAATCTATTGTATATGTTCAAGAAATGTACAAAACAAACAATTAGTCCATTTATCGTGGACATTTTTATTATTACGAAATGTCAAGAGGTTTCCAATATTAGCACTTATTAGTAAAATGTAACAGAAAAATAAATCGTGTCTATGAGGACGGTAAATGAGAAAGTAGAAAAAATGTATGTCTTGTATATTGTAAATAAAATAATTTTTAGAGAAGAGACTAATAACAGCTGACCATCCCATGCAGGTTTTTTTTATATATAAAGAGCACAACCACCAGATATTTCAGATTGACTGCAAAACCGATCACTTTTATTTTAAGAAATGTTTGAACTGTTGATCCTGGAGCACAACAGCCAGACATGTCAGGTTTTGGTGTTTACTGGAACATAGTGCACTTTTATTTTAAGAAATCTTTGAGCTGTTGACATAGATAGATTTGATTCTTACAATATTTGTCCCTCCAAAAAAAGTTGAGTCTCAGTTCTCTAAATATATTTTGGAGGAACACAATTAAAAATCTTAGGCTAGTACTTTTCAATATTTCCTTTTTAAGATGATCTGCCATACATTCAAACTTGTAAAACTGGATGAGTATGATAAATGTTTCTTCTGTTTGCAGCTGCCATAAAGATGGAGCAGATCTTTACCACATTTTGCCTTTGTGCCAGTAGTTTTATTCCTTGAATACTGTTAAATAAACTTAAAATTCAGGATATTTAGCAACATTGTCCATGCAGGATAATTAATCATTGTGGCTGCTTCCTCACTAGAGAATCGTTGCTGAACAGTTTATCGCAGGACAGGTTCATTGCATAGTTACTACAGGTTAGTATTAGGCACGTATTAGGAGTTAGTATTAGGGCTTAGTATTATGATTATTATTAGGGCTCAGGGATACTATTAGGGGTTAATGTTAGGGTTCGGGGTTACTATTAGGCATTGGTAATAGGGATTAGTAAAAGGACTTAGTAATTGGACTATTAGGGGTTAGTATTGCCCTGGTGAAACAGCCTTGGTGAAACGGTCATGGAGAAAGGGCCATGCTGTCATACACCTCTGACAGTTCAGTGCACAAACTGCCTCGCTGAACTATCAGTGGGGAAATGACAGGGATGTACTGTCCTAGACTAATTACTGATTCTATAACCGGCAATTGAATGATATTCTATGAACCTTCTCAGACCTTGACATGGACTGGAAATTGGTGTCCTTATATGGACACTTTACCTAACTGTAAACTATATGTTTTACCTTAGCTAGAGATAACTATGACTATACAAATAAGTTACCACATCTCTGAGTCAATGTGTGGACCTATTTTGTTGACATACTTGGAATGACATAATAATACACAAGATACTGACTTTAATACACATTATGTACATGACTCAATAAAAATAAAAAAAGGTAGGTGCAACTTATATTTCCATTAAAGCATTATCACATCCAGTATAGTGCACCTATAAATATTTAATACGGTATGTCAGTTAACAGATTTATTCCATAAAATCAGTAACAAAATCCTGTAAATTTAGTACACCTCAAGCTCTGATTTTATTAGGTTATAGGACCAAATGTTGCAAGTGTTTTTTAATTATATCAAAATGTATTAAAGACATTGACATCACATTAACACATGACCCTACTTTGAATGCTTCCAGTGAATATTAATTTTAAGCCAGTGGCATTCATTGTTTATTAGAATGCATTTTAATACACAGATTATACTATAAAAATAAAGACCATACCGTTCTTAGTTGAGAGAAAAAAGTTAAATCAAGTCTGCTGGTACTACAGAATTAGAACAATTCTAATTTCTTATTCAATTATGTGGGTGGTATGCCTATGGGGCATTTAGAAAAGGAAGACTCAGATATAATGAAATAAACAGGAATGTGGTTTCTCTAGTGGACAATAATGCCAATAAAAAGCCCTAGGGCCTAATTTAGCTAATGATTCATAGTTCCATAAAAATGTAAATCTATCAAATAATTTGTCACAACAAAAAATGTGTTCTTTAGAATCAAACTGTTAACTGTTTTTAATTAGTTTGCCTGAAATACAAATGAAAATGTGTGAAAAGAATATGTTAAAGCTGTTTAACTGGAATAAGGATAACACATAACACTAATATAAAGTTTTGTATATTTAAAAAAAAAATGTTGTTTCTAATACTGAAGATGCAATTGTTTAGGTATGTATGTGATTAAGCACTGTTTGTCAAAAAAAACACAGGAAAATTAGTTCTGCAACTATTTTCAGGTGTTCATAAACTGAAGCATCAGAGGCAATCAGATCAGGACAGTTTTTGACTACCTCAATATGTGTAAATCACCTCCGAATATAATAAAGATTCGGAGAGTATTGCTGCATTTTGGACATTTCAATTTTACTATTCTGAGCAGGAGAATTGAAATGTAAAAATTAAAATAAATAAAAATAAGAAACATGCCCCCAGAAGAAGAAGACTTCTGCTGGCTCCATAAATAAATAAAACCTGCCCCAATAATAATCGGGGCTGGAAACTGGCAAAACAGTTTTTCGACCCGAAGTCCGGTCTATATTCAGTAGACCCTTTAAACATGTCTTGACTGTGTGGTCTAGTTTTTGGCAAGATTAGAAATATAGTACTGATATTGAGGGCTTAAAGTTCTGTTCTGTTTATGCAGTGCGGAATCTCTGGTGACCATTGTCAAATATGGAGGTCTTTGAAATCTATTCTTTTGTGGTCTGCTATGTGAATCATGCACTGGGCAATGGACTTTAATTCTATCTGTCTTTTTCCTGCTAAATATACTGTCCAGTAGTAAGGGACATTTGTATGCCTTAGGAGTGGATTTTGCATTCATCACTTACCAATATTTTATTTATATATATACAGTATATATATATATATATATAATGTATTTTTTATACACATACTATTTTCTAGTGTAAATATTTTTTTTTAAATAGTAATTATTACTTAAACTAATGCAGCAAAGCATTATAATATCTTTTTTTGTAAGCGGTTATCAAACAGACTATAATCAAATGGTATTTATGAAATTAGTTATCTCATACCAGTGTAGTATTTCATCAAGCTACAAATTTTATTGAGTAATATTTTTGGGGGGTTAGTAGCTCTCAATATTGTTGACACCGCAGGACAATGCCAATTTAAAATTAAATGTTTAACAATTTTGTGCTAATCTTCAGCCTCTAGGGCAGGGGTCCTCAAACTTTTTAAACAGGGGGCCAGTTCACTGTCCCTCAGACCGTTGGAGGGCCGGACTATAGTAAAAACAAAAACTATGAACAAATTCCTATGCACACTGCATACATCTTATTTTGAAACAAATCGGGAACTAATACAATATTTAAAATGAAGTAAAGTTAAATCAACAAACTTACTTATTTCAATGGGAATAGTGTGCCAGTCAGATGCCCAGGAATATTATGCCAGTCAGAGCCCAAGAATATTATGCCAGTCAGATGCCCAGGGATATTATGCCAGTCAGATGCCCAGTGATATTATGCCAGTCAGATGCCCAGGAATATGCCATTCAGATGCCCAGGAATATTATGCCATTCAGATGCCCAGGAATATTATGCCATTCAGATGCCCAGTAATATTGTACCAGTCAGATGCCCAGTAATATTGTGCCATTCATATGCCCACTAATATTATGCCAGTCAGATGCCCAGTAATATTGTACCAGTCAGTGCCCAGTAATATTGTACCAGTCAGATGCCCAGGAATAGTGTGCCATTCAGATGCCCAGTAATATTATGCCAGTCAGATGCCCAGGAATATTGTGCCAGTCAGAGCCCAGGAATAGTGTGCCATTCAGATGCCCAGTAATATTATGCAAGTCAGATGCCCAGGAATATTGTGCCAGTCAGAGCCCAGGAATAATGTACCAGTCAGATGCCCAGGAATATTATGCCAGTCAGATGCCCAGTAATATTGTACCAGTCAGATGCCCAGGAATATTATGCCAGTCAGAGGCCCAGTAATATTATACCAGTCAGATGCCCAGTAATATTTTGCCATTCAGATGCCCAGTAATATTTTGCCATTCAGATGCCCAGTAATATTATGCCATTCAGATGCCCAGTAATATTTTGCCATTCAGATGCCCAGTAATATTATGCCAGTCAGTGCCCAGTAATATTGTGCCAGTCAGGTGCTCAGTTATATTATACCAGTCAGATGCCCAGTAATATTTTGCCAGTCAGTGCCCAGTAATATTTTGCCATTCAGATGCCCAGTAATATTTTTCCATTCAGATGCCCAGTAATATTTTACCATTCAGATGCCCAGTAATATTATGCCAGTCAGTGCCCAGTAATATTATGCCAGTCAGATGCCCAGAAATATTTTGCCATTCAGATGCCCAGTAATATTATGCCAGTCAGATGCCCAGTAATATTATGCCAGTTAGAGCCCAGGAATATTATGCCAGTCAGATGCCCAGGAATATTATGCCAGTCAGATGCCCAGGAATATTATGCCAGTCAGATGCCCAGTAATATTTTGCCAGTCAGATGCCCAGTAATATTTTGCCAGTCAGTGCCCAGGAATATTATGCCAGTCAGATGCCCAGTAATATTATGCCAGTCAGAGCCCAGTAATATTATACCAGTCAGATGCCCAGTAATATTTTGCCAGTTAGTGCCCAGTAATATTTTGCCAGTCAGAACCCAGTAATATTATGCCAGTCAGAGCCCAGTAATATTTTGCCAGTCAGTGCCCAGTAATATTATGCCAGTCAGAGCCCAGTAATATTTTGCCAGTCAGTGCCCAGTAATATTTTGCCAGTCAGTGCCCAGTAATATTTTGCCATTCAGATGCCCAGTAATATTATGCCAGTCAGATACTAGTAATATTATGCCAGTCAGTGCCCAGTAATATTATGCCAGTCAGATGCCCAGTAATATTATGCCAGTCAGATACCCAGTAACATTGTGCCAGTCAGATGCCCAGGAATAAAGTACCAGCCAGATGCTCGTTATACCTCCCTCCTCCCCCGCATCCCCATCACTTACCTCCAGCTGCTGTGTCCCCGGCCGGACGCCTTTTGCAGAGTTTCCCTCCTGCACAGGGGAGGGAAACAGTCACTGGATCCGGATGTGACGTAACGTCACAATCGGTCGCGGGCCATATTAATGTCGCGGCGGGCAGCATGTGGCCCGCGGGCCGTACTTTGAGGACCCCTGCTCTAGGGATTATGATTTGCCAACAGCTCAATTGTTGACAGAGAAACTAAAGTATGCTTCTTTTTTAAGAATAGGTACATATTAATATATTTCAACAACAAATCCTAAATCAATGAGTTGCGTATTGGGACAATAATGTGGCATTGTTCAAATCCATGTCATTTATTAATTAAATGTTTCATTTTTTGTTGGACAAAGGTTAAAGAAACAGTCTCAACTTTGCTAATTTCATAGCAGAGGGTTAAAAACAATACAAATGTAGCACAGATAGTCCCTAGTGTTTACTTCAGTTACATTAGCTTACAAGCAATCATTTTAACACAACATCCTTTTAAATATTACTTACACATTCACTATTCATGGCTGACAATATAGTACTTCATCGTCTAATTTCTGGTAGGGGGTCTATTATATAAAGAAAATACTGAAAAATTAAGCTAGCCTGTTCTCACTGTTTCACACTGATCAAGTGACATATTTGATTAACTAAGCTGAGATGCAGTCGTCTATTTAAGTCTCTACCTCAGCATGCTCTGCTGTAAAGCACAGCGCTTAGCAGAAGTATATGCACATACTGCATATTTAACTGGATCCATCAGGGATTTACCTGTTCTCCATTACTACTTAATACTCATAAAACAATGTTTTTATAATACAACTGTTTCCCCTTGGGTCTGAGCTATTGGTATATGTGTACAAAATTACTTTATTTGGTGTGCTAACAATATTATATGGTCAAGTGTAACACTAGGATATCATTAACCTTACAAGTGCCAGAGAGCTAATCCTCAGATTAAAATGTTCACTCTCAGGGGTTAAGACAGATTACAGAAGGTAAGTAATATATAAAGCAGGCTAGTCTTCTGTCAGAATATTATCTTTAAAGATAGTACTAGGTTGAATATTACAGTTTATTCTTGAATGCTCAGCAGTAAATTAATAACTAATGCAATGCATTTGTCATGAGCAAAGGCACTTGACATAATACGTTTATGGCATTGACTGCAATTCAAAATGTATTTTTACTATTGCTCAAAGACTTATTCTTTCAGACACTGAGTGGAAACAGGTACTCAAATAGTCCTTGGAATACAAATAGACTCCATCAACCTACGCTTACAAAAAAATATAATGCAATAAACTACTGAATGTTTGTTTCCATCCATGCGCCCACCACCAATGTCCTAATATTGAGGGGAAAAATGTATAATGCATATACTTGTAGATAATGTGGTCTGTGTAATTGTGGCTTGTAGAAGCTAACTCTAATTTATTTAAAAACAACTTTAAACACTATAATGCTATAATATTAAAAGTCAGAAATGCAGTACAAATGTGCTTGACAGAAACAATGTGTCTACCTATGTAAAATGCTTGACAAAGCTACTTGGAGATTCGTGTGTGAAAACCATTGCCAGTAGACATGGGCATTCGTTTTCGGACGAATGCATTTTCATCCGAAAATAGCATTTTCGTCCATTAGTCCAAAAAACGAATAACGAAAATGCTAAACTAATGAAAGCCGAATGAACGAATGGTTAATTAACAAAAATCATTCATCCATTCATGCTATTGGCATTCTATAAACCGAAATAGAGTCGGTTTATAGAATACCAATAGCATTACATACATTCCATAAACCGACATAATGAACGACTTTCGGTTTATGGAATGCATGTAATGCTATTGCTATTCTATAAACCGAAATAGAGTCCCCATTCATACGAATAGGTCAACTGACCCATTCGTATGAATGGAGACTCTATTTCTGTTTATAGAAAGCCAATAGTATTACATGTATTCCATAAGCCAAAAATCTATAAACCGAATGACATTCAGTTTATAGACTTTCGGTTTATAGAATACATGTAATGCTATTGCTATTCTATAAACTTAAAGTCTATAAACCTAACGTTGTTCGGTTTATAGACTTTCGGCTTATGGAATTCATGTTATTCTATTGGCTTTCTATAAACCGAACTAGAGTCCCCATTCATAAGAAATTCTTATGAATGGGGTCCCCATTCATAGGAATTTCTTATGAATGGGGACTCTAGTTCGGTTTATAGAAAGCCAATAGTATTAAATGTATTCTATAAGCCGAAAGGCTATAAACCGAAGGTCGTTCGGTTTATAGACTTTCGGTTTATAGAATACAAGTAATTCTATGCTATTCTATAAACCGAAAGTCTATAAACAGAATGATCTTCGGTTTATAGACTTTCGGCTTATAGAAGACATATAATACTATTGGCTTTCTATAAACCGAACTAGAGTCCCCATTCATAAGAAATTCTTATGAATGGGGACAACATTCATAAGAATTTCTTATGAATGGGGACTCTAGTTCGGTTTATAGAAAGCCAATAGCATTACATGTGTTCCATAAGCGAAAGTCTATAAACCGAATGACGTTCGGTTTATAGACTTTCGGTTTATGGAATGTGTAGGTCAATTGATTCGTACTAACGAATAAAATGAATGGAAAATAATGAACAAATTTCATCTGAAACAAAGGCAGTAATGAACTAAATTCGTTTTAGACGAAATAAATAACATTTTCGTCCGAATGGACGAAAACGAAACGAAAATTTTAGTTTTGCAAATGTCTAATTGCCAGATTACATGATATAGTTTTCATTCTGAGCAATTAACGTGATACTTCATTCTGTATTTTATATTTATTTTTGTATGTTTTTTTTTATCTTTTAAAGTTAGCTGTTATTTTCAAAGAATAGTTGGAATTACACGCATAACTAGGTGGGTCATCTATAGTATTCTCTCTTAGTATTAACTATATCACTGAGCTCAAAGCCTGTCTTGCAATGAGTCTGGGTGAGTATTTTGGATCTAGGCATTATTTTGTGGCAATTTAAAGGCACAGTACAATGTTAGTCAAATTTAACCAATATTACATTTAACTAAATACAAAATAAAACAAAGCTATGAGAATACGAGTTCACTGAAGTTTTAATGATGAATGACAAAACTGCAAATTTGTTTTAAATTATTTAGATAATGTGATCTTAACACTAATACATATTATGTTGCAAGTCATAGTTGGATTTCATCAAGTTTAGGGAAAATTGCATCTCCACATTTAAATCACCCATGTATACTTATATTCTATTTATTTTATTTTACACACAAAAAATGACAGAGTGAAATGCATAAAAAGCTGAAATACATTTTTTAATGCTTAATTGTAAATACAAGTAGCAAACTGTCCTTTCTTCATATGGATCTGACATTTCTAAAGGGTGTTTCCGTTTTTTTACTCTAATATATTGGTCGTTTCAGGCTAGCGGGCACTGTTTTTCTTCCAAAGGCTGCTACAATTCTAGCAATAAATAATAATAAATGGTTGAAATGAATAGCTGCACAGTCTAAGCACTGGCTTGTAACAGCACTACTGTTTCTAATGCATTTGCATGCAGCAGGACTTTCAAAGCCTTCTCAGAAATAAAATCATCTGACCATTTTTTCTGCAGATGATATATGTTAGGATTTGGTCATGTTCCAGATAGTGAATTTTATCAACAGAAGACACAGAGAAAGGTTTTCTCTCATTTTACTCCAAAGGGCAACAGCATTCAGCTGTAATGAGGTAATTTTTTTTTTTTGCAGTCGTGCACATTTGCCGTTCTGTCAGACTCAGTTGTTTAAACCTGGCACTATCCTTTTCCAAAGCAAGATAGACTCAATCACAGAACTATCAAAGACATTTCCACACAACATCCTTCTAACACAGGAGCAATCTTCTAAACATTAAAAATGTTCAGTCATTGAGGACTTTCAGGCTGAAAGCTGCATGCTGATGAGATTGTTACATATTCATTCTTGGCACATGTCCCCTGTGTATGCGTATCATTTATTCCCTGAACACCAGCTAACTTAGGGCAGTGGCTGCTGATCTTAAACATTGTTGCCTTTAGAATGCAATTCTAGATGTTGAGGTATAAAAAGTTATTTGTGTGCCTATTTTAAAATGCATCACAGTATTTTTTTAATATTGAATGATAAACAGTTCAAGAGCATTTTTAACAAAAATATCCCCCCCCCCCCCCCCCCCACACACACACATATAAATAAAACTACGAATTGGTCACATATCTAATAACTGATTAATTATATAGTTATTCATATTATATTATATATATATATATATATATATATATATATATATATATATATATATATATATATATATATATATATATAACATGAATAACTACAATTACGCAGTTATTAGATATGTGACCAATCAGTAGAGTTTTATTTAGTAAAGGGTATTTTTGTGTTCATATGTTATCAAGGTGCCATTGGTGAATCAAAATACCAATAAAAGACATAAATAAGTCAATAACCAGAATCCACACATTTTTATATTATGATGTGTTATTACACATTTGTGTGCCATCATGGAAAATTATAAAATTTGGGCTCAGTGAATGATAAACAACAGATTTAATCAATTTTAAGTGCCATGGTTGGTTTATTGGATGAAATCATGTAATACTAGTCCTAATAGTACTTTATAATTCCTCACCTACTTCTTTTGTATCCTGTCAAAAAAAAAAAAAAAAAAATTAAAAACAAATATGTATACAATTGCATTATCAATGATCAAAATGGAAATGGAAAGGTAAGAGGTAGCCCTTAAGACAGTTGTCTAGCCTGAAAATGAAGATATATGAACTGTAAATCATTTTTCAAATTATATATTAATACACCACTAGATGAATGGAAACCATAGATAAGACACCATTCCCTTCATTGTTGTCCATGATTGTAATGATCCATACTGTGAGACCTTCACTAGTCTGATCCGATATCTGGACAGTCTTCTTTGACATGATGCTCTTGTTGAACATAAACATGGTCACCAGTGCTGTAACCCAAGAGACCTTTAACACTAAGCTTTAACACTAAGCTCACTACTGGTTGACACATTGTAATATTGCAAAGCTTACTGAACATTGTGATCTGGCATAAGGATTTAATACACATGCAGTATACATGTTTCCTATTGCTTGAAACCCATGCAGTGATGGTACATGAAATATAAAAATACACACAATACCCAATATAGTGTAGTATGTTATACAAAAACATATGTTAAATATATAAATAAGGATGTGTGTTGAGTGTATACTGATTTTTTCTCAATGAGTCAGTTTCCAAAAGCACTATTCCACATTCTTGTGTGATCCCAAACAAGTACCTCCAAACAGGAACAACACATTTAGCAGGGAAAAAAATGTAAAGTAGATCCTGCTCCTTGCATTTGTGATTAGGGTTATCACAGTTTTGGTGGCAGCTTTTGCCACAAAGCACTTAAACCACGTTTTCCTTTACACCGTAAAGCCTGATTTCACAAAGCTTGAAAAAGTTTTTTGAGAATGTTTCAACATAATGGCAATCAAACTTTTCATATCTTCACTTCAATCCAAAGGCTGCAAGTATCCCCAAAAATGTTTCTATGTGGAACAATTGATTTTCTATGACTTTTAATAAATAAGTGTGGGTGAATGCTAACTGACTGGTTGTTGGGTTGTGTGGGAATATCTGGGTGTTATTGCCACTTCCCCCTGTCAGCTAGAAACATCTTCCCTCCCTCCCTTATTTTGTTATGTTTAACCGTTTTTTTGTAGCAGCCGGGGGGTAGTAGGCCCTTGCCAGCAAGGGAGAATTTAATTGGTGAAGGACTAAGTCTGGCAGATGTTGAATATGGTCTCAGTCTTCCCCTAACCTCTGTTCTGGTAAGGTTTGGTTACCTTTTGGATGTGCCCACTGAAATTTTATCTGGCTATTGGTTAGCACAACGTTTTATAGAGGTGAGTTTTAAAGTTCTCTTTAATTTAAATTTAGAATTGGGGGCTGGGAAGGACAGTTCATGTTATTGCATTGTATTAGTATATGTTAAATTATTAATGTATCTGTTAATATTTGATGTGATTTATAATAAAGGATGTTATATGATTTTTGTTACAGTTGGGGTAATACAGTATACCATACAATTAATAAAATATACAGTGGATGATTTTTACAAAAATGTATGTTTCTTTGGTTATTGAGGAGATGGTATATGTATAAAGGATATTCATATATATTTTTTTTATATATATATATATTTATATTTTTTATATTCATTAATACAAGAATGGAAGGAAATTATAAGAAGCTTTACACTGGCCAGCAAAACATACAGCACAGTCAACTAACTACCCTAGCTATAGTTTGTTAATTAAATTCTAACTGCTGCCTCTGTCTTTGAATGTTGTTTGAGTTAAAAGAACAGTTAGAGATCATGGCTTTGAAGTAGAGGATAAAAGTAAGGGCTATGAGTAAGTGTTAATGCAGCTCAAAACGCATCAAGCTTTTTGTTTGTTCCTTTCCCACACGATTGTTCCTCCTTGATTTTGGTTCCACCACTTCAATAAATGTTGCATATTTTCTCTACGTTCGAGTGCCGACCTATTTGTTCACCTATCCTGTCTAAGGAGTGTTCCGTTGCCCCTTCATAGGAGTCCAGCCCAGACTGGGTATATATTTCTATTTGAGGATAAAAAGTGCCACAGAGAGAATATCCCCCGCCCACTTACTTTCTCGATTGTTTCAGGCCAGAATTTGGTTCTGGGTTATTTTCTGTTTTAATGTACCTTACATAGTTTGGTGAGCTATTAACATCGTCCAGTATCAGCTGTATGGTCACAATATATTCTCCTTCCCATGTCACTAATTGCTTTCACTCCTTCTCTAACTATATGCTTGTCTGCTTGTTGATGGGAAATCTCTCTCAGACTGAACTTTCTCTTTCTCTTTGACAGTGTCTCTTACAGACATGGTACAACCATCAATCACACAGCGTAATACCTGTCATACTGACGCCTCTCTCACTTTCACTCTTACTCCTCACCTTTTGGTAAATCACCATTCTGCAAAGAGGTCAGTGCAAGCATTATCATGCAAATTCAATGGAAAAATCAACGCTTGTGTGCAGCATAAATGCTGGGAACCTTTGTACAAGTGGGATAAATGTGATGTATTAGAACGTTTGCAGGAAGGGGCATTTCTACTGAGAAATACTGATAATTATATATAGGCATACATCTTTTCCACAGAATTGTTTGGTACCATATTTTTATGAATATTTATCAGTGTGAGTTGAAACTCGGTCACTGTGTGTCCTCTAAGGCTCCTGCAAAATGTTCCCTTAGAATACTTTTCTACCACATTATACCCCTTTCTGTGAACATTCACACATAAAATGCTTTTTAAACAATTTTATTCATGTTTTACCATGTAATCATGTGCTAAACACTACTCAAATAATACTACATCTACATTTGTGCTTTTCTCATTTAAAAAAAAAAAAAACTGAGGTGAAAAGGTGATTACTTTCTTGGATGAACAACATATTTTCAGTTCTTTCAGATATAGTTAACTACTATAGATTTTCCAGTGTTGATAAAACTGGCTTGTTTATTGGGGAGCTCAGCAATTCTTTTCTGCAATTGAAGGAACTATAAAATAGTGACAAGGGAGTACTGAAAAATATGTCAGATACTAAAATCTACAATAACAAAACCTAGACTTGCCGTAAAAGAACAAAATCAAATTCCTGTTCTATTAAAAGTATTTTTCATATTTAATTGTATCTGAATTGTTTAAAGAGCAGTTCCATTGTCTAATTGAGTGTGCTCAAACTGTTAACCTAATTATCAAGATGATTATTTGCTACTTAAACTTATCTGAATTAATTATGCACACATACATACACAAATCGGCTTGATGTCTGCTTGTGCTATCTGATCCACAAGTTTGAAATGTTGGGATAATTTAAGAACAATTTTGAGTGTTAAGATGTATACACACTGGCTGTGAATTCCTGCATGCAATCAGGACACATAATTGCTTTAAAATAGCTAAAAATTATATGCATCACACTTTTCCTAACAGCTACAACATAAACAATGATTTATGTTTCTGTAAAATGTACACTAGTTATTTTAGTTTCCCATCTATGTTGCACAGATCAGCAGCCTGTATTTTTTTCACAACCCTTGCTATCAGTTCACCTTTGACCTAAGGGAAAAGGATGGTAGTTAGCAGAATTCTTTGTGTTAAATCCTATAGTGGCATTTTTTCAGACTTCATATGGAGATCTCTTCACTTATAAAGCACTACTTACTCCTACTAGAACTCTCTAACTTTATAATACAAAATTAAAAAGGATGTTTTCTACTTTACAATCCAGGCTTTGATATTTTAAAATTCTGTACAATCAAGTTTTTTTCCCCCACAAGTGTACATGCTATCTGTAGAGGAAAATACTCTTTGATAGTTGAATATACTATTGTACATTTTAAAACATGGCTTTGCTCTTTGTGGTCACTCACCTGAAGATCTCAGTCATACTTAACTGTTAAGGATTGTTATTGGGACCTATTCGCTTAAATTGAACTGACAAGTGAACTGCACAGATCAGACCCTGGTAACTGAAATGGAAAGATATGCAAGTCTGAATTTTTTTTCCCACTGAGCTATTAATGCCTGATCATCTGCAGTTTACTTTAGTGAAGAGCCACTATTAACCTCATCGCAACAATGGACATGCAAGATATGTCAACAAAAATTTGTCAATCCCAGATGATGCAACTGGTAAGTCCTGCAGTGAAATAAACATAGGTAGCAATCAACAATCGCTGCCTATCTTCAGCCATTGTAGCTACAATGCCTTGATATTGAGGCCTCCAGCAACACCAATTTCTCTCCAGTGTACTGTGATTGCTCCCTGGAGAGATCACCAGTGCCATGTCAGAAGGCAGCATGCAATTCCAATACATCACTGACCTGTTGAAAGTGATCGCTGATCACTTCTGTCACTTTTTTGTTGTTGCTACCAACATGAAAGTAAAAATACTTATATATTATGTCCCAGGTAGGGTTAGGTTTTTATTTTTTTATATTCAAATATACAATCAAAATTATTGTATCTAAAGAAAGCTCTTATTAAAAAAAAAACCTTAAAAACTGTAAAGTATACAACATTTTCAAAACAGTCTGGTCGCTAACGGGTTAATAAAGTTGAATCTGATTTGTGATGCCATTTGTTTATACCATAGTGTGCATCCTGAACGGACATGTCCTGTATTTATTTTTCAGATTGAATTGTTGGTACCTATTCATACTTTAATTTATATATCTATAGTGTTTTTTGAAAACTAGCTATGATTACAATTGCTAGATCACCCTCTGTGATTGACAGTGAGAGACATTTTGTAACTGCTTTTGGTATAAGGGACAAATGTTTCAGATAACACATTTACCTTATTTATATTATTTTGACCTTAAACTGTTTTTGGCCTGTTCATTGTATAGATCCTTAAGTGCCCCTGTGCATAGTCCAGGCAGCCATTTTCCTGTTGAGGCTCTGGCTGGGATCAATAGGTTGGGATAGAAAGCATTCAGCAATGTACCTCACTGTCTCTACATTTATGTTCTTCTTCTCCCCTGTTTATTACTGGATTTGAGGCAAATAAAATTGGCTAGAAAAGGCCACAGGAAACTGGGTAAAATACATATGGGGCCAACTCTGTCTGTATGTTTAGCTATGTGTCTTGTCAGTCTTTCAGTCTCTGTATCTTAACAGTCAGTGTTGCTGCTTTGTTGCTTGTTTGCTTCTTGTTTATCTATTTTGCTTGTCTATTTGTCTATCTCTGATGATAACAGGTAGGCTAATAAAGGTGGGCTACTAAATTATGTTTGCCCCTTGGACAAAAGTTATCAGCACTCCCCCTGCTAGTAATCCAGTACATGGGAACAGTAGATTGCTGCTCTGCTGAGGCACTTGTGCCTTACGTTTCTCTCTAATTGCACCACCCACTTGTTACATTTTCTCTGGTTGGAAATGGTTATAAATACTCTGATATTCTACTCAATTAAAAGAAAATAAACTCACAAATTCTGACTGCTTATATTAGTGGCGGAGACTCTAGCACCTTATTCATTCTAATCAGCTGCAACTTCTCTGTAATGTACTATTTAATAGTAAAGTCAATATTGCCTTAGGGAGGCAGCTGTTTTCCAAATAGAAGACTAAATAACTTTTTTATTTTCTGACCTTAAGTCTCCTGTAAACTTTTCTTTCGATTGTTTCTTATATCATTGTAAACTCACAAAACTCTATCTAAGCTTTTCCTTCCGAGTTCAACCGACTTTAAAATGTTGGCTTCTGGAAATAATGACTAAAGCATTATACAAGACGAGAATAGAAATCAGTTGGTGCACTAAGCTTGTCACACATGCAAATGATGTACATAATAGTAACATTTATTGTAGAATGTACTGTCCCTAGATGAATACAGTAAGATTTATTTCCTTTTTAAAGTATGTCCTGGGGAGCATGTCTAGTATGCTGTGACAGATGTAAACATACAAATCAAACATCCATACTCATACAGGTAGGTTATGCAGAGAACAGACAGCATAAGAATACACATATTATACACAAACACACAGACACACACACACACACACATATATAATAGGACAGGTCCTGAACAAACAAGATCCATGCCATCAACACGTATGCCCTTCCAGCCATCAGATACACTGCCAGTGTTGTGAGTTGGCCAAAGGAGGACATAGAAGCTGTCGATGTGAAGACCAAGAAACTCCAGCCTAAGTCCTACATCAGCCACATAGTGTGATATGTGGCAGGGCTGATCTGGTGAGTATCAAAGCAACCTTCTTGGATGAAATCCAGAACATCTGGGAACACATCAGCAAGATGGCACCCAAAGATGACATGCTTAGAAAAATGACTGAAGCAGCAACAAACATGGAAGGAAGATCAAATACAAGAAGTGGCATGACTAGCCAAGATCCAGCATGGGTTGTACTGTCGACAGAGAGCAGATGTGGCTGACTTTAGAAAATTGTACCAGTGGCTGGAGAGGCCTAGAATTGAGGCATTAATCATAGCATCACATGACAAGACCAACCAATAGTAGAAGGTGGAAGATGCATGCAGGAACAGCATATCACAGAACAGGCCAACTAAGTAGCTGGCATTGTGTACATTATCAACTGTACAACATATGAGCTAAACCAGAGGCTTGTGGAGAATAAGAGGGCTAAGATCCTGTGGGAGTTCAAGATCCAGATGGTTCTGGGCAATCAACCAATGGTAATAGACAAAGATTAGAAGACATCAATGGAGATAGCTGTAGTGCTGAAAGTGACAACAGTTACTGATTATGCAAAGCTGGAGAAGTACCAGGCCTGATGGAAAAACTAGAGAGTATGGGGAAAGTGAAGTTCAAAGTGGTCCCAGTAGTGATAAAAACACTTGGGGCTGGGATACCGAAGCTGGGAGAGTGCTTCAACACTGTCAATCTATAAACAAACAATACAGTATACTGCGCCAATAACTGTGATGGAGTAAGCTAGCACTTGTGCACAGCTAGTGTCTCACTCCTAGCAAACCAGTGAAAACAAATACAATAAAGTGAACATGTGTGCTAGTGACCAACACTAGAAAAAAAGAGCATTACCCTTTTCTATGAGACGAAATGCTCAGATATTATGCAAACGGAAAAAAAACAAAAAACAATAATAGTGTAGTATATCAGTGCAATGATATAATAGTGCAAAGTGCATAAATGGTACACTCACATTTACATGAGCAATACCCTGCTCAAGATAAATAGCGTGGGTGAGCTCAGATAAGAGCAGGTAGATCTTGTAAACCAGCTCCAGAGGCAGCCCAGATACCCAGATCACATGGGAAGGAGAAGGCAGGATTGCACAAGTAAGTATTTTAATATATAAGCAATAAAACCAACAAACAGTAAGATCTTACATTTAAAAACGTTTTAAAAGTCCCAGATGCTTGTCCATAAAACCAATAGTGTTGTCTGTACACTCCTCTCCTCTCACACAACGCGTTTCCCCTCTTGTTGAGGCTTTTTCAAGTGTCAATCTATAGTGTTGTAGGTTCAACTCCCAGTGGGGTTAATCAATTTTTTGATAAAAAAAAGAGTACCAATAAATTAAATAAGGTTAACATACATGGTTGTTGGACAAACATAATATCCCCAGGACATACTTGGAAATGACAGCTTATGTCTATGTACCTTTCATGACTTTGCTATCATTATGTTTATCCTACCCGTATTTCTCACATGCACAATATCCAAGTTGAAGTTTTTGCTCTGTGATTTCTTGAAGAGAAAGAGAATACTTGTTATTTTAACTGTAGAGTGGCATAATTGCAGGGTCAATAAAGACTTGTTTTAAAGTATAATACAGAAAATATATTCATATGCCAACTCTGCCCTTTGTATATGCGTGAGTAACTCACTCATAGTGGTAAAAAAGTTTATACAGAATCCTACTGTCACTAATCTGTTTTTGGAACAGTCTAGTAACATGACAAATTCCACAATATTCGCATTTGAATGGTTCAGACAGCTAAGGCTGTTATCAAATTATAGCTTCTTATTATGGCTTAGCTGGGCATGTAAGGTTGAGGCGGGCAGAGCAACTCTGAATAAGAATAGGATGAATAAATGTACGCAGAATTGTATGCAAGAGGTAGGTCATGATACCGAGCAAAGACTGATAATTATTCTAACTAAAACAATGTTTAAATATGAAAAGAATGTAAGCACTGTCAGCAGTATAAAGAACAAGTAACCTTTCCTCTAACCTTTTATTCATGTTAAAATTGTGAGATAAAATGTGTTCTGATTAATCAGTGTTTCTCAAATACTAAATACTGTTTTCTCTCTTCCAAGCTAGCATGTACATACAGCATATATATAGGGTGAGTCAAAAGTCAAGAACCGCACAAATATATATAAGATAGAAAACTCTAATTGTATGTACAGCACTAGAAGTGTAACACCAGAAGTGAAATAATAAAGAAAAAAATTAAAATCATACCCAGTACTGCGGTTAAAGTGTAATAATGCACAAATATAATATCTCAACTACAATACTTTAGATGGAATGTCAGACACCACAAGAATCGACTTGCCTCAAAGTTAAAATTACATTTAAAGGGAAAGGATCTCTGAAAAACTATAATTTCACACCTACTGGTGGTTACTCATAAATAGGCTATTTATGAGTAAGCACCGGTAGGTGCAAAATGCGTCAAACATCTAGCTCCCCATTTTTTTTTCTTGCTGTTTGTCTGCTTGTGCATTTGCAATTTTATGGTCCACAGACTTTCCAATAAAGATTTTAGTATTTTTCATATACTGCACACTTATTTTACAGAGTCAGCTGGCTTATTGTGAACTAATTTGGAAGAGCAAGTATCGATCGATCAAGTGCATGGCTTTTTATAAAGGATTGGAACTAATCCTTTTTTTTTTTGCATTTATTATGTTCTAATGACATACACTATATGGACAAAAGTATTGGTACACACCAATTAAATATTGAATTCAGGTGTTTCAATCAAACCCATTGCCACAGGTGTATAAAATCAAGCCCCTACCCATGCAGCCTGCATTTACAACACTTGAAAATATTGGGTCATTCTGAAGAGCTTAGAAAATCCAAGCATGGTACTGTGATAGGATGCCATCTTGACAATAAGCCCAGTTCATGAAATTTTATAGAAGAAAATACAAGAAAAGGGGTGAATATAATAATATTATTATTCCAATTATTAATAATAATCAATAAATGTCAGCATAAAGGCACATGAAAGGAAAACACACATTTTTACAAACATGGGTAAATATTACAATGTATTTTGTTAAGGTAGATGAACCTCACATTAAAACTATTTTATTAATTTAAGAAATGGATAATACAGACCTGTTAGTAATACCTTTTATGTATAGTAACTTGATGACAGTTGTGATCTTGCAATAGACCAGATCTTAAATATGAAAATAACTTTTGTTTATCATTGTATACTTTTTTTAATTGTAATATAGTTTACATAATGACGCATATTCCTATTGCATTTTCAAATCATTGTAAATACACAATGGCGGAAATTATATTTAGTGGTTGAGAAATACATTATCTTTTTGTCAATAAATTGATATAGTGTTACAAAACAACACATTACATATTGTATTCTAGAAAAATCATATTCAGAACACATGAAAAATAAAATGAGACCAGAGTCACGTAATTGCACTATTGAATGGGAAATCAATAGTATTTGACCTTCTCCTTGTGTGTAATTGATTTGGTTTACATCAGTAAATGGTATGCTAGTCACAAAATGCAAGACATATACACGTGCTCTAATCATCAAACACAAATGATAGATAAGTTGCTGTTTCTGAAAACAGGTAATGAGTGACATTGTATCTAATTCATAATACCCAATCCTACTAATCGTTTAACAATTTTGTGTCTTAGCTATTGATGAGACAAAGGTCCCCTTTTCCAAGAGGAAAATTGGTAAACTCAAACCCATTATTTTATTGACAAACATAAGAACATAGAATAAGTAGTCAGATAAGAACCATTTAGCGCATTGAGTCTGACCATATTTCTACTAAAAGCACTAACATTTTCCTCCATTTGTAAATAATGCCATTCAGCATATTAACTTCCGTCAATGTATGCTATTGGGAGAAAAATGATTTCAACATTGCATTACTATGTAGTTGGTCCCCCTTTGTAGCTATAAAGCTTCCACTCTTCTTTTCACAAGATTTTAGAGTGTTTCTGTGGGTTCACAATTTTGTTCATCCCAAAGGTGTTCGATGGGGTTGAGGTCAGGGCTTTTGTGGGTCAGTCATGTTCTTCCACACCAAACTTATCTAGCAATGTATTTATGGTGCTTGCTTTATGCACTGGGGCAGAGTCATGCTGGAATAGAAAAGGGGCTTTCTCAAACTGTTCTCACAAAGTTGGAAGCAAAGTATTGTCCAAAATAGCTTGGTATCCTTAAGCAGTAAGATTTGCCTTCACTGGAAGTAACGGTCCAACTCAAACCCAGAAAAACAGCCCCATTCCAATATCCCTCCTCCACCAAACTTTACAGCTGGCACAATGCAGTCAGGCAGGTGAAGTTCTCCTGGCATCTACCAAACCCAGACTGCCAAACATTGAGACATGATGTGTCACTCTATAGAACAGGGGTAGGGAACCTGCATCCCTCCAGCTGCTGATGAACTACATCTCCCTTAATGGACTTTCAGCTAAGAGGATGGCAGAGGAGTATGGGAAATTTTGTTCTACAACATCTGGAGGGCCAAAGGTTCCCCACCCCTGCTATGGAACATGTCTCTACTACTCCAGTGGCAGTGTACTTTACAACACTTGATCAATAGAAATACAATACAATCCCAAATACAATCCCAGTATAAAATAGACACAACTAAACAATTTATATTTCTAAGGATTAGACACTTTTTGTGAAAACAGTAACTTTTATGGAGGAAAGTTGACTAGAAAGACTTTAATACATAGAAGATGGTCAAAACAATGTTTGGCCAGGTAAAAAAAACAAGAATGTCCTGGTGATAATAAAGTTAAAGCACATGTTAACTATCAGTGCACATTGGAAAAGGCCATATAAAAAATTAGAACAAACAACCTAAATTTATATCATGATATCTGGTTGCCCTGGACATTTACTTGTAGTAATTTGGATCAGTAACTATTTAAGTGATCCTCCCCAAGCCTCTGATAACATTTTTGATCATATTACTGACCACAAAGGTAAACTTATTTATCCATTTAACATTTTCCTCCTATGTATGAGTAAAGTATGAATGATACATGAATAGTCTCATCACACACTGAAGAATCCAGAAGTGTACATAAACCTTAAGCATATAAAATGTATACCCAACAATGAATGTATTTTGATAGTTTATGTACTAAACTAATAATTTATTGTCATTTTTTTTGATAAATGTTTGTTTAATAATGAAATAAAAACTGAATATAAAATAAAATTAAAAGAAACACATTTCCACTGATCCAGTGTGGCATGCTTTACAACACAATTTGATGCTTGGTGACGTGAGACTTGCATGCAGCTGCTCAGCCATAGAAAACCATTCAATGAGGTTTCTGCCACACCGTTTTTGTGCTGATACTATTGCCAATGGAAGTGTGGAACTCTTTATCTATGGAATCAGTAGAGCATTGGCGACTTGTATGCATCATGTATCTCAGCACTTGTTGACATGGTCTTATGCTTCATGACTTAATTTGTTGCTGTTCCTAAATGCTTCCACTTTCAAGCTGGGGCATGTCCTGTGGATGAAAGTGGGTGCTGGCTGAAGTAAGTCACAGGTGTACAATGTGGGTGCTGGGATATATCCTGGGTGTGAAAGGTAGTCTCTTTATTGAGTAGAATCCTTGCCGACAAAGGACGTGCCAGGCACGTCCTGGGAGAATCTCCCTTAATGACAAAGGACGTGCCTGGCACGTCCTGCAGTGAATGAAGCGGTTTTCGCGATCAACGATCGCGAAAACCGCTTTAACAATGCTGGTCTATTGCCTCAACATCGAGGCAATAGCCAGCACCGATATTTCTATTTTGGGACCCCCACGATCGCCCCACGGAGCATGCTGCTCCGTCAATATGGCTAAGCCCTCTGCCGGTCTGAGCTTCGGAAGTGAAAGTAACTTCACTTCCGTCGCTCTGAATATGCTACTTGACTACCCCTAGTGGTAGTTTAGTAGCATTGCAATGGAAAATAATTAAAATACATATTTAATTAAATAAAAACAGGTTATTTAGCTATATTAGCCTATAGGGTTAAAATTAAATATTTTTTAGCATAAGGGATAGGGTTAAAATTAAATTAAAGTTAAAAAATATTAAGGGATATAATAAGGATTAGAGTTGGGGTTAAGGTTAGTGTTAGGGTTAGGGTTAAATTTTGGGTTCGGGTTGGGGTCAAAAGATCAATATAGGAAAAAACCAAAAAACACTATTTTTGGTTTTTGCCCCACAACTCGCAAAAAAATACCGAAAAATATGGAAACATGCATATTTTTGAACTCGGGACAACATTTAGAAAATATTTAGACGGGGTCTTTTTTAATGATTTTATTTGTGTAAATTATATTTTAGGTCAAAGTTAGAAAAAGTGTTTTTTTTTTAATTTTTCATCATATTTTATGATTTTTTTTGTAGTAAATTATAAGATATGATGAACATAATGGTATCTAATGAAAGCCCTTCTTATGATGATAAAAACAACATATAATTTGTGTGGGTACTGTATGTGAGAAAGAAAAAGATTACAGCTAAACACAAACACCCTAGAAATGTCAAAACAGCCATTGTCACCAAGGGAAAGTCAAGGTGAAAATGTCTTGTCACTAAGGGGTTAAGTGATTTTCCATTAGTCACGTGAAAATTCTACAAGAATTGAAGAGCAGCATGTCAAATGTATATGTGGGCCATCTGGAAACCATACTTGCAGATCTAACCCAAAATTGCATATAATGAAATCTAACTAAAAAGCTATCCATGTTTGATGCCATGTCTTTATACTTAGAAATGGTTAAAAGTTGAAACTGGGAGAACAAAATAAACAAAAAACAAGATGCACTGTATTACATTGAATTATGGAAAAGATGTAAATGAATGCAGAATAAGAAAGAAATGAGGGGATACACATCAGCTGTCATTTTGTGGCATGTATCAAAGTTTTGCAATGTAATTTTCTCCAGTTATACCCATCAGCAATTTGGGTAATAGCTGTTAAAGAACTCATAACAAAAACACACAGTGAAATGTTTGGATTACATCAACCATAGTTTGTATTTGTGCTTGTCTATAAACATTATTTTATATTAAATATTTGCAAATATTAACGTGGTATTAACTGTTTCTGTATGTCTTGGATACTATTAGGAGACACCTGAAGAACATTAAATGTGAAGTTCATCATGATTTATTGTGCACTAAAGGTGCAAATTGTAATACATGTGAAATGCACTTATTTTGAATTTAAAACAAATTACAGTCGTTAGTTTATAGGCAAATAATTCCCATAAAATCAGTAAGAGGAAGTGCATAGGAAGCAGGTTGCTTTCCTAATCTGATGATGAAAGAAATTAAAAGACAGGTATGTTTTTTCTTCCTTTACTTATTAAAAATTATTTTTTCAGACACTTTAGTTGGAATTGCCCCTTCAATTTCACATGAATTCATTATGTGTAATTTTATATACCACATTTTTAAGAATACTACAGATTAATCCTTTGACAACTAATGATGCATAATAATCTGGTCTTTTAAGACATTATAATGACAAGGAAAGCCTACTGTCTGGAGAGTTCTGCTAACACTAAATTAATAGAACTCTCCACATAAGAATAAGGTCTCTAACTAGAAATTTGTAATAATGATATGAAACCTTGCTGTTAGTTAAAGGGACTTGCACGGATCATAACAAAGTCCCAAATTAATATAGCCCTAATGTAAGTTATGTGCACTGACACAGCATGCTGTGTAATTGGCCCTTGTGTAAAGCATGACATGATCAATGCCAAGGTTAGTGTGAGGGTGCACCATAGACTTCCTTGTGGCCCACGCTGCAGGTGGACCAAAAGGAGGTGACTACATTTTATATTAATTAACTTTTCAACAATTCATTCGCCAGCATTACGGTTGCAATTTTACAGCTCACATTATAAGTAAACCAACTTCGGACTTTGTACATAACAAAGTTCCCTTTATGGGATTTCAATAAAATATATACTTTTTATTGTTTATACCGAGCAAATATGTTTTTGTATTATTACCAACATATCACATCCCTCTGGGAGAGACAAAATAGTGAGTTATACAAATGTAGCATTGTGGTCAAAAAAGCATAAAGCTTTTGTACAGTTGCAGAATGTTAAGTGTAATATGCAACTTTCCATGCAGCATTTTGTGTCTTAGATTTGGAAACAGTGCCTTGCAGCTACATACAATTCAGAAGCAGGAGATAAGTTGCACAGGTGAATCCATGTAGTCACTGCGTGTAATATTCTGGTTTACACATAAACCAATATTGAAAAACCACCGCTGGCTGCATCACTGCTGTCAGTAAAACATTGTATTTTAAAACATGTTACAGAAAAACATGTATCCAGATATTAAACCAATGTTTTCCAAAGTGATAAATGCAGGGCAGGCTGTGAAGCATTTATGTAATATATTAGGGGTTATCCAGTGGTTCAATCATTTTTTAAATGCACTTTTGCCAATTATGGCTGCCATAGATTTATGTGAACAAAAGGCAAGTAAAACAAGACAATTTTAAAACCTCATTAAAAAATATGATTAAACACATGATTGATCAAATCTATAATGAGCAGTCAAAATAGTTGTTATGTGGTCTGTCATGTGAGTAAGATCCTAGTTCTTATATATTAGCAATGGTGGGTCTCTCACTTTAGTAGCAGTGAGTTGCATTCTGTGACAGTGACAGCATACATGTTTCAGTGTGAAACATGGTGTCTACCATGAATAAAATGTCATGGATTTTTAAAAAGTACCCACCGCTGTACTTTTGTACTTCAATAGCAGAGACAGAAATGAAACTCACAACAGTTGCATTCATAAAAAAAGTGGCACGCCTACTGGTTAAACAAGCTAAAAGCGGTCCATGAACATCAGGCATCAGAGATTAACCATCTCCTAGTAGCAGGCTCCCACCCAGACTGGATAACACAAGGAAGGACAGTGCTGATCACAAAGACCCCCACAAGGGCACAGCACCATCCAACTACCAGCCAATAATCTGCCTCCCCACAACATGGAAAGTTCTATCAGGAATCATAGCTGACAAGCTAGAGGACCATATGGGCCAATACAGGAGTACAGCTCATAAGGGCATGGTGAACAATACCAGAGTCTAGAAACACCAGTTGATCTTGACGGAACAGTTACCCTAGACTCAAGTTCAAGACAGACCAACCTGAGCCTAGATTGACTGTAGGGAAGCCTTTAACTCAATGCCACACACATGCACCTGTAAATACCTGGCTCTATACACAGTCAGTATGAAATTAAGAACCTTTGTAATGAACTCAATGGGTTTCTGGAAAACATCACTTGAAGCCATTTCAAGATGGTTAGCACAAGTGACACAAATACCAATGTGATGCAATGTCCCCTCTGCAAAGGCTTGAACCTTCTCACCCAGCTAATCACAAGGACTGGATATGGATACAAGTTCAAGAGTGCAACCACCATTAGCCACCTCCTCTACATGGATGGACATCAATCTGTATGCCAACAGAGAAGAAGACATCAGCCTCTGTTAGTGAATAGACCTAATAGTGTCAAGATGTGCGCAGGAACAGCATACACTGAATGGCACAAGCTAGTAGCTGGCATTGTGTACAGGAACATCTGCATGGAAAATGGGCTAAATCCTAAATCCAGATGGGAGACTCAACAAAAGTTATGATGGGCCTATTCACTAAAATTCGACTTTTGAGGTTGACTTTCATTTTGATACTAAGTCAAATTTGGCACCCGAGTTTGTTAGAAAAAAAAAAACAGGTTTGAAAATTCCCCATTGATAGTGATGAGAAGTGAAATGATCAAAGCTATTTTTGAGACAAAGTAAAATTCAGCACTTGAATCTCAAAAATAGCTTCAACTGTTTTGTCTCCCGTTACTTTCATTGGGGAAGATCCAAACTTGGGTGCCAAAATTTTATTTGTCTCAAAATGAAAGTTGACCTCTAAATTATATTTTTAGTTAAAAGATTAAGACAAGACAATAAAAGGCTAAGATTCGGTAGGACCTCAAGATCCAGACACACAGACAGTTTTTGGAATATCAACCTGACATTGTGGTAGTAGACAAGGACCATAAGATGGTGCCAAGTGACTGCAGCATCAGAAAGAAGGAGTATAAGAAGCTGGAGAAGGACCAGGGCCTGAAAGAGGAACTAGCGAAAGTGAAGACCAAAGTGGACCTAAAAGTGTTAGGATCAATCATAGAAACATAGAAACATAGAATGTGTCGGCAGATAAGAACCATTCGGTCCATCTAGTCTGCCCAATTTTCTTTTTAAGTACTTTTATTAGTCCCCCGTTACCGGTCTTATAGCTAGGATAGCCTTGTGTCTATCCCACGCATGCTTAAAATCCTTGACTGTGTTTTCCTCTACTACTTCTGCTGGAAGGCTATTCCATACATCCACTACCCTCTCAGTAAAGAAATACTTCCTGATATTACTTTTAAATTGTTGCCCCTCTAATTTAAGACTATGTCCTCTAGTTGTGGTAGTTTTTCTTCTTTTAAATATACTCTCTTCCTTTACTGTGTTGATTTCCTTTATGTATTTAAATGTTTGTATCATATCCCCCCTGTTACGTCTTTCCTCCAAGCTAGACATGTTAAGATGCTTTAACCTTTCCTGGTAAGTTTTATCCTTCAACCAATTAACCAGTTTAGTAGCCCTTCTCTGAACTCTCTCCAAAGTATCAATATCCTTCTGGAGATACGGTCTCCAGTACTGCATACAATACTCCAAGTGAGGTCTCACCAGTGCTCTGTACAATGGCATGAGCACTTCCCTCTTCCTACTGCTAATACCTCTTCCTATGCAACCAAGCATTCTGCTAGCATTTCCTGCTGCTCTATTGCATTGCCTACCTACCTTCAAGTCCTCTGAAATTATTACTCCTAAATCCCTTTCCTCAGATGTCAATCAGAGTTGTGACAACTAAGCTGGGAGAGTGGCTCCAACAGATTACAGAAACAAAATCAGAGCACTTTGTTCAGAAAAACCCAGTGCTGGGAACAGCAAAAATACTGCTCAGAACCCTCAAATCCAAGGCCTCCAGAAGTGAATCCAAGGTTAAGAAAGAAATATACCACCTGTGGGGAGGGTGGTGGTAGAAAATAATTTTCTACACACTACCATTAAAAGCATTGGGTTCACTTAGAAATGTCCTTTTTTTTTTTACAAGAAAAGCAAAAGATGTCCATTAAAATAACATCAAATGTATCAGAAATACCATAGAGAGAGTGTTAATGTTGTAAATGAATATTGTAGCTGGCATGTCGCTGATATGTAATGCAACAGCTACATAGAGGCCCAGTATCAGCAAAAATCAGTTATGTGTTCCATTGGTACATTGAGTTATCCAGGTTTTAAAATATTTGTATTGACTATGTTTCCTGTTAATTTACCAACTTATTTGATCTATGTTTTCATGGACATTCTTTTTTAATGGTAGTGTACATACACCGATTTATCCTTCCTGGGAAACTAATTTATAAATAAATAACTTGTAAGTACCTTGCAGCAAAATGTATAGTGTTTTTTCCCTCCAATACTTGCCTAGTCTTTTACTTTGTTGTGTCTTCCAGTACCATTATGCACAGAATGCATAGCATTGCACCCACCGGTTAAACATATCAAGTACATAGTTTAAGGAAATATTTACGCATATCAGTAAAAAGTCATAAAACCACAATGTGTAATTGAGCAGTATCATGTATTCTACACAGAATGCTATAAAGCATGTACAATGTGTGAGGTAAATTGGAAAGACAATAAATACAGGACACCTATTGTGAGTGAGCAGTCTGTCTGCTTATAAAAGAGGAAAGAAATTAAAACATTTCAGTCAGGGAAATTCCCATATGGTATACAATAATTGCTAAGAAGCTAAACATTGAAACGAAGGAACTATTGTTAACAATTTCCTTATTACATTCCGGCAGTGCATCCAGTATTCCCTTTTAAAAGAAAATATAATGTTTCTCAGGATTATTAAGTTTGATTGTTTTAACACAGTCAGTGTATTTCATTTTTCTCTCCTTCATTTCATTATTAACAGCACATCATGCTGGAATGTGTTTGCTTTCATTTTTGTTCATTTGTTTTGTTTGTAGACAATGTAGAATCTAACTTTGAGTAAGCTACACTGTATACAGAAATCATTGTGACAAAATATAATTTAATGAAAACACTGTAATATTACTAGGTAGATGAACAAAGGCCATTTAAACAGATCATTTAACTATTCACCCAGTACAATCACAGTTTTGTGTCTATTTATGAATTAATTAATGAAATTGTATTTTATACGAGGATTGTTTCTATCCATATGCTATAAGCAAATAAACTAATAAAAGTGACTATAAATGTAACCCCCTGAGGAAATAAAGGATAGGATTCCCATATCCATTCTAAGGGGCTGCTGGATTTGCTTGGCAATCCTGTGTGCATGTTTATAAGTCCCTTTACCTTGCCTTTGCATATCTCCCAATATTTCCCCTGGCAATGAGAGATGTCATGGGAAGCATGGCTTTGAAGGGTGAGAGTCAGTGCTACTGTGGTGTCCCGAACATCACTTCTAAAAGCAAACCAGTTTGGAGTGCTACTGTTAAAGTCCCAGATAGACAGGCTAGGTTCTAATCACACAAGTCAGTTATAGCCAGCCTGGAAGCAGCTTAAAAAAGCTTAGATTGGAAAACTCCCTTTATCGGGAAGAGTATTAGTGGAGTGTTTGACACAGTCATAGAGGAAATTTAGCAACTAGCCCTGCTGGCTTCACCACGTCTAAGCAGCTACTTCAAATCTTATAAATTTCACATTTTTGAGGCTGCTGTTTAAAACAAATAACTAGGTTCATAATCAAAAAGTGTTTCTGGTGTGCTTTAAAAGCTACATACAGAAAAGTTCTGTCATCTAGGCCTCACCTTTTCTAGTGGGTGAACTGAGAAAATACCAAAAACAATTTGTCGGAAGATCTGTGGATTGAGCTCGCAGTTATTCTGAATATTTCTACAATTTTGTAGGAAGACCCTTTAGGCTCTTAGAGTTTGCATGTCTTTTCAGGAACTGGAATCAAACTTATATGATTAAAGCATGTACATACAATTTCTAAATTGGACCTGGAAGCCTGTCACAAGAGGTATTCTTAGTGTTATCAATATGATTTGTGTGTAAATCAGTTCTCTGTTTTATGTATTTACTTTCACACTCAGATAATAATTCCTTTTCTCCCTCTAATCATTTAACTCCTGTCTCCTCTTCTAACTAACACTAAATATAATTTACCAAATTCTAGAGGATTCACTTTATCTAAATATCCCTCAACGTAATGGTGTCGCGTGTTGCCACTAATATCAATTACCAGGAACTATCTCAACATTCAAAAACATCCACATATATTCAAGTGGAAATTAAATTGACATAATTATGTATACATTAATACAACCATCATATAAATGTTATTTTCATCCAAAAAGCATTAGTGATTTTACCTATAATTACAAAGTGAACATTTTATTGTTTTTATTGTCAGGGTGACAAATTTGAAATTACATTCCAACTTTTTAAACCTTCCTCAAAAAAGAAACCGCTGCTTGCACACAATCTGAACCTGTGATTTAATCAAGTGAACTGAAAGCTCCCACATTTTCACTGTGCAAAATGGATAAGTGATGTAATATGTCCCTTGTGCCTCATAGAAAATGTAGGAAAGTTAATGTATGTTAGAACACATTTACAGAATTTTATTGACAAATGGCAAACAGATTTAAATGTTTTCAACACCAGATTTAAAGAGCTCAATTATTGCTCAAAAATGTTTCCAATGAAGGGTCTACTTTTACCGTAAAAAGGAATAAATGAAATTGAATAAGGAAGAATTTTTATAAAAAAAAAAAAAGAGCACAAATAGAAGCTTAAGAGGGGGAAAATGGAGAGAAAGGTGAGATAATATTATTATATTGAAAGAGTTTAGATAGCTAGGATAATTATCTGGTAGAAGTAGTAAAAGTTAACACTGTAAACAAATTTAAGAATGCCTCGAACTTGTACACGGTTTTTCTGAAAAAAGTAAAATAGGTCTCTATAATCACAAATAAGTTCTTATCTGGCATCACAATCTATGTTTTTCGAAAATGTTTAAAAAAAATCTCCATAATGGCATAGCTAATTAAAAACTTTTGAATTCAGTACTGAGACAGTATTCAAAACTATATTTCATTTATAATTACTTATTAGCGTAATCTCTAGTGAGGGCGTATTGTCCATTTATTGTGCAGAAAAAATATGCAGAAATGTCATTTAAATTGCAGGCACAGAAATGGTTTGTTCATAGCCAACAATATATATATATATATATATATATATATATATATATATATACCTTTAATTGTATTGTTAGGTAAGTGTGCATGTCATTTCTTGTTTCTTAAGAGCAAATAAATATCTACTTTTATAATAGTCAAAGTTATCTTGCAGATACAAACTCAAGTCTTAACCTTGGGTTACACTCTTATCTGTGGTATTGAATCATACACTGGAATATTTAATGTGTTTGAAGATAAAGATAAGAATTCAATGCACTGATAAAGGGAAAAAAAAAGTTTCAGACTTCAGAGTTCAAGATCCACAATAATGGATTATGAGGCAAGATGAAGTGAGTCATTGTTACTTTTTCAACTAACAAGATCCTTTCATGCTCATTGAAAAGTCTCCCAATTCAGAACATGAGTTGCTGTGATTGATTGTGGTTACACTAAGTAGAATTCAAGGTGAAATGGAATGAATGTGTGTTGGAAGACCTGTTAACCTTTTCACTTTCTTACATCGACAGTACAATAGGCTGGCGTTTTATTCTTATTGGTTGCTTTACTTCAAGTTTACCAAAACACAACCAATTATTTTAGCATCATCCCTTTTGTTTTTAAACACAGTCACTGTTTAAGCCAGTTTTGTTAACAACTGGTCTGATTTTATGATGCTATACTTTTACTATAATGAGAAATTGACAGTATTGTATGAATGGGTCAAATACTGATATACCCAGAAAAGAACATCAAGATGATCAGCACAATAGACTTTGTTTTTATAACAAATGTACAGTATGTCTGTATCAATTCACGTGATATGGATCAAGAACAAATAACTTGGAAAATATATAATAAGGTAGATATAAAGTAATCCATCCAAAAACATCTTTACATTGCCACTTATTTTACACTGATAGCAAAACAGTATCGATCATCCACTTCAGTGATGCTCAGTACAATTCCTTGTATTACTCTTTGCCATCCTTCCCCTTTCTATCTACAAAATATTTTCACAGGAATTTAGTAAAAATGGAAACATGTTATTGTACACTTTGTATGTTGACATTTTGTTCTATGCTATTACTGCAATCATGTTATTTTGAATTTGTTTCTATAACAGATTTAAACTGGAGAAATAAGCACCAATATTATAAAAATATAAATAAAAAAGTCTAAACACAAAATGATTGGTAAACTCGAAACATTGCTGCATCTGTCACTCACTTTCACATCTTTATTTTTCCCAAGCAATGCAGGGCAGCATGACATTGCTTGTACAAAAGAGCCAATTAACCATAGAGCTGTTCACATCTCAGTTTTTTTGGTCTGTTATGTGGGTCAGTGCCTATGTGAAGTCTAGATAATTAGACTCCAACCCTGGCTTACAATTCTATGTACCTAGTCAAAGATGTCACCTAGGTATTGGAATCAAATACCATATGCACAGTGAGTAAACAACTGTTTGTTTTATAATACATTTTTTTCTAACTGTTATCCTGATTGTGTTTTAAATGTCAGGAGTCTAAAAAGGAACATACTATACCAAAGTTCAATCCTGTTCAATGGGTAGTAGCAACAAAGAAACTTGTGAGAACAAATTCATTTTTTTTCCAAGTGGCCAAGTAGATAATGGCTGGATAAATGTGTAGAGGTAGAATAAATCACTAATGATGATGAAGGGGTTTAATGGTGTTGCTGAAGGGGAGTTCAAGAGCAGCTAAGTAAAAGGTGTGATGAAAATATGTAATATAGAATAAAATAAGTACTTGGAGTGCACTTGAAAGTTACATGCTGTAATGCAATCTTATATTAACATGTTTTCTTTCTTCTCTACCCCTCCTGACCATTCACTTAAGAGGTCATTACAAATACAGTCAGCTCCAATTTCAGAAAGAATCAGAGATTACAACCAAAACACATGTTTCTCTTACAATAGTATTTATTAATCTGAACAGGTAATCAAATCCTAACCCTTTGCAATGCTAGAAACCAGTAATCATAATACAATAACTATTATAAAGGAAAGATAACCTTTTGAGTCTGCCCTAAGTCAGTTATAAGTCCACTTCTAAATAATGATCCAGGCTATTGGCTATGTGAGATGTGATTGATGTGTGTACTCACCAATAACTCAGTGAGTTGGTCACTTGACCAGATGCCATCTGCAGCCACAAAGCACTGATCAGTCAAATGGAAGCTTTGGCAATAACGTTTGCATGATGCATGATTTGGTCTGTTGTCTCATTCAAATTAAGACATGTGAAACAACTACTAAAAGTGAGGTACAGGTGGGATTGAGGTCAAATGAACATTATCTATTTGGCTATACATTGTACAGGGACAAACCTGCTGCATTTGTCTAGTAGGAGAAACCCACCAGGTTTGTTTCTACAAAATGGATACTAATGTCGGTGAGAGAAAATTTTCATCTCAACTCACCTGAACCTCACTTTTACTGACTTGCTCATCCAGTTGCCTTGTTTAAAACTGTTTATAACAATGTCTTGTGTAGGGTTAATTTATGTCTTTGTCAAAAATGGAGGAAAACAAAGAATGTAGAATCTTGACATAATTATGCAAATCCATTACATTTCATGGTCATATTATCTGATTATCTGATGATATTATTCAGATATGAAGCAAGTACAATGGTCAACTGTGCATCTCAAATAGTTGACGCTTATTTAAAACCGGTGCATTTCATAAATATTTAACATTTATCACACATTGTGTGACGTGTTCACAAGAGTAGTTTGAAAAATGCTTTCAATTTTTCCTATTTTCTTTTCTCAAACAATAGTAATATCATAATGTTAAAAAAAAATAAGAAAAAGGGGAGAGGGAGAGAGACAGATACATATTTTAAGATCCTTCTGCTTGCAGCTAACATAGCAATTGTAATGGCAATCCTTGCTGGTGATATATCAGTTTATAATCGGAACAACAATCTTCTTGTCAGAACTTTAATATACAAAATAATATAAATGTTCAAATTCACTAGAAAAGAGATGTTGATATCATCTGTCTGGCTAAAAGTCTAATGTTACCCAGGAGAACTTAAATTTATTTAACCTCACACCAGGACTAATCTATTTTAACTATATAGATAATGATGATAAATCTTTGTTATAAGGCAAACGGTATTACTTTACAGACAAATACTTAACAACATACAATTTATTCCCAAGTCACATATTAGTAAAAAGTAAAACAAGGTAATCACCAAGAGCAGTTTGGAAGAGATGTAGGGTATCTTAAACAAATGATCAGTGTAGACACAGTGCAGACACTCACTAAAGACCAAATGAATTGATGGTTTAATCTCCTACAGAGATACAGGTTACACATTGATTTGTTATTCAGTGCATCTACTAAAATTTAGCTAAAGGTACAAGAGGAAGAATGCACATTTGAAGAGGTGCAGAAATAGCCCACCTCACATGTCAATACCCTTCCTCTAGTTTATATAATTAAAAGATACCTGTTTCTTCAGTATTTTCCCTTAACGTAAGCCTGCCAATTTAGAAATCTTGGCTTGACTACTGATGTGTTCAAATAATCTTGCTTTAAAAATAAAGTCTCTAGATTCACTATGTGAGACTGTTATTGCCCCTAGCAAAACTCCAATATATTAAGTATAAATAGCCATGATTATATTTTGAATTAATTTATCAGGATAATAATTAAATAAAAAAACAACACCTTTCAATATATTTTCTCCCCTGGAGTCTTCCTGTTTCCATATAAGCAGACAAAGTAATATGGAGGTTTTTTCATCTAACACTGTACAACAATGACGCGTGAAGCTCATTATAATTATGAAAAATGTGTGATTAAGATGAGAATACATCATTGTTAAGGCTTTCATAATCAGCCATTTTAAGGGCATGATTTAACCTGTTCAGCATGGGTTTTTGTATAAGGAAGCTAATTTTATCGAGGTATGAAAAAGAGCCAGAATTATGCAGAGTTTAAACAAAAACCATGAAATATATTTGTTTGAAGAAATAGTGTATTGTAATGAAATTATGACTGGTACAGCAGATTTTATAGTGCAATTATTATAATAATATTATTATTATAATTATTATTATATTTTACCTGCTCATTAAAAAAGGAACTGTGGCGAACTCCAAAAATTAGGTATTAAAAGCAGAGATGTAAAAATAGTTAAGTGGAAAATTTGAATGACTGATTTCTCAAACATACCTATTTTACCAACACCAGTCTTAATGGCTAACTTTCACACTTCACTTGCAGTTTACTTGTCATTTCACCACAGTTTTTTATATTTCAAAGGTATTTCAGTAATATTATATAAATCCATTCTTTTAGCATTTTAGTAACAACATTTATACAGACAATACAAAAATACAAAATCTGCATTCTCAATTTTGTCCAAGTTGGTATGTGTTTTAGTTTCCATAATCTTGCGATACAGATTTTTGCTGCTATCATAATGTGTATTATTATATATCTATCTTTTTTCTCTAACTTTGGCCATCCTAAATGCAGGAGGGCTGCTGCTGGGGAACATCTTAATGTTTCACCCAAAACTCTTTCTATCACAGCATTAGCTAATTTCCATAAGGGTCTAAGGTCTTGGCACACCCACCAGTTATGAACATAAGCACCCTCATTTTTTTTACATCTTCAACACTCTGTGGGTGACTGAGGTTACATCTCATTCATTTCTTTGGGTACCAGGTACCATCTTGTCATTATCTTATATTGAAGCTCCATCATACCAAGGCAACATATATTTTTTATGATTTCAGGCATGATTTTCAGCCAATCCATGGACATTATCTCCACCCCTAAATAATTTTTCCATTTATCTATTATTGTAGAGACATGTCCCTCATGTCATTGGTTGATCTTGTTTATCAAATATGGAATTAACTCAATTTATCACCATGTTTAAACAAACTTTCCAGACCTTCAATTTCATTATCCTTTCCATACGTTCATACATATAGCTTTTAACTCTTAAAAATCTGAAAATTTCTCTAGACAGAATATGGAATTCTCCCTTTCTTCCTGAAAGGGTTTAATCTCCTGCCCTTTAAGTAGATCAGCAATTGTTACTATTCCTTTATCCTTCCACATTCTTAAATCCATAACATCAATGTTATATTCTAAGAGACTAATGTTACAAGTGCGTCTGATGGAACCTTCCCAGTTCAGGTCGTGATAAGTTATAAATCTGTTCCAAAAAATAAGTATTTAAACAGTAGACATTTCCCCAATCATCTATTCCATCTTTCTTTATGTGTTCCCATATATTTTGAATCCATCAATGACATAAATGATAAGTCATCGACCTCTAACATATTCATTTTGATAGTTTTCCATGTTTTGTTGGATTCTGAATCTAACCACTTAGACAAGTGCTTAAACAACGCTGCATCATTAAAAAAAATTTTATATCCAAAATAGCAAACCCTCCTTTATCTATGCTCTTAAACAACAAACGTTGTTTTATTCTTTGCCCCCCCCCCCCTTCCATATATAGTCCATAAAGCTCTTTTGGATTTCCCTCAGTTTTGATTTTACAACATACATTTGAAAAATACCAGATAAATAATTCTATTTAGGTAGCACATAACCATTTTTAACACTGATTTGTTCCCAGCATATAATTTCTAGATTTGTCCATTCCTTTAGCAATTTTTCTCATTTGGTTCAACATTATATCATAATTAATTTTGATTAGGTTTTTTTTAACTCTACTGGAATATGAATTCCCAAGCATTCGATGCTAACCCCTGTCCACTTCAAACCATATTCCTCTCTATATTTATCTCTATCCTGACTTGTCAAATTAAGGGCCATAATAGTGGATTTTGGTACATTGAGTCTATATTTGGACATCTCACTATATCTCTCTATTTCCTTGAGAAGGTCACCAATCAAAACGCGGGGTTCAGTGAGAGTGAAAATAACATCAACTGTATATAAATTCAATTTTAGTTAATTATTACCTATTCTGATACCCTTGATATTACGTCTTGTTCTAATTAGATGTGTCAGGGGTTCTAAAGAGATTATATACAGAATAGGGGAGAGGGGGCATCCACGCCTAGTTCCATTCTTAATGTTGAACCACGGAGACGCTATACCACCACCAATGATCATGGCAGAGGGGTTTGAGTGAAGAGCTGCAATAGCTTGTTAAAATCCATCCCCTGAAGCAATATCTAAATTAATCAGAGAGATTGGATGGTAATTTCCAACTTGGATTTGGTTTAGGTATAGGTATAATATTAGCTTGGAGCAATTTTGAATCTATATTCTGTTTTGCTATGACATCATTGTACAGTTCTGTTAAGTATTTGCTTATATCTTCTTTCAGGAATTTAAAGAACAGAACTGAGAGCCAATCTGGGCCTTATTATTTTTCATTTTATCTATTGCAGTTTTAACCTCTGTTTCTGTAATTGGATGATTTAATACTTGAGTCTGTCCTCAGTCAAGTTATTGAGACCACATATCTATCTATCTATCTATCTATCTATCTATCTATCTATCTATCTGTCTGTCTTTGTGTCTGCCTGTCTGTCTGTCTGTCTCTCTCTCTCTGTCTGTCTGTCTCTCTTTTTGTCTGTCTGTCTGTCACTCTCTTTTCTCTTTCTCTCTTTAGTAAACTAAAACAAAGATTTATTCAAAACAACAACAACATTCAATAATGTCTCACAATATAACTAACTAGAACAACAAAAATAAAAACTAAACTGTATAAGTAAAAGTAATCAAATATCACCTACAGTTCACCATGTTAAAACCTAACCCATGTCTCCTCACATGCACAGCCAGGAAAGTAGACAGAGAAGTGAAATATAGATGTAGGGCAATCTCTTCTTGACTTTTAAAGGTAATGAATTAACTAATTACCATATCAAAGAGTAAAGCTCCCCTGGAAGAAATGTGTATATGAGATTGGTCACATCTTGGTTTCTAATAACATTTCTGTATTGAGAATACACATGAAACCACATGTGTATAAAATGTTTACATTTAATGCAGGCTTTTGCAATAGAATCATATAAAATATATAAGAATAAGAAAAAACAACAACAAACAGGGATGGAGTGGTTCACAAAGCTTATCAGTAACAGTCCACTCATTTGAATGAGTCAACACGTAGTATCTTTTTTATGAGGCAGATCGTCTTGAGGGACTTCAACCAACCTTATTCGAATATTTGATTATCTGGCTTTAACATCCATGACCAGCATTTGAATTTGCAGGTGGTGAAGCTACATAGTCAGCTGACTGACCTAACGTTTAGTATCCTCCCGTTCTGTAGGGGCAAGTGTAGAAACAGACTCCAGCGCAGAAACTTTTGTGTGTAGTGAAGTGACTTCAGTTTTCATGGCCGCCATTTCAGCCCTCAGAACCCCCTGCAGATCAAGTAAAAGTTTGTGAATATACCCTTTCATCGAGGGTGTTTTATCATATGTATGGTCAGGCTGCCATTTGGATATCGTTATATTTTGAGAAGCAGCAGAATCGTCAGAGGATTCATCAGAGTCGCTAGGGTATACAGCAGTAGCGATCCCAGGTGTAGTTAGCGTAGGTCCGTGTGGCCTGGTCAACAGGGAGCTGATATCCGCCATATTCAGACAAGTGGACTCTCCAGACTTCTTGGGTTTGCACCCCATACTTTCAGTAGGTCAAGAAATAAACTTTCCTAATTATTTAGTCAGTTCAGCCATCAAGATGACCAAGATTAGCAGATGTATATTCGGTGCTCCACCAACACACATCCATCTGCTTCAAATATTAGCTCCCCCACAGTGTGGTTTTAATGGATTTGTCCAGTGATGTTGTAGATCTAGGAGGGATGGATGGAACCATGGTCTCTACACCCAAGTTACAGGGATGTCAGGAAATTGGCCCAGATCCCATAAAGGAGCTGTAGAACCTTGCCAAACAGCTGGTATCTGAAAGAGCAGTCACTATCAAAGCTTCTCTGGGAGGAGACATATCAAGTTCCCCTCTCCAACACATGCCAGACAACATACCTGGATTAGCCAAAGGTGATGGCTATCACCACCCTGCCTTCCTTAGCAGAAGCGTTGACATCAGGGCAGAGAGAAGCCGGCCTCTGCCTGCTGTCTTCCTTGAAGCTAGCCTCTGGATATGTTGAGTGGTGATTGGACATTCGTCTCCACTCCCGGGCCCCTTGTGCTCTTGGCTGTTAGCCCAGCTCATCCATCCCTATACCTGGGAGCTATATTCCCTTTGCCTGGTGCCCCGCCACCATAACCTGTGAATCCTCACCTGCGATTGCCCTAGATTGAATTGCCTACACTGAAGCGCTTACTTCGGTGTCCTCAGGACCTGACCTGGACAGCTCCACAAAACCCAATCCAGGTACTATACCTACTCCCCAGTAGCTCAGCGAACCACAGGGAGAAGGCACATTTATTCCTTTTCACAACAGCAGATATGTGCTTTGGGAGAGTTATACTTGGGGATTGGCAAATTCTTTCGAACAACTCTATGGGAAGGGCAGCTGTGGGCAGGAATCACTGACTGAGTTTGGACTCAACTCATTTTGGGGTCTTCTTCTGTGTCAGTCTCATTCCCAGGGGGGTAAAATGGCACAGAAGCCTCTGTGCCCTAGGTTTCTGGAGAGGGCTAATGGCCAGTCATTTACCAATAGCCTATGGATCCTGTCTGTGTAAATGATAGCTTTGGGGGTACACACTTTGGGGGCACCAGAGGCACCCTGTCTTCAGTACAGCTGGACTTCTAACACAGGATTCCCAGGACTAGCTCAGGATGTCAGCCAAGCCATTGTCCCATTGTGTTCCCCAAGTTAAAATTATCTCCTGTCCCACGAACTTTAGTATCTCAGGAGGTGTTAAGAAATGTTATTATGTTACTGTTGTAATATGTTAAATATCAATTTACTGTTTAATATGTGTTAAATGTACTCTGTTGTTACATTTCACATTGTCTTAATGTAAGCCATTTAGTGTCCTTTTGTAAAGTGGTGTCCTTTAATTAGGAAGTTACATTTATTGAGTGACCTTTTGGAACTTGACACCTTCGGATTCCAAAAGGTGTGAGACAGGCTTCCTCCATTGTATTTAAATGGTTTGCTGTCTTCTGGGTGCCCGGGTTCCGCATGTTGCGGATGGGTTCGCCATATTGCGGACAGAGTGGACATATTATTGGGAGGGGCTGGAGAGGATCCAGCTGTCTTGGTCCATATTGGGACCAATGAAAATTGAGATGTAGGGATTTAGGGAGTAAGCTCAAGAAATGGACCTCTCATAGTGTTCTCAGAGATACTATATGTGCCATTCACTATGCCAGAGATACATTGGAAGATTAGGAGGATTAATGCATGGCTAGAGCACATGGATGATTTTGCATTGGGGTACAATTTTTACAGTCACAATGGATCACACCTAAATGCAAGAGGGGCTCATGTGCTAGGGGATAGGATGGCTAGAAGGTTGGAGGAGTGTTTAAACTAGGAATGGGAAGTGGGAGGGAAGGACCAATAAGCACTGGGCTAGACAGTATAGGAAGGGAAGGTGAATTAGTTAGTACCTGGGTTGGTGAATCTGTGGGCATGGTTGGATTGGATTGTAGGGAGCAACCTATTAATAACTTAAAAATTAAATTGCAAATGGATTATGCCAGTGGCATTAAGTGTATGCTTGCAAATGTCAGAAGTTTAACTGGTAAAATATGGGAATTAGAGCTGGTAGCAGGATTTGAAAATTATGACATAATCGATATAACTGAAACATGGTGGGATGACTGTAAAATGTTAAAAGAGTTAAACTGGCTGATGCTTGCCACCAGGCACACTCTCCACCTAGCTTGCTTAGTGCATAACCACTTCTCTGTAAAGTGTCCCCCCTACCTGAGCGGCATGCTCACTCTTATTCCCTGCACATCCTACAATCTTAGATCCTGCACCAACCCTTCACTAGAGACCCCTCACTTCAAAAAGGAAGCAGGTCAAGGTACGTTCTCTTTCAGAGCTTCTTATATGTGGAATAGCCTTCCAGTTTCTTCCAAATCATCATCTAGTCTAAGATCCCTGAAATTAGTCTCTCCCAAACCCTCAAATCAGATTGTACCTGTTATTAGTTTATAAACTCCTTTGTATACTGTACATGTTGTTCCAACTTGTTTAAATATATGTATGTATGTATTTTTAATCTACTGTTAAATGTGTAACTCTGTGTAATACCATTCTGGACTGGGTCCCCAGGACATACTTGAAAATGAGAGAAATCTCAATATATTCTTCCTGGTAAAACACTTTCTAAATAAAAATAAATAAATTACTGGTCAATTTGGAGGGCTACATGTTGTTTAGAAAAGATAGGTCGAACAAAAGAGGTGTGGGTCTGTTTATATATCAAACCAGCATTATTGCCTCAAGATAAATAAAGTGACAGTACTGAATATGTGGAATCATTGTGGGTGGAGATAGTCAGTGGGGGTAGACCTGCCCTTAACTTATTAGTGAGTATTTGTGAGTATTTCACCAAATATTGGTGAACTTGAAAAATCACAGCTACTAATGCAAATTGAAAAGACTTCTAAAATAGGGTGTAGTATCATTATGGGGGATTTTAATTAGCCAAAAGTAGATTGGAAAAAGGGAACCACTTATTCTGCTAAAAGCAGTTAGTTTCTGAATCTGTTGAACGACAACTTTTTGTCTCAGCTATTACAGACACCAACCAGAGGGGAAGCATGCCTGGATCTGGTAATAACTAACACGGAGGAGCTTATCTCTAACATCCAAGTAAGTGAGTATTTAGGGAATAGTGACCATATCATGGTATGCTTTGAGATGAATTCAAAAAGGCAAATTGGTTTGGGTCACACCAAAACATTGAATTTTAAAAAGGCCAACTTAAGTAGGTTTACTACATCCCTTGGTCTACTTGACTGGGGTGGATTATTTTTTTTTGGGGGGGGGAGCGCAGAAGGTAAGTGAAATAATTTCAAACTAACACTACAAAAATATACATATAAATTTATACCCTTTGGTAACAAATATAAAAGACTAAAATTAAAACCAATGTGGCTAACTAGTAAGGTAAATCAGGAAATAAATAAAACAAAAGTAGCATTTAAATATTGTAAAGTTGAGGGATCAGTAGATTAGCATTTGCAAAATATAAAGAAGCCAACAAAGACTGTAAAAAGACTATTAAATTGGCTAAGGAGACCAAAATAAATTATTTAAATATATAAATGGGAAAAAATGAAAGGCTGAAAATGTAGTGTCCTTGTTATCTGAAATGGGTGAAATTGTCAGTGGAGAGAGAAAGCAGATATTTTAAATAATTTATTTTCTTCTGTTTTTACCAAGGAAGAACCAATGGACAAGAACCTGCAAGCTACGTTTACAGAACACTCACAGCAAGCATGTGATTGCTTGAAATAAGAAAAAGTGTTAAAACAAAATAATGGTGTTAAAATAGACAAAGCCCCGGGGCCAGATGGTATACACCCACGGGAGCTATATCAGGCATGGTGCCAACAGATTGGCGTAAAGCGGATGTGGTGCTCATATTTAAAAAGGGATCAAAATGCCAGCCGGGCAATTACAGACCTGTAAGTTTGACAACTGTGGTGGGGAAACTGTTTGAAGGGTTGCTAAGGGAATATATTCAAGATTTCATATTGAACAGGAATCTCATGAGCACGAGCTAACATGGCTTTGTGAAAGACAGATCTTGTCAAACTAACTTAATTACATTCTATGAGGAGGTGACTAAAAATATAGATATGGGTGCTGCAGTGGATATGATATATTTAGAATTTGCTAAGGCATTTGATGTGGTACCACATAAAAGGTTACTGTACAAATTGACTGAAATAGGCTTAAGGTCAGAGGTTTGTTTATGGATTGGCAATTGGTTGAAAGACAGAATGCAAAATTAAGTAGGGTAATATAGTCTAAACTAGATGTATCTTCGCTGCAAGAGAATTTGGACACATTGCGTAATTGGGCAAAAAATTGCATTTGGGTACAATTATAAAGTTATGCAGCTTGGGTACAATAATAAAAATGCAACATATAGTTTAAATGGTGTTTCTATGGGGAAATCTACTAATGAAAAAGATTTTGGATAGTTGTAGACAATAGACTTATCAGTAGTGTACAGTGTCAGCTAGCAGCTGCAAAGGCCAATACGATATTGCGGTGTATTAAAAGGGATATTGACTCACGGGAGGAAGATATTATTCTGCCTCTTTATAGGTCCATGGTAAGACCTCACCTTGAATATGTGGTTCAATTCTGGGCGTCTTTTTTTAAAAAAAAAGAAATTATGGAACTAGAGAAAGTGCAGAGGAGGGCTTCAAAACTTATCAGTGGAATGGAACGTTTTAGTTACAAAGAAAGGCTGGTAAAGTTAAATCTGTACATTGTAGAGAAACGGCGGCTTAGAGGGGATATGATAATGTTATACAAATATACAGGGCCCATACAAAGGGCTTTCTAAAGACTTGTTCAATAACATAATGGTACAAAGGACAAGAGATCACACGCTAAGTCTTGAAGAAAGGAGATTAAGGCTATGACAACGGAAGGGATTTTTTACAGTAAGGGCAATTAAGATATGTAATTCACTGCCTGAATAAGTGGTTCTAGCAAATACCTTAGATGCCTTTAAAAGTGGCCTGGACACTTTTTTAATGAGCCAGAGCATAGAGGGCTATGCATGTTAGTATAGGCATTAATATTTATTTAGTGCTTGTTAATCCAAGGAGAAATCTGATTTTTTTTTCCACACTGAGCAGAATTTTAAATTGCTGAAGGGGATTTTATTTCCCTTCTTTTGGATCAAAAGCAGTAAACATGGGTTAGGAAAAGGGTTGTACTTGATGGACGCAAGTCTTTTTTCAACCTAAACTACCATGTAACTATGTAACTACTGTATGTATATCTACTGTATTTAATTACCTGTTTTAAATGAGTCTCACTATTGTTTGAGGCTTACCATGCTATTATTAGTTTCCCCTGTGCCTTCCCCTTGGTTGATGTCATGTTTATTTGTGCATAAATATCGGTGGTGTTTTGAAATAAATGTTCATTCCTGTTCTACTCCTATACTGGTGTTGTCTGGTACTAGGAGTAAATGAGGATTCCTTGTCATTTGGAGTTCCTGTTTTGAATCTACTTACACTTGTCCTGTTTCGTGAATTAGAGCATCTACCTACAACACTGGTTCAGTCTGATGGCTTCAGGTGGCTATTACAGCATAGAAGTACCAAGGGGTTCCGTGTAAACTCACAGGTGAAAAAATAAAGAAATGCAATTGCAAACCCATGAAGAGAAGCCAATTCAAACACACTGAGGTTAATAATATCTGCAAGCAATATTGAATAAAAAGTGACTCACATTAAATACAGTCGGTGATAATATCACCCAGTAGTGTACAAAAAACACACAAGTGCAGAAATAAAAAGACATATTATGAATATATATTATGGTCTCAAATAAACATTTTGGTGCACTGTCTTTAAATTTGAAATACAAAACAGCCAAAATGAATGCAGGTAGTTTAGGGGAATTAGTAAACTCACAGAATAAGCTCCTATAAACTTAGGAGCATAGATAACATGTACTGGGAGTCGGGGATCATCACATCCAGACCAAACCAGGACAGTGGAGCAAGCAGCACCAGCTGACATTAACCCCTGATTTCCTATAGTGTGTGTAGAATAAAAGTCTTGTCCATCTAATCCATCCAAAGATCGCCAGTGTGCTTCTTCGTTTTACTTTAATGTATGCAGTATGGTAAGTATGCATTCCCAGTGCATGTTATCTACGCTTCTAAGTTTATAGGAGCTTATTTTTAGACATGTGCATTCGTTTTCGGACGAATGCATTTTCGTCCGAAAATAGCATTTTCGTCCATTCGTCCGAAAAATGAATAACGAAAATGCTAAACTAACAAAAGACGAATGAACGAATGGTTAATAAAAGAAAATCATTTGTCCATTCATCCATTCGTGCTATTGGCATTCTATAAACCGAAATAGAGTCGGTTTATATAATACCAATAGCATTACAATGCTATTCTATAAACCGAAATAGAGTCTCTATTCGTACGAATAGGTCAATTGACCTATTTGTATGAATGGAGACTCTAGTTCGGTTTATAGAAAGCCAATAGTATTACATGTATTCTATAAGCCGAAAGTCTATAAACCGAAGGTCGTTCGGATTATAGACTTTCGGTTTATAGAATTCATGTAATTCTATGCTATTCTAAAAACCGAAAGTCTATAAATGAACGACCTTCGGTTTATAGACTTTCGGCTTATAGAATACGTGTAATACTATTGCCTTTCTATAAACCGAACGAGAGCCCCATTCATAAGAATTTCTATAAACCGAACTAGAGTCCCCATTCACAAGAATTTCTTATGAATGGGGACTCTAGTTTGGTCCCGAAACGAAACGAAAATAATGAACAAATTTCGTTTGAAATGAATGCAGTAATGAACGAAATTCGTTTTAGACGAAATAAATAACATTTTTGTCCGAATGGACGAAAACTAAACGAAAATTTTAGTTTTGCACATGTCTACTTATTTTATACATGGTTTGATAAGTGTGTATTTTATTGTATATTGGATTGTATATTTTGATTCCACTTTGTATTCATGTTTTAATTAAGTGTCTATACTTTCTGCGCTTCAGTGTTTTTTCCAATTGTAGTTTGTTATTCAGCAGACGTGGCCTGTTTTTCATCCTGAGCTGCATGGGTTTTGTGGACACACATATCTAATTACTATTGTGTTTTTTTTCACCCTAGTTATACCATACAGAGTCGGGATAGTTGCTCATCTTTTATTTATTTTTTCTTTATATAATGAGGCAAATAAAATTAGGGGAAGTTACTCTTTTGTATTTATGTGCTATTTCATAACATTGAGTGTGGATCTGGTCTATATGCACAGTTCTATTTATTAAAAAATACTGTTCCAAAATTTGATTCTATATCCTTTGTGAACTGGCACATTCGATACGTTAAAATTTATGCCAGTAGGTGTCAGCAAAACAATGACATATTGTGAAAAAGAAAGAAAAAAAAGCAAAATGCTTGCATTTTAAAACCATTCAAATCCAAAGCACAAGGATTCATTTTTAGGCTTGTTAAACAGTGAGCACACTCTGTGAGTTACTCTGCTTGCTTTCGATTACATAGAAACATAGAATGTGTCGGCAGATAAGAACCATTCGGTCCATCTAGTCTGCCCACTTTTTTTTTTGAGTACTTTTATTAGTCCCCGTTCCCGGTCTTATAGCTAGGATAGCCTTGTGTCTATCCCACGCATGCTTAAAATCCTTGACTGTTAAGTGGCTTATCACTCTTTTTATCTTTATTTTGTGTTGTAGTCTATGGTATATAATGATCATAGATCTATTTCTCAGTTCACTGCATACTCCCCATTGTGCATTTATTAGTATATACTATTCAGAGGTGGTGGTAATTTGTGTATAAACTATTTTTAGGTGTTAATTATGCAATACCCTCTCTGTGCTGATTGATTTACCTACTTTTATGTTTGATACTTAGATTTAATTTCTTAAAAGATGTATGAACATTTTAGATTACCAATAAACCCTTTCTGAAAGTCAAAAAAAATGTGGCATATGTTTATCTTGAACTGGAATGTAAATACACTATGGAAAGAAGTGTTTCAGGAGTATATTCAGTTTATTTATAAAGAAAATGTAATGCTGTAATCCAATTATCACATTCTATCAACTGTGAACCCTGAAACAAAATTGCTTTGAATAATAATCCCTACTGAACATCAGCTTGATGGATACAGATTGTAGAAAAAAATACCTCACACTGCAAACACATGCTTGAATGTTCTAGACCAACACATAACTACTAAAGCTTATACTAGATTATATAAACATGTAATATACTTGTGATCATCAAATGCAATAAAATATTGGATTGTAGCCATTAGTTAGATTATTTAATTACATGAGTTGCAATGCTATTTTACAATAATAATAAATTAAAGTTGTTTGCATTAGAGGTGGGTGGCAAATGCAGTTGCACTGAAGTTCATTCTTGCTCCGAGTTTCTGACCCAAACAGATCACTTTGGTGATCCGAGTAGCTCAGAGACCACTGAAGTGATATAGAATCTGAAGGAAAATTAGCCAATAACATGCCGATATTACCTTGGTCATCTCCACAAACTTCTACGGGGAAGATTCATCTTATTTCAGGGGAATTTTTGTTATATTTAATGTGTATTTATTTTATTATATTTTAATATATTTTATTATTTTTTTTAAATGTTTCTTTTCCCATTTATTTAACATTTTTTATATCTTATTTTATTTAATTTGGGAGGACAGACTATTTTTGAAATAGCCAAAGTCTTCCCATTGACTTCCATGGGAGAACTTAGGCTATTTCTGTAAAAGGCACGGCCTCCCGAAATAGCCATGAAATAGAACTCTTTGGGGAGGGCTGAGACTGCAATTTCAGCAGCAAACAGCATCCGAATGAACAAAATGACAAATTAATAATTTACATTTTCATTAATTGCGCATTTGATCTTTCGTTTTTTTGTTCAGCTTCACGTTCAGAATTCGGACGAATTGACAAAAGATCCAAAAATGAATACCCAGGTCTACTGTATATATCATATTGATTCAAAAGAGTGGGTCATATAATAAATGTAACAGCTAAATAATGGATATGTTGTGTACTCTACAGTTGAAAATGAATATCTCTTCTTTTTCTAAATGTTAAGTAGACAAGAGACAATACTGTGGATTTCAAGAGCTGTACTCACATCATTCCCAGCTGTTATGTTCTGCTTTCCATCTGGTGGATACATATCCATAAAACATCAATACTAGAAGCTTTTTTTCCGGTCTTCCTAACGCAAAGTAGTTTATTTACTATAAAACACTGTGTACAGGTATGAAGGGACTACAAAGTATGGTGGGAGAAAGAAGTCATCTTTGTGCATGCAATGGATTTATATAATCAAAGGTGTAAGGCTTCTTTCTTCATCCTGCATTTTGTATATTGTATGAAATAAGGTTTACAAAGGCCAAAGAGAGTATTTATGCATATTCCAAATATTCTTTGGATTTGTATTTTATAAAATTTTTGAAAGTTTTGTGATATTTTTAATTTTACATATATTGTTTAGCTAAAACTATGCAGATAATATCATTTCCTATATGTCAATGGTTGTTTTCCTTCTAAGGGGAAAAGATTCATCTTTTTTAAACATGGAAAAACCTGGAGTTAACTAATTGACCGTGAGTCCCAGTTCACAAGGGTTTGCATGGTAACGGGATAGAATGGGATTCCTGAGGATTTCCCACTGCATGGTTAGTCTGGTTTTGGGCAGACTAGATGGACCGAATGGTTCTTATCTGCCGACACATTCTATGTTTCTATGTTTCTATGTTAGTGGGTTGATGTCCAAATGGCAGATCATGGGGAGGATGTGGTCTCAAAGCCTGCCTAGAAAATCTAGCATGAAATTATTAATGTCGCGTTCCCCAACATAAACGTTTGTAGTATGTGGACCTGCATACTAAAATGTTGCACAGCATTGGTTTAGTACATACATGTATGTGAATATTTATATTTGCCTTTTTGTTTTTCGCTGAAACCAGTTGTGAAGGTTTCAAAAAACATGACAAACTGTTACAAGTTATTTTGATATGGCCTGGGAAAGTAGTTCCTTAATTGTATGTTTATCTGAAAGATTATTGTTTATGGAAATTTGAATGCCTGGATAAGTTTAATGGGCTCAAAACATTTGAATTTACAATTATTTTTGTGGAGAAAACATGAACAAAATGTATTTATCTTGCCAAGAAGGTGGGTTTATAGGGTGAAGTCATGTTATTTGTTTTATGTGAAATTATAACATGATTTAAGTGTCACGTGCTGTAAAGTAATGGCAGTTGGATGTTGTTTTTTATAATAGTGAATTAGAATTAATTAATTCAATAGAAATATTATTTTACAAAAATAAATATATTTCTCAACTGGATGTTAATTAAAGATATATCTTCCCTCGCTAATACCCATGGTTTGACAGTTAGTCATCCAATGTTGATCCTCATCACTCATTTATACCTGCGTTCACCATGAAATTACTGGCACCACTAAGTATGTTTCTTACCACAGATTTCCAAGAGGAAATGTATACTTCTAAATGTGCAGGTCCTTAATTATGTTTACAATAGTTTACATCTCGATACCTGGGTAGTAGATAGCATAATAAAAAGCTTCATGTTTATGGAATCCAATGTCATCTCATATGAAAGAGTCAGTGTATTTTCCCCTTATTCAGTCAATATGCAAACATTTGTTATCAATTTTGAAAAACTGCTTGCAGATATCCACAATGAAATGTGAATACATTTTCTATATGCTTATTTTGTTGCCTCAGATATAATTAATATATTAGTTGTGCAAACAGTGTGTTCTAGTAAAACTTTGAGTCATCTACCATAAGGAATTTTGACCATTTCTTATAACAATCTGTGAGTGCTTGTATATATTTTTGGTCAAAGACCATAGTATTCCAATAAGTCCTTTCATTTCTGAAGTGAAAAGTAACTTTCATGCTGTTAATGTATACAAAAACACCTGAGCCTTCTGTGTAGTCTATTGTCAATTCAACACTTGTCTTGTCTTTATTCATTGATGATATTTTTTTCAAGTATTGTTTGACAAATCCAGGACTCAAGAGAAACAAAAATCTGTCTATTACAGATGGTATATATGCTTTGGATACTGCAATTTAAGAATAGACTCAATAACAATGTTCTGTCATAATCTTCTCCCTAGTTCTATTAATAAAGATGTATATGCAGCAAAACTGGATTTTTTTAAATCTGTCATGTTGAACTTCCCAAAAAATAACAATAACAGGATTTTGTTAATACATTTTATTATTTTATTATGAGTAAAAGTATAACTAAACTTTGTTTTTCACTTGTGCTTCTATAATAGAAGAGAGAGACCCCTGAAGCAGAGAGAGATAACCTCCCCGTTAAGACCCTGAGCAGTCAATGCATGCCAGCCTCCTGAATAGAGCCAAGTGTAAACTCATGTGTATTTATACTTACTTAAGAAAAATACACTATGTTTAGCCCTTGTTTATTTTTAAGAGTAAAGAAAATACTTTACTACTGTTTTGTTATATTACACGAACGTAATTTAAATAGCATGGCACCGCAAGGTTAAAGGATATTCCAAAACATATGATAAGGGAAGTCATATTCGTGGAAATCAGGGGTAGTGGGGGAAGTGAGATACAGGCAGAAAAGGCATAATACAATTTTATGAATATTTTTGGTACCATTTTAGTGATTTGTAATAAGAGTTCTACAGGTTTGAGTGCTAGGATGGGACAGAGAAGAGATGTTATCTCTCTATATGTTTTCTCTTAAGGAAGGTTAATCGCAGAAGGTTCAGCTAAATAGAACATGTGACTTCCTATGTCTAATGATTTTGATTTACTTTCATTACACTACTCATTTTTGATTAGTTTCACCAAAACCAGATATTTTTTTTTTTGCTGCTTGCTAGTTTTGATTTGATAAAATATTTCTTTTTTATGAATCACTGAAATAATTCTAAAAATGTTAAATTTGGTTATACCTACTAGCAAGGTTAATCTCTTTGAATCTACGTGTCTTCCATATCCTGTACCAGAGATGGCAAATAAATGACACAGGTGCCACTTCTGGCACTCAAGAGCCTCTGAGGTGGCGCTTAGCATCTGACTGCATTCTCCTATGATCATATATGGTATGATGGGAAGAATATGGAGACACTGAGATGGAGCAACTAAAGGAAAGGAGACTAAAACAAAGAGAAGGGGAATCTCTTAGGAAGAGTCTGGAACTAAATTATATGCAGTATTATGGATTTTTGTTTTTATTTTAATTTCTTGAACATATCTGCCTTGTATTAGTAAGAATAAAAGCATAATATCTAACACGTGTGGTTATTGTATGCTGGATTATTGTTAAAAAAAATATGATTTACTATTTATTAAACCAGATAGATATGTAAAGCAGAATAGAAAATGGATTTTATAATATTTACCTATATATAAATAGGGAGTATGAATAATCCACAATAAATCGATTATCCGGATATAAGTAAAGTGTGCTGAAATAACATAAAGGTGAGCACTTTTTACATCAGCCTGTCAGCAAGGTCAATAGACAGAGTACAATCAATATTCAAAGAATGGTTTATAACCTTCAGCGTGCACTGGTTAATCAACATCAAAAATAGATAGGACATTGGATATCAGTGTAGAGCAGCCTACTTGCCACAGCTAACAAATATCTGGTGTGTTCAAATATTTTTAAAGCCATAAATTTCATGAAGAGATGGCTATTAATCACTGCCATGCAATGTTTTACTCAGTAGGATATCACAAGCTGCATTTCTGCTTAGTGAAGTCTATCCTTAAAGGTGCAGTATTGCCTCATCCAACTTGATTTAAAAGTCAAGAAAGCATTATGTTTGATAAATTCAGTAACCCATTGATTTTGTCTATGAGTGCAATACTCATAATGTTCTCTTTTGATTGATTAAATATGTAAAGCCCACATGTTAATATGTATACACTTTCAGTTTTAATCTCATTTTGTTCTATTAAATGATTCAATTATGTAAAAGTACATGATTCAATAATGTAAACGTCCTTGACAGCTTGTATAAAATAGTAGCAAGATATATTGAAATGAAAATTGTTACAAAAATACATAAAACATAGCTTAAAATATTTCAAACCCCCCCAAAAAAAACTTAATTATCTCCTGAAATGATTGTCTGAAAATTACACTCAAAATATAAATTAAGCATCACTCCATATATAAAATTTGTAGTATGTCAAGTTGCTAGATTTTATTATTTTTTTAGAGTGCCCACATGATTTCTTTTTTTTTTTATTTACTCTAAGCCGCTCTTAAATGGCCTCCAATTACACATGATGAAAACTGTTGTCAGACTTATCTTTCTTTCCCATTGCTCTTCTAACACATCACCACTCTGTCGTAACACTGACTCTCTCTATTCTTTAGAATTCAATTGAAGATTGCATCCCTCACCGACACAGGTTTCTACAAATGTATCTAATGCTACATTTCATTACTGATTACCAGACTACACATTTTATTGATGATTTTCACCATTACTCTTCTCTTATTAGCATTTCACAGTTGTGCTGACAGACCGTTCTCAAGGTTGTGGACCTTGTGGAATGCTCTTCACTGTCTTATCATACATTTATTTAGCAGTCCATTTCTACATCCATTCACTTCCATGAGTCAAGGCAACCAAAAACCCTATCATTGTCTAGCTTCACCATCTTAAATACACTCTGGAATGGAGTATATATCCAGACATTCTCTCATTTTTTCATCAGAAGTATTCATCTTGAAAATGTCTACTGTTTAAAAACCTTTAAGTCAAACATTATCCCCCAATAAGTTCCATGTAATACAAATTATTTATACTGTCATGCACCACCCTGTCTTGAATTTCCAATCTTAACTTTTACTTCATTTAAAACTACACCCTTTACACTAATAACTTTTGCAAGCTTATAATGTTAAGGAACAACTGCTTGTAAAAGACATACCATGGTAGTTTTGAAATGTTGTCCCTTTGATTATGTGAAATTCATACCTATACATAATAACTCAAGACAAACATAGAAAACATATTGACAGTAAAAGCCACCTTGCTTAATTAAAGAATAACTTTTTATTACTGTATAATTAGACTGAGGCAAAAAGTTCCACAGCAGTATGAAGGGTGCAGACTGTAAAGGACTTTACAAGACCCAATCTGACAAACAGTAGGTTTCGAGAAACATTAGTTTTAAGAGCCATATGCACAATCTTGCTATCAGAAGAGAAATAGAACAAGTGAAAGTTCCAGAGAAATCTGACAAAAATTAGGTTTCGAGAAATATTAGTTTTAAGAACCACATGCACAATCTTGCAATCAGAAGAGAATTAGAACAAGTGAAAGATCCATAGAAAAGTGCATAGAAGACACAAAAGTGTGTAAATAGCCAACTACGTTGGCTATTTCTACTGAAGGTTTATAATGGTAGGATAAAGATATTTGTTTGGTAGAAGGAAGGAACAAGTTCTGCTAGCCTTAATAGAATACACAATGAAGAATAAAGAATGTATGCAAACTTAGATCTAATAAAAACAAATAAGACAATACAATGTATCATAATAAGGAGCATTATTAAACTATGCTTAAGGATGAAATCAATGTTCTTTAAAAATACGTTTAAAAAAATGATGAACAATACAATCATTGATAATGAATGCATACAATCATTCAATCAAATATAGGCTGAGAGTAACTTTTATATAACAAAAAGAAATATCAAGGGTATGGAGGCTTTTGAACTAATTATGTTAACAGCTCTTGCCTCTTCAACCTATTCTTATATTCATGAAACAAAATACAAATTATACTCAGTGAGAATAAGATGCTTTTAACAGCTGAAATCTTACTTAGACTATATTTTAAATCTGCAGTAAATTAAAATAGATTTCAGGTTGCCTGTAAATGCTTGCAATTAAATGTATACTTTCAAGGGCAAATTTCCAATACATTGATGTAAAGATGATTTCTTCAAGGTCAGAAGCTCGGTGCTTGGCAGAGATCCTTATGTAGTTGTCATATGTTTAAAGTACACCAATAACTTCTGAAGCAAAGGGTACTGGAACATGAAGGTCAGAATAAATCATAACATATTACATCAACCTTTAATAGTACCAAAACTAGAAAGATATATGTTTCCCCATTACTGGAAATAGCAAGAGGAACTTTATTTTTGTGTAAGAGATTTTATAGCAGACAAATGCTTAATTAAAAATGGTTGACATTGATTAGCATAAAGATAATTAAATTGAAACACTGTAAGGACAAGTCATTTTATTCGAGAAAAGGGGACTGCAGTTGCAAAACTCATGGAAAACAAGTAAGACACACAATCCCGTATAGCATTGTGCATACTTGGAGCTTATAGAAACACTGTTGATTTCAACAACTTGTATTTATTGAAGCATTCTTTGTAATACGTTTTCTTTTTCATACCAGGTTTTATAATATATAATTTTAAGAGATTACGTTTTTATGTTAAGGCACTCTGTGTGATGTCATTAGGCTACCTGCATTTTATGAGTGACGCCATGATATTAACATAAGAATTGTACACAAGTTGGATGCAGCGTCTCTTTGGAAAGTCAGAGATTCAAAATGTTTGCCATTTTATAATCATCATTTGCATGAATTCTGTCATGTGCTTTGATATGGGTTTGAAAATGTTGGGTTTCATGGCCTAATATGGGTTTTTTTTATTAAACAAATTCAAAAAGAAAAATACAGACATAACAAACAATAGGGCCTATTCATTAATGGATGTTAACACAAAAAAAATACAATATTTTTTATCAGACAAGATTACAAAAACAGTATCCCAAATTAATGTTTTTTAAGTTATTAGTTTAGTGCTAAGGATTGAATTGCATTTTTTAAACAAATACAAATTTGGGTGTTACTCCTACCCGTTAAACTAAAGCAAGGTGATGGGGTATAGTAGCATCTAATGGTCAGCAACTACTCTTTCCAATACATTTTGTGGCCGGGGCCTTCCCAGAAGCCTCCAGCCCCTCTCTACCTTTAAGTACTCTGAACCAGGAGCACCAGGAAGACATCTCACAAAACAGTTATAAGAGACTGTCCGCATTATCTCATATTTTTGCTTACACTGGACTTCTCATGGTCTCAATAATCAGTTAAAAAATGTTTTTATTATTCTTACCACACCTCATTGAATCATCTTTGTGTGTTACTTAGCATGCATTAATGCTTAGGGTATTGTAGCAATTTAATGTTTTAAATTCACAATTTACAAGAGCATCATTGAATAGACCTCGGTGTCTAAGCAATTTCTATCCTTAATTTTAACTTTTAAAAAAATACTTTGGAATTTCTTGGTTTCTTTAAATTGCTAGTCTGCTTGTTTTGCAGCAAAAACATCATTAAGCTATAGCCTTCTATTATAATGTTAAGAAAGTACACAGAAGCAATGCTTTCAGATCACTACTAATGAGAATATTGACTGGTCAGATAAATGTAAGCCCTCAATGCAACAAGCTAACATGCCTCTAGTTATCTAAATAAGGGTTTGATTGATTTTGTTGAAATAAATAATCCAAGACAGTCTGATATTATCAGCAACCCCATCTCAACTTTCTTTTACAACTTTCTGTGAATATAAATGTACTGCCTATGGCAAAAAGGGATGTCATATTTTCTTAAACTTATAAGGATGTCAGATTTCATTGTAATGATTATTTAAATGATTCTAATTATACTTGCAGCTAAAATTTACTGTTGGAAATAGTGCCACATGTCTAGATAGATGAATATACTGTGTATACATACAGAGATGCAGATTTATACACATACACACACATGTAGCACTCTTTAACTGCTGATCTCCAATGACTTGCAAAGGCATGGCACAGAATGCTGCATATAAGAGTGAGAAGTCATGGACAAATTGTATAGCATGTACATCTATGTATAATATGTGATCTTCTGAAATGCTTATCTCAGTTTGCACATCAATCTTCACTTCATTGGCTTGACTATTCCTCCCCAATCATTTATTGCAGTACTTTAATAGATGCTGATGTAATATAATTGATTCATTCATAATTCATAACACCTATTCTCTAGTCTCGCCACTTCTTTCTAATTAAATGGAGAATATATTTTGAAATAAGCATACTGACCTTCAAAGACTCAAACAATCTGGGTGTACCCTACCCAAAAAAAGCTCACAGCATCTTACATTGCATCTTATTCCATTTAGTCATCTGTCTTATTGCCCTTGCCAGTGCACAGAATGCACACACAATTAGGTTTTCATGAATAGAGCCACTCTGCTCACACACTCAGTGTGTATTATTCTCTTCCCCATGTAAAAAAGATGCTCCACCTCTACAGACTTTCTTAAAAAAAGTATAAAGGTTAATTCCTTTTATCTGGAATTTGGTCAGCCATTTAAGTGTCACAGAATGTACAATACTGAGTGTCAATTACTTCTACAGCAATGACCCTCATTCGGCCATGATCCTATAATGTACTACAGATGATACCTTTTTCAGTAGCTTTGTTATTCAATTCTTTAAATGAATATAACACAGCCTTAATGCACTGCTCCTTATAATATTTACCACTATTCTTAACAAGATAGGAAACAAAATCTGCAATTACTAAAAAAGTAAACACATAATTACAATGGACATGCCACAACCGTCACAGGAAAATGTCTCGCTGGTGAAAAAGAAAGTGTCATGCAATTTTGATTGCGGTTTGCATGCTGGCATACAGAGATTGCTGAGTGCCTCAGGACCGAGGCTCTCCAGCCAAATCTGTGCCAATCCCAGTCACACACACATATATATATATAATTATAGTTAGCCTTAGGGTTAGGGTCAATGTTAGAACTATATTTAGGGCAAAAATCGAATGTTTCCATCTTGCCTTAAAAAAGTTAAAATGTTGAGGGGGTAAGTAAAGATTAACGACTAAATGATATAGCAGTATAAGCAGTCTATCCCCTCGTGATGCAGCACAAGGAATAATTGATGGTGCTATTGCAAAGACAGAAAAGGCACTGTAATAAGATCATATAGTATATTATATGGTACCAAATAATGAGATGGTTATGAACACCTTGACAAAGGTAAGTGCTATACTGTATGTTGTATCATGGCTTGTTATGTATTTGCATTATGAAAAATGCCACATATCTATATGCTGAAGCATTGCATAAGATAAAAATGTGTATTGAGCTATATTTATTATCAGCTAATACACATACACTATTTCAAAATTAAACAAACACACATACACACACAAACACGCATATACTATAAGTAATTTGTGTTTTTCTGAGCATTTAATATACAATCAAGAATTCCTAAAAACTGAATTCAACATTGCAGACTGTACAAACTATTCCTTTCTTTTTTTATCTGGTTACTTTGTATTTATTTTGTAGTCTGTACTTGATATTTTGCATGCCAATATATTATTGCTTAATGCAATAAATGTCCTTTTTGTTAAGTTATTTTTGATACAGTATCTGCTACTAACAATTTTGGTCTTTAGGATGAGCATCTTGCTCTGCTATAAATGCTTCTGCCCTGAAATCCATACTGAGTTTTGATACAAGTCACTTAAGTATGTTGTGACAAGAAAACTGTACTTATGTCATACATATACCATTCTGATGTATCCATTCTCTAACGAAACCAGAATTGGAAGCAATTTCAGTACCTAAACAACCTAGACAAAGGTTTTATATAAATGATTCATTCACTAGCAGCAACATGTCTTCATATTTAAAGAAACAGTATATACATACTCTTTGTATTGATTATTGTCCTTGTTATTAATAATGATATAATAGAGAACAGGTTCACATTAATGCTAAACATCCTGTAAAGAGTGAAAGAACTAAACCCTATTGGCATAATGGCATTTAAACACAGGAGTCAAACAACATATAACAAAGCCAGACAAACATTTAACTGCATAATTGACATATATAACAAAGAGCTTATGACACTATACACAATGCACAGAACTCCATTTACAACAATGAATAATATGGCAATTAACATGCTTGTTTGTTTCAATCGCTACTGGCAGTACAGTTTTATGTGGTTAATGGTTATTAAATAGTCTCTCCAGATGAAGAAGTGATTTAATTCACAGGTAAAATCTGGATTCAGAGTTGTATTGTACATTGCAGATAGACCCTCAGCACATAAGTCACATAATATTTAAAGGAAAGTAAGACAGTGAGAAATGTATATCTGTATTATGATTAGTAGAATGTTTTCAGCATTAATTGAAAACACACACACACAAAAACAAACAAACATGGAAGATATTTATAAATCACTTTATATATACATATATAAATATATGTATAACTATAAACACAAATATGTGTAAATGGTTTATGTAAGTCTGGATTTGCACAGTAAAAGTATGACGTTTATGTTGCAGGCCTTTGTGTGTTTGTGTATTACATACAACCTACTATAGCTGTGCTGCTAGACACTTCCATCCATTATCTGGAGCACCTGCATGTACTCATTGCTTATTATCATAATCCATTTTAATATTTACCTACACACAACTAAGTATATGTATTTGGATACAAGCAAAATTAAAAGTAGTGGCAGTTTCAAGGAAGTATATAAGTCAGTGGAGCCCAGAGTGCAAAATAGATTAACACAACTTCCTCTTCCAACCTCAAATACATAGAGGCTCATCCACCTATAGATTGTTTGTCTCTCTACGCACGATGCATGTGGATGCTCACCACTTTGGCACTTTGAGAGTTAAGGATGCCTTCTTAAAACAATATTTTGAAAATGTAATTTTAACATCCACATCCTTGAAATGCTTCCAATATAACAATGACTTGCAGGATAAGTTGCAAGTCAACATTTAAATGAGCTGTCAGGGGTTGATTAATCAGACTGCACATTCATTATTTGCCTTGACACAACACAAATACAATTTGCTTACTTTTATCAGTGAGGACCAGAGTCATTTGTTTATGTGGCTGTGTTTTCTGTTTTTATTCTACTCTGTGGAAATCTCTTGGATGATAGTTTGCTGTTCTAAATAAACATTTCACTGTTTTTAGTTGTATCTAATTAGGCACATCTAACTATTTGGGTTTAAAATGCCAACTTTAGACATCTAGATATAAGAAATATTATAGCAAACTCTTTAAACTAAAAAGAAAAATACAATGTTTCAGATCTGTATTTTCATTTTAATTGTATGCAATGTACCTTTTTTAAGCAACATTAAACATATAGCTAAAAAAAAGCAGAAAGAGAGAATTTAGACTAATTATTTACAGCTTTCCATTATTCATTTACAAAGATATGCAGAAATACTCTTCCTCAATTTGATAATTATGATTATTTATCATCTATTTCTATAAATAGGATATTATAATTATTTTTGGTTGTTGTTTTTTTGTTGTGTGATATGTTGACCCTTTTAAGAATTTTTGATTGATATCGGCACAAGCACAGCATATAGTAAGAAGATTTAAAGAGCAATTAAACAAAGAAAAAATTAGCCATTCAGTAGCCATTTCCCCTTAATTAAAACAGCCTTTTACATTGTGTACTGTTCAAAAGATATTGAATCTAGTCTTTGTAAAAGCAAATACAAGATACACAATAGCTGTAGTGGAGATTAGATTTCTAGATGCCACATACTAGTCAGTGCTGCCTTGTAACAAATCTAAAGCTCCATGACATGGCAGCCTGGACATCTCCCTGAAACTTCCAAAGTAAGTTAAATAACTTTAGAACAGTATTCACCACGAAAAATCTTTTAATAGTGTTCTAATCAGACAGAAGTTTATTTCTGTCTGAATAAACATTGGATGTAGGGGTTAGTCCCTCTTTGTGAATCAAAAGATAATAAGATATACCATATTGCAGGAAACCTATTTGGAGATATGATGAGGCATGATCTGATAACAGCTATTTTCAAAAAGTATAATCAGTTGACATAAAAGGAAAAAAAAGACTGAAAAAAAAATAAAATTAAAAAGTTTTTTTTTTCTGGGATTTGCCACATTCTGTCTCTTGACAGACAGGCGTGGCCATCTCAATTTGATTAAACCTTTGGTTTAATCAAATGGTTTTACTTTTTATATTTCTAATATTACAATGTCTTATTCTTTCCATAGAAATATAAAATGTGTATGCTGAAAATAATCTTTCAGCCCATCTAGTCTCCCCAGTTTTCTAAATACTTTTATTAGTCCCTGGCCTTTGCTGATATCTAGGATAGCTATTCCATACATGCTTAAACTCCTTCTGCTAGAAGGCTATTGCATGCACCCACTACCCTTTCAATAAATGAATACTTCCTCATTTAACTTTTAAAACGTTTGGCCCATGTTTTCAATTTACATCTGTTATTCTGTGTACTTTGCTACTATTAACATTGTACCTCAAGTCAATTGAATAATATACAAAAACTCCTATATAGCATTAGTAAAAATGTTTTTATTCTCTGTTTATTTAATTTGTCTATTTAGAATTTAACAGAATAAAGGTACATCAGAGTAAAGGTCTCCTGGAATAGACATGATATATTTTCCTCAACAAATGCATTATCTTATTCAAGTACCAAGCATGATTTTGTTTCTGATTACTGTCACAATCTCCCTAAAGCAAACTGTTCTATTTATTTCTATTAATTTCTTAGTGCAGATTCATGTGGGCCCCATTTTAGCTTTGTATTGTTTACACTTTTGTATGATTAACCACAACATTTTAATAGATTTTTCTTCAATGTGCACTAAATGTAATTTCTATTCATTCTAATGATGTATTTATAATACAGAGAACACTGGTTCACTAAAAGCTTTTTGGTGTGTTTATTTTAGATATATACATATTTATATTTATTTATTTGTTAAAATAAATATTTAGACATTTTGTTCTTAATCCAACTTTCTGAGATATTTTTTTTTTTTTACTACTAATGGAATCTCAAGTTTCCAGTTCATGTTTGGAATCATCTTGATAAAAAGTTCTAAGTGAGGACTAAACATTGAGTTTTTGCTGTTTACCATTCAAGGAAAACATGCTTTCAATATGTATATTTACCTATCTGGCTATCTATTGGTCTGTCTGGCTTACAAATCCAATGGCAGTGGATGCAACTACAAGTAAAATGTTCTAGAAAAGGTCTCTCCATAGAATGTGCCTCTGATATACTTAGTGTAGGTATTTGGCTTTAGAATAAATGGAACAGGCACTGAGCACTGTGATTTTGAATAGTCATATATTGGGACTTCTAATGCATGTACACACAATTATAATATTCATTTCAAGGCCAGATGAATCCACCTATGGAGCCGAAACGTTGATATGATTCATAGATACATAGAATGTGTCGGCAGATAAGAACCATTCGGTCCATCTAGTCTGCCCAATAATTCTTGATTCTTGATATGAATATTTAAATATATATGTGAGTTATATATGTATATATAAGGTTTACATTTAATAACCAATTTTATAATTAACTTTAAGTCTGGGAAATTGTACATAGGAGACTATAAAAGGACAAGGAAAGATCCATCAGTGATTGCAGTATGCCCTTATTGGACCAACAGCATGGTTAGGTCCAGAACAATCCTAAACACTATTTTCAAATTTGCAAGGTTTGTTAGAACTGATCACATGATGACAAATCCCTACTTTGAATGAATTAGCCACCATAATATAACATTTTATGCAACAAAAAGAGTTTAACATGATCATTCAAACTCACTCTTTCATGCACATCTTACTTGCTGCTAGGCAGAACAACAATGGAGAAATCCAGACCACTGACAAGATATGTAAACAGGCTTAGTTGGTTCTGGGCAAAATCATGCAAAAGTTCAATAAACTGGATGGAGAAAAAAAAATGTAAGTACTGCTATGAGTGATCTATGTTTCTTGGCATCAAGGATAGGCTCCAGCATTGCTCATGGTGGGCATTTAGTGCACCTAATAACAGACAATTTAAACATCTTTCAGGAACTTACACAGACCTTGCCACAAGCCATGTCACTGGCTGCCTGGTTTTCCTAGTGACTCATTTCTTTGCAAGTTTGTAGTCTTCAAAATGAATGTGACCCTGAATGTGTATGCTTGCATGTCATATCCTGTATTCAAAATGCTTGGAACCAGAAGTGTATTGCATAATGTGTGATTTTGGATAGCGGGTAATTTTCACCAATAAGATATATTAAAGCCTCCCAGCACTTTTTAAATACAGTTGTATCAATGTAAATACTGTATAGAGCAAATAACTCACTGATGCAAGGCATTATTGGAAACCTGCCAACAGTGCATCAAGCCTGCTCACATGTTACTGTATTACTCTTTGTAGGCATGGGTGAGTCTGAGCATGAATGGAAAGGCTATAGAGCATTAGCTTAAAGGGGCTGGACACAGAATAAACAGTTTTGTTTTTGAATCATGACATATTTGTGTGGAATTTCCAACTTGTGGAGAAAATACACTTTTTTTTTTGGATAAAGGATCATTTTGGATAATGCATTTCAGGACAAAAAGATACTCAATCTGTACTATGTTTTTCTCTTATTGTGATGGACTGTGATTTACAAGTAATACCCCATTTTTTAGATACAAGTAAAAACTAAAGTTTTTATAAAACTAATATATCATTTAAACTGCCAATTGTTACTCCAATGCAACCAGGTCATGGCTGGTAACGAGTGACCAAAAAGATTGTATTGGGCCACAATGCACTTTCATCACCTCACGCATTATCATCAGAGATATACACAGGCAAAACAGATTTGATGAGAGTTTGATAGCCATACAAGATAAATGGATAGAAAAATTAAAGTGCTATGCACGTGGACATTTACATGTGAACAGTGGTGCAGCCGCAGCTCAATTAGTGCAGTCTGGGGAACAATTGCCTATCTGCTCCCTTGCCAGTCCTGCTCTGAATGCAACTATCTGGTTTCTTTCCCTGCCTATTTTACCTTATAAAACAGATTTTTTTTAGTTGTTAATAATTGGAATATATACCAATCACTGTGTCCAGTCCCTGCCAGCAAGCTAAATAAACAGGCTGTATTCCAATGATAATTTTGCTAAGCATGGCATAAAAATACAGGACAAATAATATATATTGTAATGAAACATAGATCACATTCAACAATTAACTAAAAGGTCAGAAAAAGCCCAACTTTTTTTTATTTTAAATTATGCAAAGTTTTACCAAATGAGAAATACTGCTGCCTAAAATAAGTGCAGAGCTCACCTATTTCTCAAAATGTAATTGCTATCTGCTAGACTCAGAAGAAGAGCAATTTGTTGTTAACTCTTTTGGAACTCTACCGATGGCTGTTCTAGAATAATCGCAAATAGTCTGAAAATAAGTAGATTCTTATTAAGTGCTGTAGTCCACGAACATCTGTACATTTAGACATCAAGGATTTAGAATTTCCCAAATTGACCAATACAGATGAAGCAGCACTTGTTCCTTTTTCGTGCCAAGTAAACTAAGGTCCTCATGCAAGTCAATGGAGATTGCTAATCAAACAAAGTTGGCTTAACCCAGAAAGTGGATGGTTAAAGGGTGCTACATCAATTTATTGGAAAAGTCCTTAAGTACTGTTGTTTTATTCTTCCTTCCAATGCAGAAGTTAGTGAATGTCTGAATTCAAACACATATCAAATGTAATTATATAATTTTTATAACCCAGTGCTTTTTTCTGGAATTAACATTAATGGAGTTTAAATAATAGGATATGGTTAGAACATCACAAAAATTATGCATCCACTTTACTTTGACATCTATTACTTGTGATCACAGCCTTTTAAATATTGACAATTATATTATGTTTATTTGGTATACAATACTGAAGTTGATTAGTTTTTTGTTTGTTTGGGTCACAGCAGACTGGTGTGATTTGTAAATGAGTAAACAGTTTAATGTGGCTGTTCAGGTTTTGAATTACTTGCAACATATGAAAGATAGATAACTCTACAAATATGTAATGATAATGTACCTTGTTGTAGTTTTGCTTTAGACATTATCATGAATATTTCCATTGTATTTTATTAAGACATACGGCTTTGTTCATGAAAGAGGGAATTGACAAGGAGATTTCAGATTTAAGGCCAAAGTAGCTGAGTTAGGGAAATTCTAAATTTCAGCCACATACAATGATGATTATAATAATTGCCTTGTATTGAAATGCCAGTACTATTTATGCCTATACTGTTGTTTTCCCTATACACCACCTCTTTGGGAGAACTCATCCGCTCCTTTGATTTCCAATACCACCTGTACACGGATGACACTCAGATTTACCTCTCCTCCCCTGCCCTCATGCGCTCTCTAGTGTCACGTGTAGTTGAGTGTCTGTCGGCCATCCCCGCTTGGATGTCTAATCGCTACCTGACACTTAACCTTTCCAAAACAGAACTGATTATCCCTCCCTCAAACTCTATCCCTACACCTGTGTTCACAGTCACCATTGAAAATGCTACAATTGTACCAGGTGACCGTGTCTGATGTCTTGGGGTCACTTTTGTCTCTGCGCTATCCTCCGTTCCCCATATTCAGTCCCTAGCCAAATCCTGTTCACTGCACCTAAGGAACATACAAGCATTCGCCTGTTCCTCAGTGAAGAGACCACAAAAATACTAGATGCCCCTGCAATCTATCCAAAATGCAGCTACCAGACTCATCTTTCTTGCACGTCGGTCTGATTCAGAGGCTCCTCACTGCAACGCCCTCCACTGGCTCCCTGTCATCTCAAGGATAAAATTAAAAATTCTGTCTTTAACCTACAAAGCCCTCCACTCCCCCGCCCCTCCGTACATTGCCTCCCTTGTTAACCGATACCTCCCTGCACGACCTTTGTGCTACTCACTGGGACTAAAACTCTCCTCCAACCTTTATCACCACTTCTCACTCACGACTGCAAGATTTGCGCGTGCTGCCCCCTCTCTCTGGAACTCCCTTCCACAGAGCTTCCAGCTCTCTCCCTTCTTTTCAAATTTTAAAAAGTCCCTCAAAACCCACCTCTTTACAGAAGCTTACTACCCAACCCACTAGAACACCTGTCACTTTAGCTCTACCAGTTCCCACCTAGCTGAAACACACTATTCATCTTTGGCCTATGCCACCGCATTACTGTTATTCCAACTTCAATCCCTCTGGCCTCTTCAAGCCCTTATGTGTCTTATCGACCCCATTCCCTCTAGATTGTAAGCTTGCGAGCAGGGTTCTCTACCTCATGTACCTGTCTGTTTCTAGTTTGTCTAACTTAGTATGTAGTTCCCTTCTATGCTCTGTACCTAGCGTTATGTAAATTGTTGACACTATATAAATAAATGATAATGTAATGTAATGTAATATACTAGTCCCTTGATTTTGGTTATGCATTATAAAGAGAACAGAATAGAGATAGACCATCACTCAAGGGATAGTAATACATTTGGATATTTAATAGGGATAAACCATAACAAATTTGTAAAGGGCGAACAGGACAGTACGTTTGGTGTTTATTTACATTATAAAGAGACCCTTAAAAATTGGTAATCGGTTCCCCACAAAGAAAGCTGAATTCCCCCATTTCTTTAATAAATGTTGTAACTTGATATAATTTTTTTGTAATGTTGTCTTAAACTGCTCTGCTTATCCCAATGATTTATAAAGAGGCATAATTAAATTCTTATTTTTGTACTCAGTGGAATATTTAAGTAATGTATGGTAAATAAGACAAGAAAGCAAATTGTATGAGTTGGTAACTTAGCTTTCTGCTATTTAAAAAAAATAATAACAATAGTGTTACAATGCATTACTCTGCTAGCTATTCATAATGGAAACACTATCAATATTCACTGTTTCAATAATAACATGGTAAGGGTTTTTTTTTTTTACCAAGCAGTTAAAAGATGTTTGTTTGTACAACACCAGTTAGCCTGTAACAATCTATTAATTATGTTATTTTGAGTTCTGCTTCATTTGAAACTTGTTTGCCCACTTCAAGTTTAATGGCATTTTCCCTATCATATCCCCATACTATTTTCTTTCAGTGAAAAGCAAGATCAAAGAAAAATAAAATAATCTCAAACAAAAAAAGGAGAAACATAATTGAAATACTGATTTAACCACATTTAACATGTTCAAAAGCTGAGGATGAGAACATTATACTGTGTCACCTTATTATGTTATTTAACTAAGGCTGTTACATATATAATGGAATATTATCCAACAGTTTAAATGCAGATATAGTGGTTGTTGGGTACTAATGAATTGAATTACATTGATTCAGTCTACAGGAGAAGCAAAACAACCAAAGGCTATGCGTATCTGCAAATTGGATGGTAATACAACTTTATTGTAGATAATAATATAGCTACATTTATGGCAACTGTCAAGACACATTGTCAATCAATTGAAATAGATTGCATAAACTTTGGAAGGTATAATTTCTACTAAAATAGAATTGATTGGCATGCTCATTTTCCCCTTTTCTTCCCATTATATGTATGCAGAAAATAATGTGTAAAGGTTTGGACACACTTAAAACACTGTAAAGCAAACTGACTTGGAGAAAAAAAATATTACTGCTAATAACAGTAATCATAAATTGAAGTCACATTACAAACATGTCCACAGTTTTTTAGGCTGCATTTATATTCAGTATAGTTAGTAAACACTGATTTTCTTATTTGCTGACTGTAACATTATGTGTCTTCCTGGTCTCAGTCTCTTGAAGGCTATAGCATCATCAGTAAAAGGGGGGTAGTGTATAATTTTGCAGAAGAACACTTACAGAGGTCCAGAGGGCATGCTTCCTAGTGGTAGGCATGTACGACCTCTCACTTTACCCATGCACTGGAATGCTATCTTGACATGGAATGCTATCTTGACATGGAATCTGTTCGCCCTGTCCCAACCTTAGCTATTGCTATCCTGATTTAGTTCTATGTATACTAGTTTGCTTTGCCAATTCTTAACCTTTCCTTAACTGGCTCTGATTCAGTACTTTAACACTAGTCCAGTTACTGGGTTGCCAGTCCTTTGCATCCTCACCTCTAAGAGAGCCACAATAAGTCCTGGTAGTGTCCTGTTCCTGGGGTTGACTCTGGATTGCAGAGACTAATTGGGTTAATACATCTGTATGAGAGTTGCAAGGGATATTCTGCACTATTGATTCCATAATTTTAGTTACACTTGGTCAAATTGATATTTTAATCTGTTTTCGATTTTTTTTTTGTATTTATAGACTGACTAGATGGAGTAATGTTCCCACCAACACAAAACAAACAAACAAACAAAAACAAACAATCAATGGAGTATTAAATTATAATATTCTAAATGTTTTTCTTATTTAAAATAAAGTTTTCTCCTAAGAATAATTACCATATTTCTTTCAAAATACTTTTTTTTTGGTATATAGAACTAAGAAGAGATAAAAGCTGGTACAGCTGCTGTGTCCTTGAGCAAGATTAATCTTAAGCAACCATGGAAAAATGTGTTTCTGTCTCACATGTGATCCTATATGAGGAAAATCATATCGTTCAAGGCTTTGCCACACATAACAACCATAGCCATTTGATTATGACAAAGATTTCAAAGAAAAATTTAAGGGTTTTTTGTGCGCCTTGCACAATGGGAATAAACTAAACTTCCTGTTTGTGTGATTGATCAATGCCTTACAAGTTTGTACTTCTCTGCAGGCAATCTGTTTTACTTGAAATGGATAAAATATTTATAGTCACGGCAACAATACCAAAAGCATCACTATTTGGTAGTTATTTAATTGATATTATTTTTAAAACATACATTAAAAGAACAGAGTGTGTCATCATATCCTAATTATTTTTTTCTGGTTTAAATTTGATACTCTGACATCTATTGTAGGTGATATATATCTACAAAAAAGAATATATATATATATATATATATATATATATATATATATTTATATATATATACACATATATTCCCCTCTGTAATAATTCTAAATGTACTCTATATTGTTTTAATTGGACCAGGTTCCACTATTTGAGGTAGTTTATTTTGGGTTTCCCTTTAGCTTGTTATGTTAAACTCACCTTTCCACTTATGTTATTCTGTATCTCAGGATGTATGAGTTCTCATAGCCCACCTCCCTGTATCCTCTTGCAGAGAGCTGCTGTCAGTAGGCCCTACACTTTGATAGACTTTCAACTGCATTTATGAAGGAGTCATAATATATACCATATACCATAATGTAACTCTTCTGACAGTTGCTCCCAGTTCATCCTTGGCATCCAGAATTCCCTATACATTAGGCTCACCACCTGTTAATATCTCTTAAATGATGCTACAGACAACCTGTAGATAGCTAGATGGATACATACATTCACAGACTGATAAAAAAAGAAAATCCTGAAAAGCTTTGATAATTTTTTTTATTTCTGGCATGAAAACTTTAAATGTTCGAATCTTCATAGTCTGACAAAAATGCTTAAATGAACTGTCTAGTGCCCAGAATACATCATTCAAAGTACAAAGTACATTCAAAGTACTTTAAAATGCATATTTTACATTTTGCATTGCTAAAAATATAACATACTTAGAGCTAGATGAAACTGTAAAAATTACACCAGTGTGCAAGAAACCAGGACTGCCCACACTAGCTGAGTAAAAGTAATTTCCTCTTTTTTTTTTGCTGCAGGAACAATGAGAATAATTTCCTTCAACTGATTGGAATTTCCTGTCTCTCTAGGGATGTCATCAGACAATGTGTTGCATTGTTAAGAGATCCTACTATGTACAAGATCAAGTGTATCACAGTCCACACAATATATTCAGTCAGGAAGTGACTACATGATTAAATATGTATATCCTCAGTGTCTATATAATCAGTGCTGCTCCACCTGCAGTAAACATGCAGAGTAATCACTGGGGAGGGCTTGAGTCAAATATTAAAAATGCCTGCATAAAATCTCACTGGAAAAAAAGCATGTACACTATACAAGCAGTAACCTTCATCTTGCACGAAAGTGAGTTTGGGGACCAGGCAGTCCCTTTAATGATATTTCCATAGCAGGGTTATCATCTTCTGTGCGTGATGTGTGAATTTTAATCTGCATATTAAAACATAAAAATCAGCTAATATTGGATTTCTTTGCTGAATTTATTTCATAACTCGTTAAAGACTTGTAGTACAAAATATCAATAACTTATTATTATAAGTAGTAGGTGTCAGTACCTAGAAATTAGTTGGAAACAGGTTTACACATTATTTGAAATGTACTATTTGATGATCATATCATAAATACAGTGCTTCGACATTTTTGTGTTTCTGAAGTATGTATTTGAATATTTACTGAAGCACGTTGATTCCTACTTTGCTCCATATAGCAGCGGACATGATTTTCTTAAGTCAGAACCTCTTCTGACATGCAGTCAGATCAGACCCAAGATTCCAACATGTCAGCCCCCTGATAGAGCTATACAGAGCAAAGAGAACACAGTAAGGTAGTTTATTTGTATCCTTTCATTAATTAATTGCTATTAAAAACATCTACACTTGATGTAATCTTTCAAGAAAAAACTAGTTAATTTATTGGATGGGACAGTTCATCGCGGCTGCATGAACACAGCCACTTCACCTTCACCTCATTGCCGGACCTTGCTTCATGGGACAGAGGTTAATCTATTATTAGGGTTCGGGGAAAGTATTAGCACGCTCACAGTTTGTGTATCTGATCAGCATATGAATGTTAGAATATGTGTGTTAGTGTTCACATTTAGGACACATCTGAGACATAAATAAATATATTCATATGCTGATAAAGTGACACACTGACCCACAGACCCACTCAGTCAGCATGCACTCACAGACCCACTCAGTCAGCATGCACTCACTCAGCCAGCACACAATCATTCACAGACACACTCAGCCAGCACACATTCACTCATAGACACACTCAGCCAGAACAGACTCACAAACCCACTCAGTCAGCACACATTCACTCACATACACACTCAGTCAGCACACATTCACTCACAGACACACTGATCCAGAGCAGACTCACAGACACAGTCAGCACATAGTCACACTCAGCCAGCACACACTCACTCACAGATACACTCAGACAGCACACAGTCACTCATAGACACACTCAGCCAGAACAGACTCACAGACCCACTCAGTCAGCATGCGCTCACTCAGCCAGCACACAATCACTCATAGACACACTCAGCCAGCACACAGTCACTCATAGACACACTCAGCCAGAACAGACTCACAGACCCACTCAGTCAGCATGCACTCACTCATCCAGCACACAATCACTCACAGACACACTCATCCAGCACACATTCACTCATAGACACACTCAGCCAGAACAGACTCACAGACACACTCAGCCAGCACACATTCACTCACATACACACTCAGTCAGCACACATTCACTCACAGACACACTGATCCAGAACAGACTCACAGACACAGTCAGCACATAGTCACACTCAGCCAGCACACACTCACTCACAGATACACTCAGACAGCACACGCTAACAATCAGCCAGCACACACTCATGGACACAATCAGCCAGCAAACATTCACTCCCAGACACACTCAGCCAGCACAGACTCACACAGCCAGCACACACTGACACTCAGCCAGCTCAGACACACAGCCAGAACACCCTAACACTCACGCAGCACAAACTCAGACACACTTAGTTAGCACACACTAACACTCAGCCAGTACAGACCAAAGACACACTCAGCCAACACTCATAGACACACTCAGCCAACACACTAGCACTCAGCCATTACACTTACAGACCTAATAGAATTAAGTCTAGAACAATGGAATAAAATATCAGATTTGACACGTGTTCAAATGAGGTTACAAGAAAATGTTTACACATATATAATAGATGTGCCTTAAATACTCCATGAAATGAACCCAAAAGCTTCTTATAAATGTTGGAGATGTTTAAGTCAGGTGAGCACTTTCAACCACATTTCAACAGAATGTCCGAAGATTAGGCCTTTTTGGGAATATGGGAGGCAACAAAACCAATTGATGACCCAAATTTAATATTTACGCCTCTAAAATTTCTCATTCATAATACTCAGCACTCTGTAAATAAATATGAACACTCTCTGGTGGTGAAAAATGGAGAAGTCAGCGGAGTCCTTCATTTAGAGACTGGATGAACTCGATTGAAGAGACTTATGGTTAAGCGTGCATCCATGTGAAACGTGTTAAGTTTTCCACCCCGTTTCTGCTGTTTCACATGTACCATCATTTCTGCAAATAAACATCACCTATTTTTCCACTTGGATTCCTGAGTGTGGATTCTTCCCTTCACTATTTCTTCATTTATTGATTCTTTAATGCTGGGTTAGGAATGGGAAGCCGGCACCTGGACCACACAGTGATAGGAACACACACCCTTTCAGTGCTGGATAGGCACTGCAGCTGAGAGTGGTGGAGCCCGGATTTCCTTGATTGGAACTCTTAATTATGTTATTATAACACTTTTATTTTTTATTACATTTAGTTTAATATTCATTCAGTTTAAAAGGTTTTTTAAATTACTTATTGTCGTTTTGGGGGTTATTTGTGAAGACTACGACCATTACTGCAATAATCATATTCTGCCCATGGATTTCATCTGCCAAAATGTTTGCCCAGAAATCAGCCATATTGGCCAATTTTAAGGGCCACTTGGATCACCATAGTGACCTGCATTAAGGCAAAATTCAAGACTCTGATTTTCATTTGGAAATTCTGAGATACCTGAATAAAGCAACTGTTGGGCCAAAATTAGACAGTTAAGGCCTGGTGGGGGGAGTAAAGGTAGAAGACTTTTAAAAATGTACTGGTAGACAAAGAAATTGGAATACTATGCTGAAAATTGTCTACACTTTCAGCCTAGTACATTTTAGCTTAGAAAGTCCCTTTAAGTTCCCTCTTTTTAAAAAGTAACATGCAATGACATCTGTACAGTGTTTCTAATGCAATTTAACACATAATATGCTATAAAGAAATACATACAAAGTATATGTTTGTATTCAAATGTGTTTGATTAAAAAAAACCTCTAATATTGTTGTTCTGCGATTAAAAAAAGTCGCAGAACAACAAAAAAACTGCTGATTAAAATGTTTGGTTTTATTAAGACACTCAGGCAATGTAAAGTAAAAGCAGTAAAGAAGATTTTATGAGGCACTCTTTTCCTTGAACAGATGGCTGGCTAAACTCAGCACACCCGGGAAATCAGTCTAAGAACTGTAACTGCAGTCTTATGAAAGGAAAAAATAATAATAAAAAAATCTAATTTCCAAGCATTTTCTAATTTAAGGAGATTATATAGTCAATGAAGTATTCATTTACACCAAAATCCATTTTAATATTCCTAATAATCCACCATAAAATTGTATACTTAACATACTAATGATGATGAAATAATAACAAAAATGTGTAAAGTGTTGTTTGACATTTTTTTTTTAAATGCATGATTGTGTTATTTTTTTTGTGCCTCACAGCTTTAACAGTAACCACAGTAAGTCAAATTTAGGAACAGGAAAATACTATGCTAATTAATAATTATAGACAGTCCCACAAGTGCTGATGAAAGCCCCTAGAAGACCATAGTTAATCGAAACATGTGCCAAATCTATTTACATTTGTATTGTTTTGTTATCATTGCAGTTTATAGAGCCAGATGTTGCTATTCACAAAGGATCAGTAACTGTATTTCTAGATAATAGTGATCCACAGAGTCAGGCAGTCACCATTATATCTTTGCATCTATCTATTTATAAAGTATTTTTCCAGGAACAATATATTAAGATTTCTCTGATTTCAGGAGATAATATACAATACAGAGATATATATTTAAATAGAATCAAGTAAATACAATTAATCATGGGACATTTATATATCCAGTTTTATTATGATTTTAAATAAACAGACCAATCTATTTTAAAGAATCACTCCAGTCTAAATAAAAATGGACGAATAAATCAGCAGTTTCTTGATACAGTTTTTGTGTTTTAGTTCTTGAAAACTTAAATTGGTACAAGCAAAAATGGACATTCTCAACATTTTACATTTTATTTCTGCCATTAAGGGACACCTTATGTTACGGATCAGATTCCACACTATAGTTTCACATACACACTAATTCACATATGCATATGCACATAAATTACATACAATACATTAATATGCATTAATTGATATTATTTTAATTATTAGGAAGCTTTGGGAAGCATGCAGATTTGTGATTTAATAATATATGTATGTGATGAACATACAGTTACACATATTAATAATCTATATTTGGTGTGAGACTGTGTGTATAATATATATGGAAAAATATGTGGAAAAACTACCACAACTAGAGGACATAGTCTTAAATTAGAGGGGCAACGATTTAAAAGTAATATCAGGAAGTATAACTTTACTGAGAGGGTAGTGGATGTATGGAATAGCCTGCCAGCAGAAGTGGTAGAGGTAAACACAGTCAAGGATTTTAAGCATGCGTGGGATAGACACAAGGCTATCCTAGCTATAAGACCGGGAACGGGGGACTAATAAAAGTACTCAAAAAAAAATTGGGAAGACTAGATGGACCGAATGGTTCTTATCTGCCGACACATTCTATGTTTCTATGTTTATATATATATATGTATATATATATATTTATATATATTTATGTGTGTGTGTCTGATTTTGTGTGTGTGTGTGTGTCTTTAAAAGTAAAGCACACACAGCATTAAGATGAAGCACTTACACCCATTGGCATAAAGGATAGCTATTATTTTAAAGACATTTATATTTTTGTAAACATACCTCATTTGGTGGTAGTTTAAACAAATAATTTTAATAACACAAGTTCATTGTTGGAGTGATATTTTGTGCATTTCTTTTCAGTTTTAAGAAACCAGAGTAATGAATCATGAAAATGTACCAAGAGTTTTCTTTATTCAGCTGATCAATATGGCTTACTGAGAAGTGCAAAGAAAAGAAACTTGATTTATGGCAGTTGCCATAACAATAGAATTCTAAAATGCTTGCTACATTCCTTCCGCCAGATTTGATGTTGGTTTCTGTCAATCTAATGCAACGTGTTTTAAACTAGAGCTATTTTCATTTGTTTCTGTTGTCATGCTAGTGATTTTTTGTTGCGACAATTGGGTTTCAAGATTGCTTATAAGATTAATTGAATTTCACATTTTCACAAGATTTTGTTTCCTCTGGGCTGGCTGTGTTATCTGTTTATGAATTTCTGTAAAAGTTACCACAAATATATCTGTGATAGTAAAATATCAAAAAATATCTTCTTACTTTAATCCCTTGAGGGCTAAGAATGAAAATGTGTTACAGAGAAATTCATTGATCAGACTGACAGTCAATATGTTAATGTTCTTATTAAATAAATCCAATATTAGTACACAAGTCATCAAAGACACTTGTAGGTCCTACTAATTTGTACCCAAATGCAAGGAGACATACATACAATATCTATTGTACAAATCTGTAACCATCCATCCCAGACAGTTCATCCCACAAAATGAACAATGCAGTTGTAAGAACCAAATGACTTCATAACCATGGAGAGGCAATGCATATCTTGTAGGGTTGAAATGATATAATTTATTGGCTAACTGAGAGTTTGGTTGCAAGCTTTCAAGACCAAGTTGCTAGGTCCCTTCCTCTGGCATAAATGTGATTATACCACATAGTGCTACCTGTGGCAAACAAGATATTATTATTTAACAAAATCTCGAGAGAGGGAATAATAATCTGTTAAACAGAAAATGTATTCCAAACTAATTCTAAAGTATATATAGTTTAATTAATAAACTCTATAATGCTGTTATATTAAAAAAATAATGAATACAATGACACATACAAACAAAAAAACCCACATTAATAAAAATGAAGCCATTTTCTGAAGCTTAGAGGAAAAGAGGGTGAGTCGTAATTAAAGGCACCCGCTATGAGAGCTTTATGAGTGCTTTGTTCTCGTTGCCCCAAATACACTTCAATAATTGAGTGTTTTATTATATCAAAATGAGGGAAGAAACCTTTTTGGACTTTGGTAATATAATTTTCAGCCGCAGACGATCTTGTGTTAATCCGCTTGATTTGACGAGATCCATACTTTGTGGTAACAATGAAAGCCGCTCAGGAGCAATCAAAGTTCAAAGAAAATTGGCTTCATCAAGGCAATTTCTCTTGGCAAAATGCGTAGTGCTATCCCTCATTAATTATAGTATGAAACTGGACTCAAGTTGCAGCCAGGTGAGCGCTGCAGGATAACATTGGGTCTTGCTTATATGACACAGCTGGAGACAGGCGCAGCAGGATGCTGGATGTCTTTAAACTCACCTATGGAACATGATACAAGATAGACCAGGTGACAGGACTGTGGAATCCAGAAAAAAACAGGTCTCTGTCACTGGAGGAAGTAGTAGAAACTGGTAATTCTGGAAAATTAGCTCTTCTACTGGTGTGAGGCCATTAACTGTGAAGTTAGGTTTGAGAGCAGGGGGTTTATAAAGGACCAGTTAGTTGCTCTGTGGGAGCAGGTGAGAGAAATAGCCACTTGATTAGCAGGCTGTAAAACCGGGGAATACGTGTAAAGTATGTCCAGCAGACTAATCTCCCATTGTCCACAGGGATTAATGCATGAAATCCCACAAAACAGATCACAGGTTCCCTGTGTAACTAGGACATTTTTAGGCAGGGCAACATGGGTATTGACCCAGGACCCAGACATCAGACGGGGCCATTGTATCTGCCCTATTCACCCACTGTTTTATAAAAACAAAATTGCATATATAGATCTATGCAACAGTCTATGTATACATACCCATTAAAGATACACCAAAAAAAAAAATGGCTAAGCAGCACTCTGGATAAACTGGTTCTCAAACAGGGCTCCAACAAGGCTCCTATTAGTAGAAAATAATAAAAGATTCTCAGCACACAAAATCTATGAGGTCAAATATTTATTCCGTACATGCCAGTGGCAACGTTTCGACCTAGTGGTCATTTTCTAGCCATATTGAAATATGTGACCTCATAGATTTGGAGTGCTGAGCCTTTTTATTGTATTGTACCCATTAAAGATGTCATGACTGAGTATATTTATCAGTTTGAACATTTGGTTTTTCCAGAATCAAACAAATTGTGAATTTGTTGTTTCTTTTAGTTTAGTATGTAGCACAGTTCTTGATATGTAGGTTGTATGATCACAGTGGCAAGGTATGTTCTTGCAAAGGTATTATATGCAGTTGATACATTTACCTAGTAATGCAGGAAAATAAAGGAGAGCCTTTCCAGGAGAGGTCTTACATTTCAGGATACATCCAAGAGTAATCTGGTATGGCGATGGTATCAACAATTCCTTTACCAGCAGTTCAGCAACAAGTGTTCAATTCTTTAGTTTCAAAGACTGAATGCTGTAGTAATCTGATCTTTCAGACTCACTTCTGCCCATCAGAGCAGAAGCGTGTCACTTGGGAATGGATCACAAGTCCTGTGACAACATTGCACTACAACTTTTCAGTTCTTCATAATATGCCCTAAACATGTTACAATGGAATGGTGTTTGGTCACCAAACCACATAAAACTCCAAGGTTTCTGAGTTGAATACACCAATAAGTCAAGAAATTGGTGCAATTCTTTGAATGCAAAAGTGCAGACACACAAGGATAACCTGAAGAACAGATATACACATGTAGAAACAATGGTAGATAAATGGAGACCCAGTTGGCTGTTTTTAATGCCTAAACTATATTTAAATGTCAAACATGTGAAATATTAGTAGATTAATAAGAAATATGCTTTTAATTCATCCATTTTTTTAAATCACAACATTTCTTCACACATATAGTGAAATTGCAATACACAAAATATAACCTTTAGACATGTTATTTTTCATTCACACTGATTATATTTTAATGATAGGCCAATGTAACTGGAATCATTTTGAAATTAAATGTTAGACCAGAGAAAACCAAAGTATAAATAAACTGATAATATGAAATACTTCTTGGCCATAGTAAGAGATACTGTAAACCAAGCAAGAATTTATTTTGAAAAAAAATAATAGTTTGTTAGCCAACAATGAAGTGAAGTTTTGACAAACGTGGAAATGCAATAGATGGACAGCAAGCCTGGATATCAGCATTGTTTAGACTGATAGCTTCAGCTTATATACCTGTCTAACGATGCAACTGAGAGTAATGAGCTCCCTCAGGTTAACCCATGTTTGTCTGTCTCATTAGATACACACAGGTAACCTTGCAGTTGTGAGTAATATAGGTAACTTTGCCTTCAGGCTAAGTGATTCACATATAGCTAAGAGGTTCCTTCAGTGTCAAACCAGTACTTCTTTTAACCCTTTTGTTATCTGTCTCAGGCACTTACACACACATACACACACACACACGTATATATATAATTAGATAGATATATTTTTTTAAGAAACTCAGTGTTAAAAATATATTAGAACACATTCATTTTGATGCTGCTTAAATGTTCTGCACATTGTAAAACTGATAGAAAGTGACTGCAAATTTCTCTTTCAAAATTAGATAAATATGAACGTTATAAAACATTTCTTTTTGTGTGTGCATGGCTTATCATATTTGTTATATTTTGTGTGTGGGATATAATCATTCGATTTCTTTAATTATTATATTACAATTCCAAAATCATAATTTTATTTTAAATTAGATATTGTATTCTCAAAATCATAATGTTACACCTGTTCTGGATATTCATTTAAGAGCATCAGAAATTATTTAGACCTACACAATAATCTATAATATAGAGATTATAAAGATACATTAATTTATAGCTGAAATGAAAGAGAGAACTAGTGTTGAGAGAACCCGAACCACAATGTTCGGGTTCGTACCGAACTTTACGGTTTTTGGACCTCGGACTCGAACACAGACATTTCACTGTATGTCCGTGTTGGAGTTCAGGGTTCGGCGATTACATTGTATGTAATGCTATTGGCTTTCTAGAAACTGAAATAGAGTTCCCATTCATAAGAAATTCTTATGAATGGGGACTCTATTTCGGTTTATAGAAAGCCAATAGCATTACATGTATTCCATAAGCCGAAAGTCTATAAACCGAAAGACATTCTGTTTATAGACTTTCTTTTTATAGAATAGCAATAGCATTACATGTATTCTATAAAACGAAAGTCTATAAACCGAATGTCTTTCGGTTTATGGAATGCATGTAATGCTATTGGCTTTCTATAAACCGAAAATGAGTCCCCATTCATACGAATAGGTCAATTGACCTATTCGGATGAATGGGGACACTCACCCACATTTTACTTCATTTTGCCGCCCTCTAGCCCTTTCCAGGACTTTTTTTAGAGGCATTTTAGTGGCCAAAAGTTCGGGTCCCCATTGACTTCAATGGGGTTCGGGGTCAAGTTCTAGGGTCAAGTTCGACCCTGAACCCGGACTTTTTTCCAAGGTTCGGCAGAACCCGCCGAACCCGAACATCCAGGTGTCCGCTCAACTCTACTAAGAAATAATCTGCATTCATATGGAAAACATACTGATGTGTAACTTCAAGTTACAATTGACAAGACATTTTGCTTTTTGAAGGGAATAGTATTTGTAACCTAGGTGCACATACAATGGTCTTATATTTCTGTTCAGCAATCAGAAAAACTACTTACTTCCATGAGATGACTAAGTAATTAGGTCTACAAAATACACAAGGTGACAGTGCGCTATATGTGCTATAAAGTGACAGTGTAATCAATCTGCTGTGCAGGAAATACAGGATATATACCCAATATCACAAATGAAGATATAAAGCAATGATGATAAAAGCAATGAAATATAAAACACTCACATATAGTCCCTTAACATGGGACAAAACATAAATGTAAGTGGCAGCTTTCTTGTCCTGGTTCGATGCAACCTCCACAGGGGATATGCAATGTTCAACCTCCAAGGAACAAGTGATGGTGTTAGTAGTAAAAAGTGTAATTTAATATAAAGTGCAAAAAATACCTTACACTTAAAATCTGGAACATCAGCAAAGGGTCATAAAACTGGAACAATGGTAAACAAGGATCTGGTACAATCTCATATGAGTGTTGCTTGATCTATGCGTTTCGCCCGTTTAAATGGGCTTCCTCAGGATCCAGCTTAGCAATGTCATGCAATGGGAAAGGACTAAAAGACCATTTTGCATGAACCTACATACAAATACTGTCTTGCAAATCCCAGACCATATATATCAGTGTTATGCTCAGAACGCAGAACTGGAACCCAAGAGCAGAGGGAGATAGGACCACATAGATACAATTCTAAGAACCAGAATGAAGTTATTCACCCTCCAACTAGTTAGACACAGAGGTTGAGGCACGAGATGCAAGCCGCCATGAAAAAACAACAACATGAGCCTGAGGGGCAGAACCTATACTAAAGAAGGACTATAATAATTAGCACACAAGAAACATACACAGAATAGGGAGTACATAATGCTACAAAAATAGAAACTTTTATTAGATAAGATCACCAGGAATGTGGAACCTTCACCATCACACAGAATTAATGATGTATTTATCATATAAATCAACATAATCACATAATACAATAACATTATTCGACTGTGTTGATTTGTATGATAAATATGTTATTACTATTTGGTGTTGTGTGTTTAAATTAAAGTGTAAGCTTGCTATTTTAATGAATCCCCACAAATGATCAGTGTGATTTATTTTCACAGTGATCACATAAATACATGCAAAAAATAATGGTTGATTCTGGTCTGCCTAACTGTTATGGCAACCAGACTCAAGTTTCCCCATCTCTCCCCCCGAATTAGGGGGAGAACGGAAATGGATTGTGATTAGCCTTTTACAGCTATCGCAATCCTCCCTGAAATGGCTGAAATGGCCTGTCTCAGCTATTGCAGGCAAGGCAGCCCATTTTAGGGGTGTTTCAGACTTGCCAGAGGAATTCTGAAACACCCCACACCCTATTTGCATACATTAGGGTGTATATGAAATATATTTATTTATATACTGTTTATATGCACTTAAGTATATACACTACCATTCAAATGTTTGGGGTCACTTAAAAATGTTTTTTGTCCTTGTTTTTAAAAGTTAATTCTGTCCATATACTGTATATGCACACATATGCTACTTGCTAGTTAGTAAGTTCTCATTACATATAATTGTGAACAATTGATCAATGCCAATGCATGATATAAAGTCTTCAAACTAAAATAACTACAAACAAGCCTGGGCTACTATTCCTAAATAAAGTAATAATAACTGTGTAGCAAGGTGGGTAGGAACAACACAGCTCTATCAAGCTTCATAAAAACTGTTGTTCTTTCTCACCTTGCTACACTGTTATTATTATTACCTATTCTACAAATTGGATTTACACAGTTCCCAATAAATGATTACTTTGAGGAAACACTGGAGTGTTGGGTCCTATTTTATTTTTATGCTTAAAACAAAAATATATTTATTTCTTTTGTTTAGGTATTGATTACAGTGAAGTGGTTGAGGAAATCATATTTAGAATTCCATGATACAATAATCAGGTGTACTCCTAAAAAGGGACAAACCACTCTAGATAATATTAAAGAAAAGCAATCCGATATCAGATAAAAATGCAGCTGCATGCATTGTAGTCATGTTGTGTTAGTATTAAAGAGAAGCTTATTTACAGACACCATCTCCAGGGAAATGGATACTCGCACCGGCAGATACTAACAATACAATATTGCAATTTAACAGGCCTTACTATGATGATACTAAAAATGCTTGCAGCCTGCTTTAGGGAGTTTCTGAAAACATGATGGATGAGCTTAAGGGTGTTTTTTTTTTTCAGGCAGGCAGGAACTGAAAAATTTGTTTTAAAGAAATATTAAGTAAATATTATTGCACTACAATATTTAATATTGCGTGCCTGATTTACATTAAATAGTAATCATGTATTTATTTACACTGAGAATTTGTACTACACTCTTGATTAGGGAGCAAGGTCATTGCTAGTCAAAACATGCCATATTAATTAGCACGATAATGTTTAACTAAAATCATGATTATTCAGATTATGATGTTAACTATTTCTTGGGCAGAACTGTTTGTATATATGGCAAAAATTCAACAAATAAATAAAACAATAAATAAAAACAATTTAGAAACACACTGATTTCAGAAATCAATTATAAACAGAAACATATTGCATGCACAACATGGTACACAACGTCTAAAGATGTATAGGCATATTAGTCAATGATCTAGTAAATTTATTAGTACACTACACAATTAGTTTGCCCTAATTAAAGATCATTTTCAGCTCAGGATATCAATAGTTTCATATGTTACTAATCAGAGTGTTTGGTAAATCTAAAAACATACTATAGCAGGGGTGTCCAATGTGCAGCCCGCATAAGCTCAGGGCGATATCCACACCTCCAAGTGTTGGCCCGAGCAAAAGGAGCATCAGGGAACAAAGTTCCCTGCACATAGCTCCTTAGTCCTGGCCACACAACCCCTCCTCTACCATGCACGTGAGTTCAGCGCAAGGGTCAGAGGGAGGGAAGAAGTGGACCAGCAGCATGTACAGAGTTGCGGAGGAGGGGTCTGAAGATCTCAGCCCCAATCAAAAAAAGAAATGCAATGTGGTTGGGCAGGTACTGTGTGTATGTAAGAATGGCTGTATGTGTGTGTGTGTGTGTGTCAGTGTAACTGTATGTAAGTGTGTATTCCAGTGCAACTCTATGTAAGTGAGTGTGTCAGTGTAACTGTATGTAAGTGTGTGTCAGTATAACTGTATGTGAGTGTGTGTTTCAGTGTAATATATGTAAGTGCGTGTGTCAGTGTAACTGTATGCAAGTGTATGTGTCATTGTAACTGTATGTAAGTGTTTGTGTGTCAGTGTAACTGTATGTAAGTGTGTGTGTGTGTGTGTGTGTGTGTCAGTGTGTAAGAGGGAAAAGTGGAGGAGGGGTCTGGAGATCTCAGCCCCGTTTAAAAATGAAAACAAAGAAAAAATGTGTGGTTGGGCAGGTACTGTGTGTATGCAAGTGTTACTGTATGTAAGTGTGTATGTGTCAGTGTGACTGTGTGTAAGTGTGACTGTCTGTATTTTTGTATGTGTGTGTATTTGTGTACATTTGATCTGGCTGTATGCATGTATTTGTGTGAATGTGTGTATTTAATTAAGTGTTTTTTTATTGCTGTGCAGTCTGTGATACAGTCACATGCTGCACATAACTCTGTGTGTATATACATATATATAATTACACACACACAGTATATAAATATATACATCATTGTCTTTGATTGAAAAATGAATGCAGCCCATGCCCACATTCATTTTTGGTGAAGTGGCCCACCACAGAAAAAACTTGGACTCCCCTGTGCTCAGGGCCATCTTTAACATTGACTGGACCCTGGGCAAACTTTTATTGGGGCCCCTGAACTCCACCCCTCATCCCCTGCATGCAATCACACCCTCCACCCCCTAAACCCAACGGATCTATATGAAAATATTATATAAACCAGCCATATGCTATATATTATGTAAATATTATATAATTATAATGTATAGGTGGTTTATACAATATTTACATTAACTATGTATTATATTATATAAACTAACCATATGACGTGCAATATTATTTTTATATATATATATATATATATATATATATATATATATATATATATATATATATATATATATAATAAGGTACATTTAATATTTATATAATATAATATAACAGGGGTGGGACTGTACAATTGCACACAGAGAGACAAAACTAACACATACACACATATACCACAGTCAGACTTACACAGAAAACTTTACACAGTCAGATAGACACATTTACACACACACATACTTACATAGTCAGACACACTTACACACACAGACAACCTTACACAGTCAGATAGACACACTTACACACACATAATTACATAGTCAGACACACTTACACACACAGACAACCTTACACAGTCAGAAAGACACACTTACACACACAGAGACTTAATCAGACAACCTTACACAGTCAGATAGACACACTTACACACACATAATTACATAGTCAGACACACTTACACACACAGACAACCTTACACAGTCAGAAAGACACACTTACACACACAGAGACTTAATCAGACAACCTTACACAGTCAGATAGACACACTTACACATACACAGACTTACACAGACAACCTTACACAGTCAGATAGACACACTTACACACACAGACAACCTTATACAGTCAGATAGACACACTTACACACACAGACTCACACAATCAGATACACAAACACTTACACACACAGACTTACACAATCAGATACACACACACTTACACACACATATACACACAGTCAGACTTACACAGAAAACTTTACACAGTCAGATAGACACACTTACACACACAGACAACCTTACACAGTCAGACAGACACACTTACACAAACAGACTTACACAATCAGATACACAAACCCTTACACACACAGACTTACACAATCAGATACACACACACTTACACACACAGACACACTTACACACACAGTCAGACACACACTACTTTCGTTTGTCCCCCTCCCTGCTCGCTTGCCTTACATTTGCAGGTCTGTTTCTTCTGTGCGTGGCTCAATGTGTTCTGAGCACCAGTATGTCACGGACATCCGGTGCTCTAACATGCTCTGTGACGGGGCGGAGGTTTCCCCCCTCGCGCGACACAGGCACCAAGTGCACCTCTGTTTCCGCATTTTGGGCTCACGTGTATTATGCGATCAGTGCTGATCGCATTAGTCAGGTATCAGTTACGGATGGTCATGAGCAGCGGACCCACAGGGTAGCTGCCTTGGGCCCCCCAGGAGTAAGTGGGCCCTGGACAGCTGCCCTGTTTGCCCTGCGTTAAAGACGGCCCGGCCTGTGCTATAGCATGCCAAACAAGGCTGTGTACCTCACCTGTTTGTGCCTACAGTTATACTTTAAAGCAGGGATAGCGAAACCTATGAAATAAACATTATTTAATTCATTACAACTATGCATTGTGGGGCTGAATGAAGTGAACATTAAAAAATCATGTTAAAGGTGCTAAAACACAAATACATGTGATAGAACATGTGACTGGGTCATGTACTAAATCAGTGCAGTTAAAAAAAATAGGTATAACATGCAGTATGGAGTCTCTTCAAATTTTGTTTCTGTTTTGTACATCGCCCTTGCATTTTATTTAGTGTGCTTTTTCTGGTTGTGCTGATGTATTGTGATTATTTGGGCACTTGCTATATCATTTTGCTAATGTTTTGTAAAAAAATGTATATATATTCTTATTCTGTGTGTGACATTTTCACTAGCTTTTAGCAACTGCCAATAAAGACAGAATAATAATATTCACAAACATGGCCTTTTTTTAGTCACAATTTGCTCATATTTACTGTCTGATTGATTAACTTTCAGCACATTGCAGAAATAGCAACAATAGCAATAGCAACAAACGAAAATAGTTTTGCACATAAAATGAATCCGCTTTTTTCTTATTACATGCCCCCAAATATGTGGCACCCACCCCTCTCACAGGTGATCTATATATTGTGTAAAGTGAAATTGTATAAATTATCGTTTTAAATAAATGATCTGAGATTCAGTTCCGTGTAAGTAAGACTTAGAGTTAGAAGTAAGTTGGCATAGTGTTGGGCTAAGTATGATTTGGCCATATGATGTGACTAAACCTCCAATATTTTCATCTAACATAGGTGCTTTTAAAATAACTGAAAAACAACTTTAAAATGACTATAAAATAACTTTAACATCTATTTAAACTTATTTGAAAATTACTTTAAGATACGTTTGTTGTATAGTTGTGCACTGACATCCATTTGTTTTATGTATCTAAGTTTGTCTGACATATTATATTATCATACCTCCCAACTGTCCTGCTTTGCGCAGGACAGTCCCTATTTGGGAGGTATGTCTAGCTGTCCCGCTTTTCGGGGCAGAGGTAGAGCTGAGAGGAACAGCAGAAATCAGGACCACAATCCCGCGGTCCAGAGCGCATTCTCCGTTGTCCCAGACACCGGCGAATGCTTACTGGGCATTGTGCGCATTCGGAGTAGCTATCCTGGCTTCAGAAGCCAGGATAAAAAATGGGTGACTGTGTTACTGCACATGAGTGGTAGCACTGACACCCCCCTCCCCAGACTCTGCCCCAATGCCCTGTCCCCTCCTGAGACTCTGCCCTTGGGTGTCCCGATTCGCGGGGGGCAAAGTTGGGAGGTATGTTTTACATATGCCTGTTCTGGGAGTGTCTGCATATCATTTATTTGTGTCAGATATGTGGAACAGGCATCACTGGAATGAACATATATAACATATATAAAGCACTATCTGGATAAAATAGTAGATGACTAAATCACACTGTCTTGTCTCTCACAGGTCTTTAATGATGATGTAGACACCAAAGACTAACATCCATTTCCAGTTTTGAATTACAGCATGACTCCACTGTACCCTCTGTCTGCTAACATGGATGAGGCAGTTAGGAACTTTGCTTGCAGCAGAAGTGGAATGATGACGCTGTATACATTATGGTACGGGTAGGGCAGTGCAGCTGGTGACTCTAATGACTAGATTTCAAGTATCATCATAAGCATAGAAGTGCAAAAAAGCAGATGTGCAAGCAGAATGTCCCATGGTTAAACAAGTGGCCCTTATAAAATGAATGAGTAGGCAGGTGGCTGCTAAATGGGAATGGCAAAGCCTCCTGCATCCTTACATCAGCATGCCAGTCATAACAATTACTTCAAAAATCCCCCCAAAATAAAATAAATTTAAGGATTACAACTGATTATTGAAAGAAAAACATTATAAAATAGCCATAAATATAATATCATTGTTAATATTATAGTTTATTTAATAACTCTTTGAAAAAAATGATGAATTAATTTAAAAATATTAATAACAGTAATCTTAATATGTTTTAGCAGCAGATATATCTGCTTTGCATGTGAAATAGGGTATGACAGAAAGCAGTGATATTTACAAGCTATACAAACTATACTACATTGTTCCATATAAAACATGTTAGAGAAAGCAATATTGAAACGTCTGGTCTTACGTGCTTGTAATTTCCTTCCAAATACCATTTTCACATAGAAGGCATTCATGGATAGATGGCTACTTACTGTTCTAAAGAAGAAATAGCTGACTTTAAAAAAAATATGATACACACTATAGATGCTTCCCTTGTGGTTTTCTTAAGATAAAGCATTAAGACACACCAATTAAAAAATCATGTAAGAAATAGCAAAGGGTTTCGGTTTTCGAAAAATAATACCCTATTATGACACAAAGCATTTTCTAATATACTGTGAAACAGTATCACATTCCTTGCTTGCGTCTATGGACTTCACGTAAGTACATTTTCTTATAGAATGGAAAAAGAAACAGTAGAGCTATGTAAATATAAATCTTAGACTTTGTATAACAATATGTTTTGTTTGCAATAAATATAGAATTATGGGTATGCTTTTTTGTGATCAAGCTGCCAGTATTAATATACACAGGCCATTATTTATTTGTGCTATTTTCGTTATTTTATTAATTCTTACTATTTTTTTTCCTATAGTCAATGTATGTTTAACTTATGGAATTACAATATTTTAGCTACATTTCTTACAAATATGTTATTTATTTTCACATGATAAATTCTGACATTGTTTATATAATAAGTCACAAACATTTTGAGTTGGATCAACCTATATCCTTCACAAAGAATACATGATTTAAATGAAGGAAAATTGTCGATTATTTACTGGTCTGTAAAAGGAGTTTAATACACAATTTAATGTGAAAAATAAATGAAAATTTGCCTTAGTATATACATCTACACATATAATTAATGGACATTGTTGTCTCAATGCCCGCTGTTAATGAATTTAACCGGTGTGGTAAAATCACTACTGTGCCCGTTAATTTAGCGCCTCAAATATCTCAATCTAAACAAAGGGTAAACCTGTATTAAATAAATAAATAATGCTGGGAGAGCCACAGGGCTTCCCCAATGCCTCCCACACTCCCACATGTGTCCCTGACCCCTACAATAATGAATTCAAAATAAATACCTTTTTTAAAATACCCCACCTATGCCTCCTACTGCCACCGTGCCCCATGATCCAACCTGAAAAAGACACCCTTTGAGTGCCCAGGGGGCCATGTAATTTATTATTTTATATGTATGGTGCCAGGGAATTTTGCTGGCCCATGGCTCAAGGGGGGGTCGATAAATTATATTGATTTAGGAGCCATGGTCATATTGGCTTATTTTGTTATTTAACCCCTTAGTGACAAGACATTTTCACCTTGACTTTCCCTTGGTGACAATGGCTGTTTTGACATTTCTAGGGTGTTTGTGTTTAGCTGTAATTTTTTTCTTTCTCACATACAGTACCCACACAAATTATATGTTGTTTTTATCGTCATAAGAAGGGCTTTCATTAGATACCATTATGTTCATCATATCTTATAATTTACTACAAAAAAATCATAAAATACGATGAAAAATTAAAAAAAAAAACACTTTTTCTAACTGACCTAAAATATAATTTACACAAATACAATCATTAAAAAAGACCGCGTCTAAATAGTTTCTAAATGTTCTCCCGAGTTCAAAAATATGCATGTTTCCATATTTTTCGGTATTTTTTTGCGAGTTATGGGGCATAAACCAAAAATAGTGTTTTTTTGGTTTTTTCCTATATTGATCTTTTGACCCCAACCCAAACCCAAAATTTAACCCTAACACTAAATTTAACCCCAACTCTAATCCTTATTATATCCCTTAATATTTTTTAACTTTAATTTAATTTTAACCCTATCCCTTATGCCAAAAAATATTTAATTTTAACCCTATAGGCTAATATAGCTAAATAACCTGTTTTTAATTAATTAAATATGTATTTTAAATATTTTCCATTGCAATGCTACTAAACTACCACTAGGGGCAGTCAAGTAGCATATTCAGAGCGACGGAAGTGAAGTTACTTTCACTTCCGAAGCTCAGACCGGCAGAGGGCTTAGCCATATTGACGGAGCAGCATGCTCCGTCAATATGGCTCCCCACGATCGCTCCGTGGGGCGATCGTGGGGGTCCCAAAATAGAAATTTCGGTGCTGGCTATTGCCTCGATGTCGAGGCAATAGACCAGCACTGTTAAAGCGGTTTTCGCGATCGTTGATTCGCTTCATTGACTGCAGGACGTGCCAGGCACGTCTTTTGTCGTTAAGGGAGTTTCTCCCAGGACGTGCCTGGCACGTCCTTTGTCGGCAAGGGGTTAATAGGTGGCAGCATTATCATCTGCCCCTGACCCTAGGTGGCTAATTATGTAATGCAGACCCTGGCCCCATGATATTTTTTTTGTAGTGGGGACGCTAGGGGATTTGGGGTAGCTATTAAAAAGCAGTGTTATTTCCTTACCACTGTACCTATGCACAGTATTGTTGTGATGCTCTTTGCCATTAAATAACTCTTATTCCAATCAGAATAACATGCATTAAAGAAACTTTTACTTATGCAGTATTTAACAGGGGCCATTGATTAAAGGCACATGCACTAAAAATAGATCAAAGTGCAACTATTTTTAACATTTTGCAATCTATTTTCCATTTTGCACATCTTCCATACATTTTTATTTAGTCTGGATTTTTCTACTTGTGCTTTTTTATTGGATTTGTTTTGTGGATGCTAAAGCCTTTTGCAAATATTTTTTCAAAAATTCTTTGTATTATGGAAGTGAAAATTGTAGCAGCTTTTAGCACGTGCTAATAAAAGAAATACACAAAAAATATTCACAAACATGCCCCTTTTCATTCAGAACTTATGAGCAAAAATAGTTTTGTTATTACAAGTAGAATCCATTGAAGTTTTATCTTTTAAAGTACAACTGTTGAAAAAAAGAGTTACGTTATGTTTAATTGAAAGATTACATAAAATGTAGGCATTTTAAACAGAAATGCTTCAATGAAATAAAGCACCTTATTGAGCCCTTTCTGTTTCTGTAGCACTATCAGGGGGCAGACATCTTGGGTCTTCATCTGACAAAAGATTCTACACAACATGTCTACCCCCTGATGGTCCTGTACAAGCAAAGAGAGCTCAATTAGGTGCTTTGTTTATATACTTTTTTTTAAATTCAATCATTTATTTTTAAAATGTCTGCACTTGACGCAATCTTTCAATTATATAGAGCATGTTTTTTGCTGACAGTTGTCTTTTAAAACTACCAAATTTGAACAGGTCTTTTAACATATCTACTTCTCCCACTCTACCTAAAACCTGGACACATAATGTAACAAGAAGTTAACAGACAACACATACTGTTAACAAAATAGCATTTCCCTATAAAGGTCACTGTTGTGGCTACATTTATCTCAGTAAAGACTTTTGAGGATAGTTAAAACATTGATCTTTTTCGCAATGTACTTTATTTCTCACCGACACCTGACAGTGTTGTCCATCTAGCAAAGCATACATTTTATCTATTTCGAGTGCACATAGTTTTATCTGTCCCTACATTTGGAAATCACACAATGCAATCAACATTGTAAAGACACTGAACCTAGAGCAAATTACAACACCTCATGGTGCCTTGAGGCATTATCTTGCTGAAACCATCTGCTAACAGATAGATAGACTGCTGCCATAAACGTATAGATGTAATTGGCAGTGATGTTCAGATATGTGGTATTTTTAAAGCATTATTTCACTCTTACTGGCAGGTTTTTCTTAGTGTACCATGCAGATGTATCATACACCACCGCCATTGGCCTGCAATGCTGGCATGAGCAATGCATGCCTCAAGTGTTCCCCCCAACCTCATTTCAGTCCTCCTGTGAAGCACCATGAACCAGAACATATTCACGGTACGATGCGTTGTGCATGCTTTTATCAGTCTTCCAGCAGCAATATTGTAAAAGATTTTTAGCTAATGAACTGTAAACTGTTTGTAGCTCAGCATGATTTGTATAAGCCTCCTTTGGCCTCATCCATCAATGAGCTGGATGTTTTTAGGTTGTTGGCTATCAACAAATGTATAAGAGGAGACAGACCACTCCAAGTAGCACGGATCTCCTATTGCTTAGATAAGTTTTTCTTCTGTTTTACTAGTGATAACTTCTAAAACACACGTGATAGAGAAATAATTTACAAAAGCAAAGCAAGGCCAATATATTAAAAATTTAGAATTTAGACATTATTCCCATTCTTAATAAATGATATGGATTTAAAAAACAACTATTGGCAAAAATTGTACTGATGCTTAATTGAAAGATTGAAAATGTAGATGCTTTATATAAAAATGTTTTAAAATGTTGTGACAATTGACATGCCATGGCAATAGACATGTGTGGCATACCATGTAGCTCCTATCACAGTATGCCCACTGGTATGCCACGAATGGACGGAAACGGATGCACAGAGTGCCTCTGTCTTGGAGGACCCCTACATCACACCCAATTGCTGTGATACCCAATGGCAGCGATTGGGTGTGTTTAGCTGTCAAAGCTAGATGTTGGCTTTGACAGGTTTAATCTCTATATGCCCAACAGCAATCAATGCCATATTTTATTAAGATAAAAAAAATGTTTTTTTAAGTTGGGCTAGGGTTAGTGCTAGGGTTAGGTTTTTAAGTTGGGCTAGGGATATTGCTAGGGTTAGAGCTACAATGTCCCTATAAGGAATTCTGGAAAAAAATGTTCAGTAAAAAGCAATGCACTAAAATAATAAAATATAGATAAAGCACATCTTATCTTGAAAAAAATAATTTGTATATTATAATTATATAATTTGTGTGGGTACAGTCAAAAATAAAGAGGAAAATTACAGCTAAATACCTGTAGTGTTGAGCGAACCCGAACCGCACTGTTCGGGTTCATACCGAACATTACGGTTTTTGGACCCCGGACCCGAAAACGGACATTCCACTGTATGTTCGTGTTGGAGTTCGGCGATTACGTTGTATTTAATGCTATTGGCTTTCTATAAACCAAAATAGAGATAAATTCTTACGAATGGGGACTCTATTTCGTTTTATAGAAAGCCAATAGCATTACACGTATTCCATAAGCCGAAAGTCTATAAACTGAACAACATTTAGCTGAGCTAAATATAAACATCACAGAAGTGTTAAAACAACAATTGTCACAAATGGAACAAGATGACCAAAACAGTTTGGTCATTAAGCAGTTAGTGAAAGAATACAAATAAAGAACCTTACTTAGCTGTCAGGGGGCAGATATGATGTTTTGAATTTTTGGTCACACCAGGGTTTGTAGTGAATTGTGGAAAATATGGCTGATTCTGGCCCAATCTTTGGACATATTCATGTTGTGGAAAATGATCTAGAGAATCCTATGGATTCCCCCTACTTTTAAAGGGGCTATTAACTATATGTCGCTATTCCCAATAACTAGAACTTCTGGTGTAATTTTCATGTACCATTTTAATAAGATGTTATTAATTGAATTATCTTTAATATACAGACAGCACAAAATTAATAAGCAAGAAAAAAATGGACATTAATACATTCATGGAGAGAGAAAAAAGAAAAAAAAGTGTAAATCATCTCAAAGCCTCAAAGAAAACTTCTTTAAAAACAAATTCTAAAATGAGGCCTCTCTGATTTAATGTGGCAAAGAGTTCCACAATGTGGGAGCAGCATGACAGAATGAAGCCTGATTTTATGTGCACGCTTGGCACTGAAATATGAGATAGATGTGTAGACTGAAGGGGACCAGTTTGGATGTAGGGTGGTTCCTTAGGGCTTTTAATGCAAACAAGGTCTATCTTAAAATAGATTCTCCATTTAATAGGAAGCCAGTGGAGAGAGTGGAGAATAGGGGAACATGACATTAGCGAGGCTGATCTGTTAATAGTCTGGCTGCTGCATTTTGAGACATCTGTAGGCAAATACGTTTTTTTTTTTCTTGGAAGGCTTAGCTACAGCACATTGCAGTGATCCAGATAAGATGTCACACATGCATGGATTATGGTGAAGGTATCCAGGGTAGTGCTGGCAACTGTTGGCCTGGGGCAAACACTATTTAGTTGCCCTTGTTGCCACTTCATCAGCTCATTTGATATCATCAGAGAACAACACACAGACATGCAAGACAGATTTGCTGAAAGATACAGTACAGAGCTTAATAGGACAGGTGCATTTAAATGTGAAAATTGGTAATCCCAGCCCAATCAGCAAGGTTAGAAAGTAGCCCAGGATTTCTTTGCTCTCCTGCACCCATTTCCATTCTTCCCTTGGTGGTATCCTCTGGTTGGGTTAGGTGATTTATGCTGGCTATGTTCCTCAGATGAGGAGGCAGATTTTGTCACAGCAGAAATTTGGTTTTAAGTGCCAAATAGCTGTCAAGCAACAGTCAAATATTTTGTAATTCACTTGAGCTGAGTAGTTCTGAACCTCCAAGAACCTTTAAGTTGGTTTGGTATTTAATAGGATTGAATAAGTCATGCTGTATCCTCTGATCAAAAGGACTTCTGTCTTATCAGAGTTTACCTTTAACAGCTAGTTTCCATCCATTCTAGGAGATCTGCTAAGAACCTTTTGGTTATAAATGTTGGGTCCTTAGTTCTTGTTGCAAAGGAAAGATAAAGTTGCATGTCTTCCCCACTTCTTCATGGGGAGCTGGAGATAGTTGTCGTAGGATAACATTGAGATCAGCATTAAGGGCAGAGATTCAAACTGCAAAGCCAGCATCACCTTCTTTATCACCATTGGTGAGAGAATGGACAGGGGCTTGCAATAACATTCAAGATGTCATGTTCAGCAGCCCTATGAAGAACCCCCTGCACATGTAAGGAAGGGGAACATGATCGCTGGCCCAGGCTAACCAAGTAAGCTCCTAGTAATGTAAGTTCTGAATGTATTTTTTTTAAACCTTGGTTAATTTTAAAACTAATTTCAAAACTCTTACTATATTGTAAACTTACAAAACTTGATACATTCCTGGCTGCTCCTCCTCTTTAGCTCCAGGACAAGCTGGGACAAGATCTTGTTTTCGTCCCTCCCTGTTTTTCTTTCTATATAGTTGTGTCACAGCAGTAAGTTCCTCGCCAATACCGGTTGGATGATCCTTGAAGTCTGCCCAATAGAGCTTGGGAAGCCTTTTCCCGCTGACGGTCGATGACGACAACAGGAGACTAAAGCTCTGGTAACACGTTAGGTCAACTCTCTGCTGAGGATGATGGCTTTGCAGCTGGCATGTTATAATGGTTGGTATTTGAACTGGTTTAACCCTTTAAGGCAAAGGACCAGAGCGTTTTTCAATTTTTAATATGCGGTTTTTGAAACATAATTTTCCTCTCTCTCATTTAATGCACCCATACAAGTTATATGTTGTTTTTTTATAAGACAGTTAGAGCTTTCTTTTGATACCCTATACATAAAAATTATTTACATTTTAGTATTAAAAAATACATATAAAAGAGGAAATTTTTTGGGGAAAAAAAGTTTTTCCCCATTATTTTCCCAATAATAAGCTACACAACTAGTGCAACACTAACCCACTTATCCCCCCTAATTAACTAACTAATAAAAAAGAAAAATATTGCTTCCCAAACCCACCTAAACAAAAAAGACAGAAAAAAACCTCTGAAGAGTGCGATGTCAGATCCATAAAAAAAAAACTAAATGAGGGCCATAAAGTGGAAGTAAACTGATCAGCATTGAAAGGGTTAATCCCCCCCCCCCCTTTGTCTATATTCTTTATTTATTTATTTTTATTTACAGGTCACTCTCTGTGCTTCACTATAAGAACGTCAAACACAGAGAGTGAATTAGAGGCAAAGTCAGTGTGTGAACACATTGACTTTGCATCTAATTTGCATGTTATCGCGGTGATCACTCAATCACTGCGATAACATGCCCGGAAATCCACCGATCGGGTCCAGGAGCTTTGCCTCAGGTGCAAGGCTTAGTCCTTGACCGTTGCAGACACGGAGCGCACCGCCGGCTAGACTGCTTGAGGAGTTAACTCATCATAAGGTCACTAATGCTGCGGCTCTTATGACGAGTTAACTCGTCATAAGGTCGCGAAGGGGTTAATTGACTGATTAATAAAGTTGTGGCCAAGCCCTTACCCACCTACTAAGTTGCCTGTGTTTAATTAATAGGGCTTGATGTTCGTATTGTGCAAGGGAAGAGAAGGGGGGCGGTTAATATTGATTTTAACTATTTTTGGATTACAATAAAGTTTATATATTTATTTCTGCATCATTGCAACTGGGTTTTCCCAACATCTGTTTTGTATTACTGCTTTTCAAGTTGGTGTGAGGTGTTCCCTGTTTCAGTTTGAGCACCTGGTTGCAAGATATCAGAGGTAAAATATTGTGCTTCATGAACTGAGCCTGCCTTTATATTCATTATTTTGACAAATTTTACCCACCAGTAATCATCATTACTTCTTTATAAACAATACACATTTGTTCTACCACTACATAATGAATTTGCACACCAAAAAGTAGAATAATGAATATCAAGCAAACAAAAGGTGCTGAAACCCTACTAATGAAAACATATATTGGACATCAGTGCCATTTTTCAAATGTTTTAACTCAAATAGAATATTGATATTTCAGAGGAGCCACTTTGTCATTGTTTGCTTCTCAATGTCAGGAGCATCTTAGTGTCCTTGATAAAGACTTTGCAAAATCTATGACATTATCAATCCAGTTTAAGTTGGTGGATATCTATCTTGAGTTATTGTTTTTTTTACAATTGGTTCCTCAGGCTGTGTATAGAATATATACACACAATATATGGAACACACATACACATACACATATTCACAATGACAGAACATTAATAACTTTGTATTGGACAATATTTTGCAACACATTTTTGGGAGTCATCCCTATATCAAATGGGACTCTGAATAGCTTGTTGTTGCAAAATACAAAACAAGATGCTTTACTATTCTTTTAATTTGCATCTATGCTGATGTGTGTATTTGTACATATATATGTATGTGTGTGTGTGTGTGTGTTTAAATAATCAATAAATTGGAAAATAGCTGCTGTTTATTAACAATAATAATTATTATTCATATGAAATCACAAAAATAGCACACTAGAATTCAGATGCAAACTACAACCTATAAGCTAAAGTGATCAATAGAGATACACAGGAGTTTGTACTGAACAGGAGTTTGTACTGAAAACTACAAGCTATGATACGACTGTTTCCCTTGTCTGCACATCAATAACATTTACAACAACTAAGAAGTAACAATCAGGGCTGACCCAAGAAATTGTAATATCTGGGCCCCCCCACTAAACCACTGCCAGGAAAACCACAGCTTTCCTATTGGTGAGTGACTCACACTAAATTCAAATGCAGCATGCACCCCATCGCCCACCGCTAGTGATGGATCTTTTATTAGGATTAATATTAAAATATATGTGTGTTTCCATTTACCAGGTATAGGGGACTGATAGGCCTGTGGGAAGATGTTGAGTTAACACATGAAAATAAAACATACTTCCATCACCTTCAACCAACAGAGTACACATTTTTTTCCAGATGAAATTAATTCTTAATGGGACCATAATTTTCAATTGTGATCCTCTCTCACTTGAACTGCTGTGGACCATAACTCTCATCACCCCCAGCTAGCTCTAAGTTCAAGACTTTGCCCATTTCTCAAGGACATTCCCAGGCAGTTCTCTCTGCATTGTGGGTACAGGCAAAAGATGGCTGAGAAAAAGAAAAATAGTGGACACACTATAATAAGACTATACATCCTGAAGGACACTCCGGAGGTTGGCACCTTTGGGAAAGTGGAAACCTGAATGCATTTATTTTCCACACTTTCTCATGTTGTGCTGCTTTGAGGGATGTGAGGAGCTTGTTAACAGGAAGGAGAGGTAGGGGTGCATGTCAGTGAATAGGAGTGCTGGTTGCCACTGTCGGCATTCCAATTGTAAAGAATGTTCTGCACGTGAGGGGAAGGAACATGGTGTCTGTGCTGATTCGTCAGACACAGACTTGATTGCTCCCTGACTGGGCTCAGTCATACCTTGGGGGGGCAAGTACCGACATTGTCAAATTACTGCATGGGTCACAAGGACCCACTATATAATGCATGAATAAAAATGGTGTGTGTAAACAAAACGTGCAAAAATTACAATGATACTTGCTGAGCAACTTGAACGCAGCCCTCTATTGCACTCTCCCAAGTGCCAAAATATATAGATAAAACCAGGGGAGGAGGGGGGATCAGGAAGGCGCAGTATCAAGTTGAACCTTAAAATATAAATGCAAAAAACACTAATAGTGTGATACTGTATAGACCCAAAATAATCTGAATAGGTAAGTATTACACTCACAAACAGGGGTATACATGGAGCATTTCAGAAATGGCTAGGTATAAAACGGGGTTTAATCTGTAAAAAAGTAAAAGAACACATGTGCAGGACCAGATAGACACAAGCCTTGGACCCAATGGGATTCCACTTACAAGCTGTTGGTCTCAAATGCGCATGTAGAAATCATCCAAGGTGTAAAGCTGAGTCCAATTTAGTAGATGAAGGAAATGGCTACTGCTGGAGGATACACTGGAAACAAATACTGGAAACAAATAACTGCAGGAACTCAACACGTTTTGCTGGAACAGCTGTCACAGCTTCATCAGAAGAAAAACATATACCACCATATAATGGACAGCACATCTAAGGGCCAGCTCCACCAGATTGATAACTGAAGTCAGAGCCAGTGCTACCATTTGACTAGATCTTCAAAGCACCACTGGCGGCAGCAAGTGGTCTGTGTGATGCACAGTGTACACAGAATTATCCTCCTGCTGTCTCACGCTGACCCTCACACATCTGTCAGCCTGAGCATTGGGTCACATGATCTCCCAATGCTCTCTCTGACTGGTAAAGTCGTGCAGGAGAGCCCAGAAACTTGCCCCACACAAGAGCACCGGGGTGAAATGCACCTTTCCCATTTCAAAATAAGTTCAAATTAAGTGAATTAGCATAGGTGAATGTGTTATTACAGTTAATTACAGTGGGAATTAAAGTCAGACAGTATGACCAACATCATTCCCCACAAGTTCATTGATAATAGGGACCAGAGTCCCCAGCTATATTTTTAACACCTAGAGCCAGTAAATTTTGCTCTGCTCCATCTGAGTTTGTTTTCATTGCGGGCCATATTATTTGTGTTCTATACAGTATCATACACGGTTTTGTATTTTCTGAGTTTTATCGTTTATCTCTTTTACTGAAACACACCCCATTTAAACCAAAGCAACTGTTTAGATCAGTATCATTCACTCATTTATTGCACAACACTTTTTATTTTTCTATGCAAAATAAAAGCATCTTCAGTGAATCCTTATAACTATAAACGCAATGAGCATCTATTCTTATGAAATCACTGTACACATCACATTTCCAAGTGTGATTTACTCATTTGTCATTGTCTGAATCTTTTTAAATATGTCAAAACTTGTAAAAAATACCCTGTCCTTAATTGAAATGTTTATTTTTTTTTGCACTGCCTTGTCTTTTATTGTCTTTATTTTCAATAGGTGCTACCCAGTGTCTCTCAATGACTGTTAGATCTTTGTTTCTTTTTTTGGAATGTATCGAAGTCTGTCGCCGTATGTTATAATTAGAGGTGTGAGATTTCTTGCTGTGTCTTACAATTTATTAAATCCACTTAGGGTGTCGGTCACCTGACTTGCTTATAATATTTTTCTCAGTAAAAAAAGGCAATTTGTATTGTAGAAAATTTTAATTCTATATAATTATATAATATATTTGAGTATCATTGAAAAGGGTTAGTTTGTGGAAAGAATATTATTGTAAGAATAACAGTTTTGGCACGTCCTGCGGTGAATCAAGCGGTTTTCACGATCAACGATGTCGAGGCAATAGCCAGCACCAAAATTTCTGCTCTGGGCCACCCACGATCGCCCCACGGAGCATGCTGCTCCGTCAATATGGCTATGCCCTCTGCCGGTCTGAGCTTCGGAAGTGAAAGTAACTTCACTTCCGTCGCTCTGAATATGCTACTTGACTGCCCCTAGTGGTAGTTAAGTAGCATAGCAATGGAAAAAATGTAAAATAAATATTTCATTAATTAAAAACTGTTTATATAGTTAGATTAGCCTATAGGGTTAAAATTAAATAATTTTTAGCATAAGGGATAGGGTTAAAATTAAATTAAAATTAAAGGGATATTTATTAAGGGATATAATAAGGATTAGAGTTGGGGTTAAATTTGGTGTTAGGGTTACATTTTGGGTTTGTGTTGGGGTCAAAAGGTCAATATAGGAAAAAACAAAAAAACACTATTTTTGGTTTTTGCCCCATAACTTGCAAAAAAATACCAAAAAATATGGAAACATGCATATTTTTGAACTCGGGACAACATTTAGAGACTATTTAGATGGGGTCTTTTTTAATGATTTTATTTGTGTAAATTATATTTTAGGTCAATGTTAGAAAAAGTGGGTTTTTTATTTTTTTCATCATATTTTATGATTTTTTTTTGTAGTAAATTATAATATATGATGAACATAATGGTATCTAATGAAAGCCCTTCTTATGACGATAAAAACAACATATAATTTGTGTGGGTACTGTATGTGAGAAAGAATAAAATTGCAGTTAAACACAAACACCCCAGAAATGTCAAAACAGCCATTGTAACCAAGGGAAAGTCAAGGTGAAAATGTCTTGTCACTAAGTGGTTAAATTAAAAAGCATGAAACCAAATCTGCAAATAGATGTTCTGTGGCAAAGGAGAATAAAATGGAAATATAGATGATAAACAGAGAAGGATGCTCTGTAAAATGTCCTATTTTTCTAAATGTATTATTTAAGAAATCACTAAATTTTGGTATTGATTGACATTGTTTTCATAATTGATAAAAATAAAAGTTATCAAAATTAGAATTTACAAAACAAACAAAATAATACTGTACTTGCAAATATATACTTGAACAACAATGAAATGTGATGTAATAATTGGAACATGTTTCCAGCTGTATCTGTAATGTTTATGCAAATTAATGACTTGCAAGAATAGATCACACCTTTACTGATGTATTAAATTAGGAGAAAACTCATGCAAATTTATGAGTTTTAGCAGTAAAATAGAGATATTTATATTATATTATTATTAAAATATTTTCTGATTTTAAATAACTCTTGTATGCTATTAATAAACTTTTATTGCTTATTTGTGTGCATGCATTCTTAAACATGTGATAAATAACATACATGCACTGCCCAATTGCTATACTTTTATCACACTTTCAATATAGAGGTGTATATCATTGGCATCCACTTATATTAATAGTATGTCTGTGAGTGGACAACAACACACAAATATAACAATGAGCATTGCATTGGAAAAGCTGGTTGTATGAATTTAATATAAATGTGTACATTTTGTGAGTTTCTACTTAATGATGTATTTATTTTGTAGCATGATATTTGAAATTATTACCAAGCACATGTAAACCTGTAGTCCTTCTTAAAAGACACGTTTTGTTTTCTATATTCATATTAAATCAAGCTAACTCCTTGGATGAAGAGTAAACGTCAGATTGCACACTTTATTAATATTACAAGTGTTTCCCATGTTTCACTTTTTAAATGCAGTACAATCTCAAAAATCTATCCACCCCACTCCCTCCATGCCAACAATAACACACTATTGATCCAGTAATTCACCAAGAGCACATTGTAAATCTGTACCAGTTCTGGTCTTGGTGAATATAGGTTGTTAGGACTCATGTGTGGTGTATTAATACTGATACATCTATCTTAGAAGAAAAAAAGGTTCAAAACATCTCCACTAAAAGGTCAAATGATCAAAACTATTTTTGAGATTAAGTGAAATTCAGCACCTGAGTTTGACTTAGTCTCAAAATTATCTTCAAACATTTTGTCTCCCATTGTTTTTAATGGGAAAAATGTAAACCAGTGTTTTTTTCTAAGGCAAACGCGGGTGCCAAATTTGACTTTGTCTCAAAATGAAAGTCGACCTCCAATGTTTAGTGAATAGACCCATATGTATTATTTGTGGTGTAGGTTAATTTCTGTAAAGCTTATTCCTTTTGACTTCCATTTCATATTGCTGTGTGCTCTGTCCTTAATAATAACCTATGAATACATTGGAGGCTTTAACATCAATATACTACACAATGGATTTGCTTTGTTATCTTAGTGTAAGAATGACAAAAAGCAATATATGTGGAAACACAAAACACTTCAAGTTTTATACTGTAAGATATGTTTCCAAGAAACGATCAACGAGACCCCCAACTGTATAGATTTTCTGAATCAATTCACATGAGCACAGGTGGCACAATCAATAGATCAGTCATTGTGAAAGATCCACATGTATTATTAAAAAAACAACATATTTTGCCCATATGAGAAGATACTGAAAGCACTGTGTGTGATACTTGATAAGTATAGGAAATGTGGTACGGACATACAGTGGATATAAAAAGTCTACACACCCCTGTTATAATGTCAGGTTTCTGTGCTGTAAAAAAATGAGACAAAGATAAATCATTTCAGAACTTTTTCCACCTTTAATGTGACCTATAAACTGTACAACTCAATTGAAAAACAAACTGAAATCTTTTAGGTAGAGGGAAGAAAAAATATAAAAATAAAATAATGTGGTTGCATAAGTGTGCACACCCTTAAACTAATACTTTGTTGAAGCACCTTTTGATTTTATTACAGCACTCAGTCTTTTTGGGCATGAGTCTATCAGCATGGAACATTTTGACTTGGCAAGATTTGCCCACTCTTCTTTGCAAAAACACTCCAAATCTGTCAGATTGCTAGGGCATCTCCTGTGCACAGCCCTCTTCAGATCACCCCACAGATTTTCAATCGTATTCAGGTGTGGGCTCTGGCTGGGCCATTCCAAAACTTTAATCTTCTTCTGGTGAAGCCATTCCTTTGTTGATTTGGATGCATGCTGTGGGTCGTTGTCATGCTGAAATATGCTTTCTAGCAGAAGCCTGAAGGTTTTGTGCCAATATTGACTGGTATTTGGAACTGTTCATAATTCCCTCTATCTTAACTAAGGCCCCAGTTCCAGCTAAAGAAAAACAGCCCCAAAGCATGATGCTGCCACCACCATGCTTCACTGTGGGTATGGTGTTCTTTTGGTGATGTGCAGTGTTGTTTTTGCGCCAAACATATCTTTTGGAATTATGGCCAAAAAGTTCAACCTTGGTTTCATCAGACCATAACACCTTTTCCCACATGCTTTTGGGAGACTTCAGATGTGTTTTTGCAAAATGTAGCCTGGCTTGGATGTTTTTCTTCGTAAGAAAAGGCTTTCGTCTTGCCACTCTACCCCATAGCCCAGACATATGAAGAATACAGGAGATTGTTGTCACATGTACCACACAGCCAGTACTTGCCAGATATTCCTGCAGCTCCTTTAATGTTGCTGTAGGCCTATTGGTAGCCCCCCAGACCAGTTTTCTTCTTGTCTTTTCATCAATTTTGGAGAAAGCTCCAGTTCTTGGTAATGTCACTGTTGTGCCATATTTTCTCCACTTGATGATGACTGTCTTCACTGTGTTCCATGGTATATCTAATGCCTTGGAAATTCTTTTCTACCCTTCTCCTGACTGATACCTTTTAACAATGAGATCCCTCTGATGCTTTGGAAGCTCTCTGTGGACCATGGCTTTTGCTGTGGGATGCGACTAAGAAAATTTCAGGAAAGACCAACTAGAGCAGCTGAACTGTATTTGGGGTTAATCAGAGGCACTTTAAATGATGGCAGGTGTATGCTGTCTCCTATTTAAAATTATTTGGAATGTGATTGCTTAATTCTGAATACAGCTACATCCCCAGTTATAAGAGGGTGTGCACACTTATGCAACCACATTGTTTTATTTTTATATTTTTTCTTCCCTCTATCTAAAAGATTTCAGTTTGTTTTTCAATTGAGTTGTACAGTTTATAGGTTACATTAAAGGTGGAAAAAATTCTGAAATGATTTATCTTTGTCTAATTTTTTTACAGCACAGAAACCTGACATTTTAACCGGGGTGTGTAGACTTTTTATATCCACTGTATGTTCTCTTATACCAGGGATTGACAAATTTTATTTGATTTTAGGAGCCTGCAAAAAAAATTAGGAGCCAGACAATCACGCAAACATACGTGCAATTCATAAACATACACACCTACTTCTCATATATACACACACCCTTCACACATACACCTACTTTACATATACACAAATATACAAACACCTCACACACACCTACTTTACATATATACTTTACATAAACACCTCACACACACCTACTTTACATATACACATATATACAAACACCTCAAACACATCTACTTTACATATATACAAACACCTCACACACACCTACTTTACATATATACAAACACCTCGCATACACCTACTTTCCATATACACATATATACAAATACCTCACACACATCTACTTTACATATACACATAGATACAAACAAACACCTCACACATACCTACTTTACATATACACATATATACACACACCTCACACACATCTACTTTACATATACACATACATACAAACAAACACCTCACACATACCTACTTTACATATACACATATATGCAAACACCTCACACACATCTACTTTACATATACACATATATACAAACAAACACCTCACACATACTTACTTTATATATACACATATATACAAACAAACACCTACTTTACATATACACATATATACAAACACCTCACACACCTACTTGACATATACACATATATACAAACACACACACACCTCACACAGTTTTTTCTTGGTTTCTTTCTTAACATGTCCCCCCTCCCTGCTGCTTTACCTCATTGCAGGAGAGGGGGACATGCTGCAGCCGATCTTCATTGATCTTCCTGCTGAGTGCCAGGATGTCACTTGACGACACCCGGCACTCAGACAAGCATTGCGCCATCTGCACAGACTTTAACCACTCGAGCTGCGGAAAAAAAAAATCGTATGGCAGCGGCAAGGGGACCATGAGGCCTGCTGCACCCAATTGCCAGGTCTAATTTCCTGGTTGCCATGGCGACCTAGCGCCTTGTGTTTGTCGAGCCCTGTCTTATACTACACAGGCTATTTCCTAAAAGTAAACTGACAAGTTAACTGCAAAAAGCAGGCTTTAATAGCCAAGATGGAAAAACTTTTCATTGTGCTTTTCTTTTCAAGTTGCCTTTCCTTCCCTTACCCCTTTTGTTTTCTTCTCTCTTTTTTTATTTTTTTTTATTTTACACCTCCTGATCCCTCTGGAAGAAAAGTCCTTTGCGAACACTAAGTTTAACAATATTTCTCAGCACCTGGACCATTTCCCCCCTCTTTCTATGCTTGTATATCAGTCCAAAATGTGATTAGTACTCACTCCACTCACTACTGAATTTAAATACAGCCTGATGCCTCTGTTGGCAAATTCTCTCTCAGAGGAATGGTAGCATAGCCTCTTATGTTTCACACTTAGAGGTGCTTACTCATAGTGATTAAGCACCTCTTAGAGTGAAATGCGTGTGCTAGGTCTCCTACCTGCCATGCAATTTTTTTTATATTTTTGCACTTTATTATTTTTTCTGAAATACATATTCCTTAAATCCTTTTTCATCCTGAATGCACCTCTGTTTTTTCTTTTTTTGTCTTACCATCTACCCACTACTGGTGCTCGGCTCGGATTTCTGAACGGTCCATGACTTTTCTCCCTGGCATCTTACTACCTGACTATTACCACCTACGCCCAGGCTACACCTTGCACTGTGCTCCCCCAACCATTCCCCGACAAATATGCCTATCCTTGATCACTTTACATTTGGTAATGTCTGTTAAGGAACATTAAATATGCAATACATTTTAAAATTAAAAATGTGTATTGAACAGCACAAACAGTGAGTTACATAGAATATTGTCAATGCATTTAGAATATGTAGCTCATTCATTCTTCAACGGCATTTCTAAAATGATGATTAAAATGTATGCTTAATTCTAACAATACAAGAAAACATATTTTTGTGTAATGTGCATATGGATCACTCTATGAATGCAATAGTTACAGGTCAATGGGTACACTAGCAGATGTGAATCTATAATTAACAATGACATTCTTTTACTTATTATGTTAATACATCCTAAAAGTTAATTTGATTGGCAAACAACATACTAGATTGTATTTTTAATTATTGCAACAATTTATTGAAAGGAATGAAATTGGAGTTTGCACACTATAATTTGCATCCCCTTTTTAAAATATATTTTTGGAATTTAACATTAATGTACCAAAGACAAGGATTTTGAAGATGTTCTCAGTAGAGCTACATTTACTTTATTATATCTAATCAACTCAGAGTAGCTATGTAACTCTAGTGATAAAATTTCAAAAATCATCTTCCAGTTTTTTTTTTTAGTTTGTTTTTCTTTCAATTGAATTAAGAAAGATTATAATTTTTTACAACACCTTTAATAGTTAAATCTATTCTGTAATCCTGGTCTCACCCACATCTACTATAAAATATCTGAAAAGACATAAAATGCTAGTGTTTTTTTAATTTTATTTTAAGAACCTCAACCCTGTTTTGATAGGCACATAATAATTTATGACAGCTGACTAGATTATAAATACTAATAAGCTTATACAACAAAACATAAAAAAGATAGAAGACAGAGCAAATAATAACGCAGTCAATTTATTATAGATAAAATACATATAAAGCATAGACAATAAGCCTACTCACAAAAGGTAGATAAAAAGGGTCAGTTTGGTGAAAGTAGTATTGTGCTGAAGCCTCAAAATACCCTCTGTTTCCAAAAATATTACAAAGGCACTAAATAGTAAAACTAGTACCTGTTCTTAGCAGCAGGTATTTCTCATGAACTCTGAAGGTAGTAAAGTGAAAAACAAATACTAAAAATAATGTTTAAAAAGTTGGAATACACCAATCTGATGTGCTTTGTGGAATACTTTTAATTCTGCAGAAATCCAGTGATCTATCTGGTGTGAGACTGGCAGGCTCTTTTTGAATAATTATATCCATGTGATGACTACAATGTAACCAAACAGAAGAGAGGGACATAAGATAATTGTTGCCAAAGTTGTAAGAGTTAACAATGAAAATGAGAAGAAATGAAGGTTGGAAAACACAGAGACTTATCAATGCTCTCTGTGTCTCCAAGGAATCTGGGTGCTGTAATACAGTATCATTAAATGACAGATTTAACTTTTTTCTCTTTTTTGTTGTTTTCCATACAACTTTTGCAACCATTATTTTATCCCCTTTTTATCAGTCTTACACCAGAAAGTTCACTGAGGAAGAAGAAGAATTCAACAAAACACTGATTTATTCAAGGCTTTTTTTCACATGTACACATCGTGTATTGTTTCTTTTTCATTTTACTACGTTGGGAGTTGATGAGAAATATCTGCTGCTAAGAACAAGGACGAAGTTTTTGGGACACAGAGGGTATTTTGAAGCTTTGGCACACTACCAGTTTCACCAGACTGACTATTTTTAACAACCTTTATGAGTAGGCTTAGCTTGTAATACATGTATTGTGCTATGAGTTGTGCTCTTTTCCTTTTTTTAATATTTTTTGCATGTTTCAATTTAGACATGAGTATTAGGGGAGCTCTTTCCATGGAAAAAAAACACCAAAACACAATATTTGGAGTACATTGAATTGATTTTACAGTGATTTTGTTATTGTTATCAGTTTAAACAACAACCTTCCACAAATCTTATTCACATAGATTTTGTTGTAAAATATATATTTTGCGTTTTCAGATGTGATGGAGATGCTGTGATATAACCTTTAAAAGAAAACAATAATACATCTGCATGGTGCCAATGCTTTTTTACTTTCTCACCCATCCACAGGTTTACATAGATAATCGTATATTCTGTTACTACAGTTTCATTTCTTGCAAAAGTTCTTGACCTATGATGAATCGAAACTTAGGTAAGAGGTTTGCATGGCCAACACATCATATTTCCGAGAAATCTATCTCCAGGCAAACTAATTTATGGGCATTGGGCATGATGCTACTTGTCTCTTCACTATACGCAAAGTACAGCTAATTGAGTTATATCTCTGTATGTGACTCCTGTTTCCTGGGTGCATGTATATTTTCAAAAGTTCTTGGTGGAAAATCAGATAGTCCAACATAGTCCAACATTTTTCTATGCAACCTCATTTCAGGTCTAATGCAATAACCTCATGCTATAATTAGGGTCACCACATAGCTATTTTACAATATGAAAACATTTTACAAATTACAGCAAAGAAGATTATATTTTTTATAAGTTTTCCAGAAAAAAATGTGATGTGATAACCCTAATCACAAAGCCCTCTGTGTGTAACATGATGTGCTAGAAAAGTAGAAGGACAGAGATCTATAATACTGGTGGCCCAGATCTCCTGCTCCCCTTTCTAGATCAGATGCAATGCCAGGTAAACATGTTGTCAATTTTTGTAAAAAAAAAATACTCTCAAATTTTGGATTTGGGTCCCTGAATATAACTAGTTGTTTTGTAACTGCTATTATTACTCATTACAATCAAAATGGTTAATTCCTTGCAGTCATGTTCTGTCAATTATTTATAGGCTTTGCTTCCTCATTATGTCTTTAGCACAGATTATTGCCTACAGCAGCATTGCATAGTCTATTGAAATCTCCTATTAGATGAAATGGCATAATTGTATATGTATATTATTTGCTTTTCTAGCTGGTATAGTGACAAAACGAGAACCATTGCTGACTGGTAACTGATCGTTGTTCTGCTCTTCTCTCTAGGGTGGCTTGAATGACTTAGCACCATGATCTCCATTCTGAGTGGAAATCATAAGGGACTCTTGACACACCACACCAGATTGCAGGATCACGAACAAAAGTTTATTAGAAGAGGACAGTCTTCTATACACAACAAGTGATAATTACCGTATTTATCCGCGTATAACACGCACTTTTTATCCCTGAAAATAGGGGGAAAATGATGTGTGCGTGTTATACGCCGATCGGTGGCAAAAATAAAAAAAATCTAAAACTTACCTCATTCCTGCTCTGTCCCCCGGTGCTCTGAAGCTGCGTGGCTGTGAGGGAAGCGTTGTGCGCTCCCCTACAGCCGCGCGGTCAACAAAGTGTGTTTTTTTTTAAACAAACTTTATTGTTCCGCACGGCTGGAGGGAAGCTCACAACGCTTCCCTCACAGCCACGCACCTTCAGAGCACCGGGGGACAGAGCAGGAACGAGGTAAGTACTGGGGTCTGGGGAAGGGGGGGAGGAGGGTGGCATAACGAGCATACTAAGGGGCAATATCCTGGAATATGAAATGGCATATTGGGGGCAATATCCTGGCATATTAAAATGGCATATTGGGGGCAATATCCTGGCATATTAAATGGCATATTGGGGGCAAAATCCTGGCATATTAAATGGCATATTGGGGGCAATATCCTGGCATATTAAATGGCATATTGGGGGCAATATCCTGGCATATTAAATGGCATATTGGGGGCAATATCCTGGCATATTAAAATGGCATATTAGGCTTCAAAGTTCTTTATTTGAAATTTAAGTTTTTTTTCCTGAAATTTCCTTCTTAAAATGAGGTGCGTTAGTGACCGAGGCTGTTTTAACACTTCTGAGGTGTTTGTGTTTAGCTTTAATTTTCTTCTTTGTCAGTTGCTGTACCCACACATGTACCCACAACATTATTTTGTTCATATCATTTATTGTTTTGTGTAAAAAATAGTAAAATATGGTTAAAATTAAAAAAAATAAACACTTTTCCTGAATTTCTTTGTAAATTCTTTTACTAAGCTTCAAAAGCTAATGAAAAAACGTGCTAAATAGATTCGACTATAGGTCCTGAGTTCAGAAATACCCAATGTTTATATGTTTTTTGCTTTTTTTTGCATGTTTTAGGTTAATAAATACAAGTAGCATTTAGCTGTTTCAAAATCATTTTTTTTTTAAAAATTAGCGTTAGTGACACTGTAACACCGATATCTGATATAAATCGCTGAATAACCCCCCACATGTACACATTTTTATAAAGTAGACATCCCAGGGCATTCAACTTGGGGTATTTTGACACTTTTCACTCTGTCATTTTACCACCAATCTTTGACAAGTATTGGCGTAGTCATTTTTTGTGTGTTTCCACACACTTTGAAACTTAGGTATGAATTTAAAGGGGCTGTTATATTTTATTGCCAAACAAAACCCCAATATATGTTCAGCAACTTCCCCTGAGTATAGCGCTACCCCACATATATAGGTTTGCTAGGTTTATGTGGCAGGTACAGGGCAAAATTTAGGATATGGTTATTGCAGCTTTAAAACGTGTATTTATTATGTAATACTTGTGACTACATTTCTTATCATGCTCAGCCAGCCAAAAGCTACCGTAGCAGAATAGGAAATGTAGTCTATAGTAGGAAGCACCGATTTTTGCTATCCTTGCTATCCTGCGGCTGCATGGATCAAATATCCAGCTGCTGCGGGTCCCTATCTACTGCTGGGGGCCAATGCAAAGCACTGGCCCCACTAGCAGTCTTTTTATTTAAAATAAAATATCCCTAGAGGACCACAGACTGACATAACATGTCATTGGTCCTCTACGGAATAACTTTTTATTTTTATACAATTTATTATTATTATTTTTAATTTTTTTATTTATTTAATTTTTAATTTTTTTACATTTTTTTATTTTTATTTAACTCTAACCATAACCCTTTGGTTAGGGTTAGTACAAACCCTAATTCTAACTCTAGGATCAGGGTTTTGATGAACTCTAACCCTAACCCAAGAGTTAGGATTAGCATAATAGGAAAAAATAAATAAAAAAAAAAACGTTTTTTTTTATTATTAAAAAAATCATTTGGGGGGGCTTGTTGTAACTGGGGGGGGACCAGGGGGAGACTTCACACACTATATTTAGTCTCTCCCTGCCCCACGATCACCGCTTTGACAGCTATTAACATCCGGGCGCTGAGATTGGTTGTCACAGTGCCCGGATGTTTCCGGGGGGTCCTCAACCGACATGGCTGTAGTGTCTCGGTATCGAGACACTCAGCCATGTCGTTGTTAGCACGATCGCGGTATGCCAGTGTGCATACCGGGATTGGACCTGCATGACGGTCCTGGACCGTCATCGGTCACAAAGGGAGATTTCCCTATGACAGTGAAGGGGTTAAGGACAAGACATTTTTGGAATGTTGTGCCCATAGGCAGTGGTGTATCTTGGTTTTGTGCTGCCCTAGACAGACAAATTTTGGGCACCCCCCCCCCTACCCACGATGCACACCCACGACATGACCCATAACCCACGTTGCACACCTAGGACATGCCCCTTCACCCCATTTACATGCCTCTATCACCCAATTACATACACATTGCCAATATTATTTGCCCATAATATGTCCCAGCTAATTTGCCCAATAATATGTCAGTATCATTTGCTATTAATATGCCCCAGCAAATTTGCCCAATAATATGCAAGTATTATTTGCCATTAATAAGTCACAGTCAATTTCCCCAATAATATGCCAGTATTTGCCATTTAATCAGCCCCTGCCATTTTGCCTAATATTATGCCAGTATAATCTGCCATTAATATTCCCCAGCCAATTTGCTCAATAATATGCCATTGTTATTCTGCCATTTACCGGTAATATGCCCCAGACAATTTGACCAATATTAAGCCAGTATTATTTGCCATTTAATATGCCCCTGCCAATTTGCCCAATAATATGCCAGTGTTATTTGCCATCAATAAGCCGCAGCTAATTTGCCCAATAATATGCCAGTGTTATTTGCTATTTAATATGCCCCTGACAATTTGCCCAACAATATGCCAGTGTTATTTGCCATTTAATATGCCCCTGCTAATTTGCCCAATAATATGCCAGTGTTATTTGCCATTTAATATGCCCCTGCTAATTTGCCCAATAATATGAGAGTGTTATTTCCCATTTAATATGCCCCTGCTAATTTGCCCAATAATATGCCAGTGTTATTTGCTATTTAATATGCCCCTGACAATTTGCCCAACAATATGCCAGTGTTATTTGCCATTTAATATGCCCCTGCTAATTTGCCCAATAATATACCAGTGTTATTTGCCATTTAATATGCCCCTGACAATTTGCCCAATAATATGAGAGTGTTATTTCCCATTTAATATGCCCCTGCTAATTTGCCCAATAATATGCCAATTTTATTTGGCATTTAATATGCCCCAGCCAATTTGCCCAATAATATACCAGTGTTATTTGCCATTTAATATGCCCCTGCTAATTTGCCCAATAATATGCCAGTGTTATTTGGCATTGAATATGCCCCAGCCAATTTGCCCAATAAAATGGGAGTGTTATTTGCCATTTAATATGCCCCTGCTAATTTGCCCAATAATATGCCAGTGTTATTTGCCATTTAATAAGCCCCAGCCAATTTCCCCAAAACCCCCCATTTCCCCAGCACTTATCTTTCCCTGGTGGCTAGTGGCAGGCAGCATGGACTCCTGCATGCTGCCTGTTCGGCTCCCAGGCGGTTGTGCCGACAGGTCACGTGACCCGGCACGCGTATGACGTCAGCGCGCCGGCCACATGACTGTCGGCACTTCCGTGTCACACTGCACGGGAAGCCGAACAGGCAGCATGGCTGCAAGCGCGGTCTTTTTTATTTTTTTTTAAAGGGCCAGATTATTATTATTTTTTTTCTTTTTTTTATTTTTTTAGTGCTGGGGAGCGCTGCACTCCCATAATTTGCCGCCCTAGGCATCCGCCTAGGATGCCTCATGGGAAATACAGCACTGCCCGCAGGACATAAGCTGGTTTTACACTTCAGAAGTGTTTGTGTTTAGCTGCAATATTCTTCTAGTTCATTTACTGTACCCAAACAAATTATTTATTGTTTTTTCATGATAAAGACATTCTATCACTGCGTAATTTATTTATTTTTTAAGTGTAATGTTGTTGTTCACTAAACACTGGCCAATTCCCAAAGCACTTGCCCACAACAGGGCAGCGCCATATTGAAATGGCAATCCCATGTCACGGGATTTCAGTGTTGCTTAATGTCTCAACATCAAATGTGTCAGCAGATAAGAACAATTCAGCCCATCTAGTCTGCACAATTTTCTAAATACCGTATTTTCTCGAAGATAAGATGACCCTGATTATAAGATGACCCCCCAAAGTTTTGATACTCCTTTAGGAAAAAACTAAAAGCCTGAATATAAGACTACCCTATAGGAAAAAAGTTTAACTTGTATATATTCACATGTAAAATGCTTTTTAATATTTAATAAAAATTATGATATAAAAAATGAATTTCTTGTTTTTATTTCCTTGTTTCCATTGATCATATTGCAGTAACATTCATATGTACTTATAGGGAGTATAACCAATAACAACACTACACTACATTTGGCTCCATTTCTTCACTTTAGGCTTACACTGTTTGGTATTTCATTTTGCCCAACAATCCCCCAAACAGCATTCCAACACAGAGAGCTCTACCAACGCGTTTCTGTATATATTAACTAATAAATAAACAAGTATGGGTGCCGAGGACCCCACCAGAAGGTGCCAGTGCATGGCCACTCTTTACTTGCAACCCATACAAAGTGGTTTGGGTAATTTGAACAGCTAGCTGGCACAAGTTACTTCAATCACACAAAGTGACACCAATTTCCAGATTATCGAGGCTCTTGTAAATTCTTGCTATTTTGTTAACATTTACTTTTTTTGTTACCACAAATAAACATATTCCCTTCTCTGACTCATTTTAGAGACTTACCTTCAAATCATATAAAATTGACTTATAATACTTTCTGTGTGTTAAAATACAGATTCACTAGACCATATATCCCAGGGGTGTTGATTCAACTGCAAAAGACACATGTCTAACCATGTGTTTACTATTCAATTAGTGCAGAATAGATAGCATGGACCAAAGTTCTTGCAGTCATTTTGTACAGCTGACACAAACACAGCCAAATCTTGGTTAAGATTCAAATGAATTAGATGAATATGTAGCTAAATGTGCTTTAGTGAATGGCCATAGGACACCCTCTCCTGTGATTCAGACTTTGCTCAAAATGTGGATCACAATACAGCTACAGTGAAATAACCTCATACATACCTAGCCCTCTCTCTTTCTGTCTCAAATATTACATGGCTTTATATAACAGCTGAACAACTGTAGATGCTTCTTTGATCTTACTAAAAGTAGGGTGAGACAAGCTGGGCTCTGTCATTTGCAGTAGCAAACTGGTTAAATGCAGTTTGGGAAGAGTCTAATTAAATAGATTCACCTGAATTGCCTACCCCGAAAGTAGGAACACCCTTAAATTCTGCAGGAGTTAGTGTCTTGATTCTTTGTGCTATTGTATCTGATGAACGGGTTTCCTGTTGCAAGGACCGTGCACTGTTATTATGGGATAATATGTCTGCTTACTGTAGAGTGATCTTATGTCCCTTTTCAAGACTAAGGGTTATGGAAATGTTTAGTGCAGCATTTCGCTCATTTTGCAAATTCATGAACAAATAAATTGGGGTCTATTGATTAAAAATAAAGTGTGATAAGTTGGCAAGTGAACTGCATAAGTCGGGCATCAAAAGTTAAATTTGCAAAACAGACAATTTTTCAAGCAAATAAGCTATTGATGACTAATTTGTGTAGGTCAATTATCCATTTGCTATAATTTACTAATAGTGAACAGATCTCCATGTGTCATAGTAAGTGATGATTAGAGTTAGGAATACGGAGTTCTTTGAAATGTACATATCACAAATATTTAACATAAGTTAATATTATTTTACAGAAAAAAACTCAATTCATCACTGAATTCATTTTCTGTTTTTAAAAATATCAATGACAATGCACCATAATGCCTTTAAATAAATGTTGTCAAACTATTTGAAGTCTTTTATAGTCTCTATTAGCTTTATAACCTCAAACAGATGTGACAAATGTTTGATACAAAGAGCTGAGACTATTGAGACAGAGACAATAATGGAAAATGCACTAACACAGACAGAAGAAAGAAAGGTTTGTTCTCAAGAAACTCATTTTTTCTTGTTAGAAATCAGAGCAACCACAAAAAAATCATAAATATATATTTGTAATTCAACCTTAATCTTTACTTTGAAAGTTAAGGCAAGGTGTTCTAATGCATAAGTTCTGGAGCCTAGTGAGGTCATCATGTTTTATTCCCTAGCAGACATACTAAAAGCTAGTTTTGTTGATAAAAGGCTGGACCACACTGAGTCACATTTCTGATGGAAAAACGGTAGGAATTCTAAAGTACTAAAACTAGAACAATCACTGTAGAAACCAACATTTTGTTGCTGCTACATGCTTTCAATTAACACTTAACGCAGAATTCCTCTAGTGTTGACTAGACAGACACGAGCCACTCACCGTTATCCTTTTTGAAACATTTATTTACAGAAGGGAAATCTTCCATATATTCTACTGAAACTAAAAAATCTCCATGGAAAAATCCACTGCTAGATATAGATATCACTAGATATCATGTAGAATGTTTTCACCGTTACACTTTGCTTTAATCATTTTTCATTACCTGCAGATTTTACAACACTTCTAAAACATACTTTTTTGTTTTACCCATACTGGTACTCCATTTCTCAGAAGCTTTGCTTATAATAAGGTTGGATGTATGTTCATGGTATATTAGTAAGATAAATGTATTTTTTGAGATGTGTAGAAACATGCTTTATACATTATTCATTGTACTGCTGTCCTTTGTTCAGGCACGTTCACCATGTTTACAATTATTCAGAACATGTGCCATCTTGATGGTGCACAAATCCAAGAGTTTAAAGGTTATCCATTGTAAAACAATTAACAAATTCATCTTTACAAAACAAAAGTTATCTGTAATAATAAAATAAAAAAAGTTATATGTTATATGAAACTTTTTCAGATTAGATTTTTGCAGAACATATTCACATATATTCTATAAACCCCAATCAGCCATAACATTATGACCACTGACAGGTGAAGTGAATAACATTGATAATCTTGTTATCATGGCACTTGTCAGAGGGTGGGATACATTAGGCAACAAGTGAACAGTCCTCAAAGTTGATGCATTAGGGACCAAAAAATGGGCAAGTGTAAGGATCTGAGCCACTATGACAGGGGCCAAATTGTGATTGCTAGATGACTGGGTCAGAGCATCTCCAAAACTGCAGCTCTTGTGGGGTCAGTACCTATTAAAAGTGGTCCAAGGAAATAAAAGTGGTGAATCGGTCATGGGCGGCCAAGGTTCACTGATGCACATGGGGAGCGAATTCAGGTACCATGTTGTCTGATCCACCAGACAAGCTACTGTAGCTCAAATTGCTGAAAAGATAATGCTGGTTCTAATAGAAAGATATCAGAACACATAGTCCATCACAGTTTTATGTGTATTAGCTGCATAGCTGCAGACCAGTCATGGTACCCATGCTGACCTCTGTCCACTACCAAAAGTGTCTACAATGGGCATATTAGTATCAGAACTGGATCATGAACCAATGGAAAAAGGTGGCCTGATCTAATTAATCATGTTTTTCTTTTACATCACATGGATGGCTGTGTGTGTGTGTGTGTGTTGCTTACCTGGAGAACACATGGCACCAGGATGCACAATGGGAAGTAGGAAGCTGGCACATGCAGTGTGATGCTTTTGGGCAAAGTTCTGCTGGGAAACCTTCGGTCCTGCCATTCATGTGGATGTAACATTGACACACATCACCTACCTAAGCATTGTTGCAGACCATGTAACCCTTTCATGGAAATGATATTGCCTGATAGCATTGGCCTCTTTCAATAGGATTATGCACCCTGCCACAAAATAAAAATGGATCAAATGGTTTGAGGAACACAACAACAAGTTCAAGGTGTTTACTTGGCCTCCAAATTTCCCAGATCTTAACCCAATTGAGCATCTGTGGGATGTGATGGACAAACACATCTGATCCATGGAAACCCCACCTTACAACTTACAGGACTTAAATAATCTGCTGCTAACCAGGGGCGTTGCTAGGTCTCCAAAACATCCGGGGCTGGAGCCCATGATAGATTTTATAGAAGTAGAGTAAATAAAATCACATGGTTAGGCAGCATACAGACTGATATAATTGACGCCAATGAACAATAGGTATATATGGGTATATATCGGGGCTCAACAAATCCCAGGCACCAGGAAATTATACCTGGCGCCCAGTTATTGTTGTCCCTGCATGGTGCCCTCGCCGCTGGGATCATTCTATTTATCCAGCGGAGCGCGGGGGAGCAGTGTGTGCACCGGCTGCACAGTCTTCCTGCTCCATCCCCACATGCCCCGTACTATAGTGTCCGAGCGCTGAGTGTGCTCAGCAGGGATAGAAACAACAGCAGGGCACAGACCAGGCTAGAATGAGGTATAGCAGCCAAGAGGGGGACAAAATTGCTGACTTGTGCGTAAGTGTATGTGACAGAGTGTGTGTTTGTGTGTATGACTGACTGCATGTGTGTGTGTGACTGTGTGTTTATGTGACCCACTGTATGTGTGTGTGACTGTATGTCTGACTGTGACAGAATGTATATGTGTGTGTCTGTGACTGACTGTGTGTGTGTCTGTCTGTGACTGTATGAGTGTGTTTGTGTCTGTCTGTTACTGACTATATGCGTGTGTGTGACTGACAATAAGACTCGCAGCACACAAAAAACTCACATTACTCAAAGTTACACTTATACACAAAAATACACAGCCACAAATACACACACATACACATGCAGCCACACATACACACACATTCACACTTGCACAGTCACACATACATACACAATCCCACTTACACACACCAACTTACATCACACACACACACTTGTATGTGAGCAAATTCCCATGATTTAAAAATAACTGAGCATATAAAAATGACTCAACCCTGACCCCCCCCCCACATAGATACCCTTACATAGACAACCTTACACTCGCACACACATCCAGACAACCTTACACACAGACACCCTTTTACACACAGATGGCCTTTCCCACACAGACATTCTGCCACGCAGACTCGTGTGTAAACCTGCAACTCTCACACTCACATCACAAATATTTTTAATTTTTTAATAAAAAGGGGTAAAAAACTTGGGGAGAATAGGCTGAGGTATGAAGGTATGCTCCTTCTACCAACCTAATAAAAGAGAGAAGTGCAGGGAATTGAGATGGGAATTCAACTGAATGCGAGAATTTTTCCAGCTCTGCTACTTTAGCCTTAATTTTGAAATTCCCATCTCACTTCCCTGCAATTCTCTCTTTCATGAGTAAAGCCTATAATATAATGAGCAGCTCATACACTCATAATGTATGGGTTTAATAGTATAACGAGGTCCATGTGATGTTTAATGCCATGTGTATGGACTCATTGCCATCAACATAAAGACAATATATAAAGATGAATCACTATTATTCATATTGAATGTGATAATCAGGTGTGAAAATAAAAATGGTATGAGCACTGTTTCACACTTGATTATCACATTCAATATGATTAATAGTAATTAATCACATTTTCTCCTAGTAATCTCACTGCCACTGACACACACTCCTAACTCTGCCACTTATGCTTTCACTCTCGAACACTTACACTCTGCCACTCACACACACTCATAACTCTGCTGCTCACGCTTACACTCACACACTCATATCTCTGCTGCTCACACTTATACACTCCAAAACTCTGCCACTCACCCACACTTACACTCTGCCACACACATACACGCACACTCATAACTCACACTCTTCCAAACACTCACACTATGCACACTCACTCATACAATCACACTCTGCCACTTACACACACTTACATTCTGCCACTCACACACACACTCATAACTCTTCCACTCATGCTTACACTCACTCACACGCACACTCATATCTCTGCTGCTCACACTTATACACTCCAAAACTCTGCCACTCACCCACACTTACACTCTGCCACACACATACACGCACACTCATAACTCACACTCTTCCAAACACTCACACTCTGCACACTCACTCATACAATCACACTCTGCCACTTACACACACTTACATTCTGCCACTCACACACATACACACTGATAACTCTTCCACTCATGCTTACACTCACACACACTCTCTTCCAATCACACTCTGCCACACTCACACACATACACTTACTTACTCTCTGCCACTCACACTCTGCCACTCATATACATACACATGCACACTCATAACTCTGCCACTCACACCCACTTACACTCTGCAAATTACATTCTGCCACTCACATACATACACATGCCCACTCATAACTCTGCCACTCACACCCACTTACACTCTGCCACTCATATACATACACATGCACACTCATAACTCTGCCACTCACACCCACTTACACTCTGCCACTTACCTCACATACATACACCTGCACACTAATAACTCTGCCACTCACACTCTGCCAAACACTCACCTGCAAAACTTGAGGGGGCGGAGCTAAACACGAGGGGCGGAGCCTATCGTGAGGGGATGGAGTCTGCTGCTGTTCAGCATACAGCATGCAGGAGGCGGGATCGAACGTGAGGGGGCGGAGCCGAGCGCGAGGGGGCGTGGTCAGGGTCTCCATTCGGGGCTATGGAGGGGAGATCCGGGGCTTCAGCCCCAGTAGCCCCCCCCTAGCGACGCCTCTGCTGCTAACATCTTGGTTCCAAATATCACAGCACACACAATCTAGTGTATATATATATATATATATATGTAGTGCATAGCAGATATAAATGCATGTCCAGAAGTCACAAATAGAGCCAGTAATTGTACTGTGGAGGAAAGTGTTGCCCATTACTCTACATGATCAGTGGAGTTTTACAACATTAGCTAAACTCCACAGTGTGTTGAATTAAGAGGGCTTTATTATTTTTCCATGTATTACAACTGGACTAATTTCTGTGATAAACAAATGCTTCCACACCTTTGTCTCATATTTGGCATAGCTGTCAATGCCCCAGATCTGGTTGGGACAGTCCCCTGTTTTGGGGTCCAGCGATATACCTTAGCAGCAGTCCATGCAAAGTGCTTTACACTGCAATGCACTTGCTTAGCAGTGTGCATAGGCAACATTTCCTTTAAACAGTCTGGGACACATATATATGTACCAGGTAGGCTGCAACCCATGGTGACTTTAGGCTGAGCAGGAGCTTAAGAAATTTGGAAGGTATGGTTAAGGGGGTCTAGGACACTTCCTCGCCGCATCTTCATCGCTGACAGTTCAGCAAAGCAGTTAGAACGCTGAACTGTCAGCAATGAAGTATAACGCGGCCGTTTCACAAATCTAAAAGTAAAATGAAAATCCCCCCCCCCTAATGAATGATTCACAAACTCCGATAGTAACACTAAACACTAAACCCCAATACTAACACTAAAATTAACCCCAATACTAAAATTAACCCCCTAAACCCTAATACTAACCCCCGACCCCTAATACTAAAATTAACCCCCTAAACCCTAATACTAACCCTAATACTAACCCTCATACTAACCCCAGACCCCTAATACTAAAATTAACCCCTAACACTAAACACTAACACTAAACACTAAAATTAACCCCAATACTAAAATTAACCCCCTAAACCCTAATTCTAACCCCCTAAACCCTAATTCTAACTAAACAAAAATAGGTAAAATACTTACCTTTAGCGATGAAATGTCCCGCGATGAAATCTCCAGCGACGATCTGTCTTGTGCTGCAGAGTCGGCGGCGAAACGGCTGCGCGGAAGCAGCCGCGATGAAGAGTCCCATCCCCTGGTTAAGGCATTCACAAAATCAAGTGAATTGACTTTTTAAACAAGTGTCAAAGAACAAAACAACTTACAACATTGGTGGTAAATTAATTAAGCTGACATCATCACATGTGGCAACTCACAAATAAGGATTTTCTGCCACCAGAAACAGTAAATAGTTGTTGAAATGGGATAGGACACGGCAGAACCTTTCCCAAACTTTTCTGCAAATGAACAACTAATGTGACCAGATGGTCCTCAACTAGACTGAGCTGGGCACCAAGGTGACAAATATAACATGGTCACTAGCTTTGTACAGGACAAATTCCATTTACGAGACAATAATAAAATATCTACATTACTTTGATGTCAGACTGACCTTGAATAGCTAATACCATAACCTACCTTTCAATACAAGTGAAGGACGTCATTCAAGCCATGAAGAGATTGGCTTCATTCAAATGTATGAGATAAAATAACTGTTATAAATAAAGTAGATATAAGTTGACGACTGCATTGAAGGCTTTGCTGCCACATTTCAATTTTGATAATATGTTAACACAAAGCTTATTTTACTGAAGTGTGCTCTTTTTTTTTTTACAACTGCCAGCTTGAAAACCCCTCATAGAATGAATTTCTGATCCCCTGTATCCTAGTCATTTGTGTTAAGCAGGTGATTTTGTTTTAGCATCAGCTGCAATTCCATGGGGTCTAAGATCACTGACATAAAACTGATAAGTTCAAAATCCAAAACACAAGTGATATGTAGTTTATGATGTACTGTGACAATGCCTCAGTGATGATATTACAATGTTTGCCTGGGGTGTTCTCATTCCATTTCCAGCATGATGCTGAATTGATGTTCCAGCTTGTTATAACTCAAAATACACACAGATTTATCCCTTGCTGGTGGTTTATGGAAACAACCCAGCATTTCAGTGGTAGTAGATAAAATCTACATTTTTCCCCACCATACATAATAAAATAAAAAACCTAAGGTTTTAAGAAAAACCTTTCTATTGCTTTCCTTGCTATAAATGTTTACGTTCATCTTCTGCCTAGTTCACTTGTTTCCATGATTTCAGCCTCTGTCCTTGACATTATTTTGTTTTAAAGCTTCTGATACTGAATTTGTATTCCTTCTTGTTTTATGGTTTTTCTAGACACTGCCATCGTTCAACTTATTTTCTAATTCTATATAGCGTACCGGTCAATGTGAGTTATGTTATGAGAATGTGTTTAACATGGCTTAGTATGTGTTTACTTGTTTAATTCCAAAGTCCACAGCTGCAAATAAATAGTGAATTAATCTTCACTGTTTGTGTTTGTCAGTTTTTGCACTGCAGGTGTGTAGTCTTTGTTGTATTTTTCGTTTAGGTTGTGCAGCGGAGTGAACATATTTGTTTCGATTCATCGATCAGTGGAATAGCATCGTCTTGCTTCAGAGACATTGCAGTAAAAGCAAGTTATCCAAATAAAATAGTTATTTTGTCATTTTAGATTATAGTGATGACTGATAGGCACAATAATAACACTGATTATGCACATGACTGCCAAGGTCAAATAAATAGTGTATAGTGTGTATATTTTCCCTACACAAATTGTCCTTTTGTCACTAAAATGTATTGCTGCTTGTTTTGACTTTCTGTGTCAGCACCTATTAATGTCTTTATCCAAAAAGGATGAATGCTTGGAAATTATGTTTATGAAGTCTTCACAGGATGATAGATCAGCACAAAAATAAGTTTATAACACACATAGTCCCCCCCCCCCCCCCCCAAAAAAAAAAAAAAGAAACATTAGGATTTATACATGACTTTTCACATATAAATCATAATGTTTCCTTTTTTTTTTTATTAATACAAACAATAAAGAGTGGGTAAAGTAATATATTAACAAATATTTAGTCACACTACAATACCTCAGTCAACCAAACAGTTGGTCTAATGAGAACTGTAGTTCACCTGTTCAATTAACATAATTAGCATTGATGTACCACAGTGCCAGTGATGGTTAGCCAGCCAGAAAGCAGGTTGAGCATCACTAAATTTCTTGTATCAACACTAGAGGGCTAATCTTTCTCAGCATGGAAGGGAGGTGTCCAGACAAACCATCAAATTACTACTGTGTATGGATAATTTCCCAATCGCAAACCCATTCCCTATGTCAGGGGTATAATTTTCAGTCTGAACTCTCTACATAATAATACTAACATTCGACCTAGAGACACTGGAAAATGGCTATATATTGCTAAATAGTCCTAACTGGGGATGAGGTGGTCTGTCTTAACTCCCCTAGGTAATTGCCTCTCTCCAAATACAACATTCAATAAAATGGTTAGTTTGACCACCTCAAGTGTCACATGCTAAAGGAGTAGAGGATCAAATTGCTAACCCCCCGGACTCATTAGTTAAATAATAAATAATTTGTGTACTTTTGTACCATCAACCTAAATGGCCCTCATAAATCCCCATTATACTGGGTGACTGGATGTCCAAAGGTTATTGTGAAGTGGGAGATTTTCTTACCTTGCCATTCTATTGGGCATAGTATGGAAAGAAGGAGTTGGAGCATGTGTAACACCCCTAGTAACCCACACAGAACCTGGAAATCTCTACTTGCTGTATGGGGTCTATTCACATGATACGTGAGCTGCAGGTAAAATTCTCACTGAATGAACAACACATTCATTCTACCAAGAGCACAACTAGCCATGGATAATGCAGAATCATATTTTTAAGACCTCTTTTGCAACAATACATTATGTATAGCCACCTCTCTTATTTATGCAACAATATTGTCCCTGCTTAATGTATAGTTAGGAGCTCAACTCACTTGTAGCTCACCTTTTAGTGAAGAACACTATGTCAACTCCACATTGACCCAAATGTTATTGTGCAAGGCTTCACAGACATTTTGGAATGATTGCAGAGAGAGTCAAGTCAGAGGAAATACGTTAAAAGGTTCTTGCGGTATTTAGGTTGAAGGTACTGATGGAGTGAAGGAATGGGTAAGGAGAAATATTATTTAGGGGGAACCAGCATAATCATGTGAGATGCAGAATTTGTGGGATTCAAATATAAGGCATAGTTGATAAGCCTGACTCAATGGGTCTGGTTAGTAAGTGAGATATTGGTTTTGTTAAGGATATGTATATTCAATTTATAATATAGAATAATTCATTTCTACATCTGTAATAATACAAACATTTCTCACCAACAAAAACTATTATTTTTCAATGTGTTTCTATGTGTTTTCTATATTACAATTTCATGGATAGTTATTCTATTCAAAAGTTTAAACAGATTCAAATCTGGGTGAACTGACAATGAAAATAAAGAAATCAAGCAGAAACAAAGATTGCTTGCAATGGGAATACTGATATCATGGATAGCAGTTTGTAATTCTTATGCACCGTAGTTTTTCGGATGAAAAGATTATTACATTAACAGCTGAAAACATTTGTACTTGTAAAGTGTATGGCCCAGCTAAGATACTCAGGGGTGATCTTTTTTCATATTTCTGATTCTGAATTTATCAGCTCTGATATGAGAATAATTATGATTAATTACATCACCTGTTGCAAAAACATTAACCCACAATGATTAGTTTCACTGTACAATCAATATTACATTGCTAATGTATAAAGTTAGTATCAGGTTTCACACCATGCTTGGGGTACCCCATAGAGTACCCCATAGAAATGAATGACATCTGCAATTGTGTTCAATGGCATAATGATCTAGAAGGATGTATAGGTTCCTACAACATCATTAAAAAAAAAAACTATACATTAAGCCTTTTAGTAACATGATGTGGGACACTGGAACTATGGACTGGATGGGGGAGTGTCAGCGCAGCTATGCAGAACTCTGGGCATGAATGACACCCATTCTCTTCCAATGTCCCAGATAATCAGGACACTGGAAGATAAAGTTATCTATTTATTGTAGAATACAGGCATAATACTTTTATGGAACTACTTGACAGTAATACTTATGTTTTGTAACATATACAGCACTAAGAATAAGCAGCTATCTCTGTGGCGATACTGTGGGTTCACAAGAAATTCTTAGCATTATCTCTTGTTATAGCTCAACCCATGTTTAGTATAATCTCTAAACTGCTCAACCTTTTATGAGCTGTATCAATAAATAAAAGGAGTAACATGATTACTCTATAGGAAATAATAGACTCTGTTATATCCTATGGCTTTTCACTGAAAGCAAAGGAAAGAATGCATCTACTGACAGTTTTGCATTCTCTGATATGCATGTTTCTCTAACAGATTTTATATATATATATTTATATATATACTTATTCCAATAAACATCTATATGTTACAAACTCTCTTATTTAAAGGACAAACATTTGAGTCAGTGTGCATTTAGACTAATCTTTTGATACACATATCAATTCTATATTGTTGTAAGCATGGATTTATGTGAAAGAAAACATAAGTACAACTGACAATAACCATGTTTGCCATTTAAATCAATGGGTGGTCAGATCCGCTGTATGATTATTAGTTACATTATATTTATTCCAGACAGGCAAGCTTAAATTGAGATGCACACAATAGACAGAGGTAAGAGTCACTGTATACTTCTCCAGACTCTCCAAATATAGATGGCAATAACTATAAGGAGGGACAATAGACACAGAGAGGTGAATTTGTGTCATTAATGTAAAGAATCGAAGGCAGGTCTGTCACATTAAATTCGGGTGACAAATCTCTGATACCTAGAAACATGAAAAGGGTTATCCACTGTTCTGTATAAAAACGATTGTCTGAAATGAATTTTCCCTCTGTGTGAAGGAAGTTATTTGAAAGTTTTACAGAGGCATTAAAATATTTTTTAACTTTTGTTTCTTTGTTAGAAGCAAAATACAAAAAATGTGTGCCACATGTCCATTTTAAACCAAGCATTTATATTTATAGACTTATGCTGGGTTTATACTAAGCTCCTCCTCTCACCACGGCCAGTACCTATTCTGCACCAAAATCTGCATTCTCTCTTTCTGACTCTATTGACCCTCTTTTGTGGGAGCTCAGAATCTTTAAAAAACAATACAACTCCCAGTAAAGTGAGTTTAAATAGCAATAAAAGAGGTTTATATTAATTTGTGTAAGTGTATAAAGTGTATAAAACACTTAATTCTTGTTCTAAATTACAAACATTGTTACCAATTTGCCAAACACTCACTGGAAAAGTTTTGGGAAAGCCCCACCCATAGCCCCACCTTTAACCACCCCCTTACAAATGTTGGGGCGTATGCAATGGCTAAGTAAAATGGCTGTGTGTGCCTGTATAGACTATGGTAGGCGTGACTGACTCTCTTTACTATCGCAGAGAGACTCTTTTGTTTCAACAGTCATCACCCAGATAATTCTGCATGCCTCACAGTAAAGGCTGTTGACATGGCCACAATAATTTCTATTTGAGCTTCTAAAGTAGTAGCAGAAGAGAAAGACAAGTTTCGTGGCTCCTTAACATCACATATGGTAATAGTATTGCATTTTAGTAATTTATTTTAAAAAAACTTATATCCAAGAGGTACATTCTGTTAATAAGAATAGTTAATTGTATAATAGGTTATACTTTAATGGTACCATTTTAGAAGATAATAATATTAGTATAGCTTTGAAAAACAATACAAAGAGTGAAACAAGAAAAACGTCCCCAACACTTCTATAGAAGCCGAGAAGATATTAAGAGAAAGATTAAATTATTTTTCATCAAAAGTGCCAAAAGAAAGCAATACAATAGAGAGTTTCACAATACCTTAAGTATACCAGATTACAAAGACATTCAAAAACCAAAGTACAGAAGTAGAACAAGAAATCTGTAATTTTTTTAAACAAAAATCCTTTATTCATTGAAACATAAAGGAGTAAAAAAAAATAATTAAATCACATGTAATATATATTGAAAACATAACACAAAATGCTCACAATCTCTTTAAGAAAAATATTACTTAGAAAGAAATCATAATTGACTGATTCATGATGGATTTAATATAAGAACTCAATAACTTTTACCATAGTGTGGATGAAACTTTTTAAGTTTCAAATATGGCATACAAAACATAAATCACAGTGCAGCCTGTGAACCTTTGCAACAATTTAACCCAGATTTGTGTCACAAGAACCCAGATCACGTAAGAGTCTACTTATTATCACTCAAGCTGTAGGACACTCTGACACAAGAAAAAAAAAAGAAAGCACAGGGCATAATACCTTTAGATCACATCTAAATATAACTGCCATACTAATGAGTGCATAGACTTAACATTGGTTAATGTTGTTCAAGTCATCTAGTGAAATACTATAAATTGTAAAAGGCTTACTCAAAAAAAGGATAGCAGAATATGATTCCCACAATCAGTTTTTAGAGTATTATGTTCCATTGCAATGGTAGGCATGGACCTGCCTTTCACAGTTGCCAAGTGAAGACTACCTTAGTTACTCTCTGATTCTAGTAATAAATGCTAACGTCAAAACACTTTTCCTCTCAAGAGCTTTTTTGAAATGACCATGCTGCTCTTCTGCATCCACTATACATTGTACCATTAGTACTTTGGGAAGGGAAGGGCTGGCAACTTTTTGCCTAAAAGCCAAATACAATTTGTGGCCAATGGGTAAACTTAACAGCACATCCATCATCCAATGATGATACAATGACGAAGATGCAAATAGACAGGCAAGACAAAAATGCTTAAAGATGAGAGACACATAAGACAATTTGATAGTATATAAGAAAGTGTTATATACTGGGGCAATTAGAAGTGAAAAGAGTCACTATTGAGTCAGGTTAAATGGCAACCCAGGCGACAATTGTCATTCTGACCTCTATAAGGCCATCTATGCAGATGTCTGCATCCTGACAATATAGATTAATATATATGGAGTAGATAAAATCCCATTTCATCATATATAAACAAAGTATATAAACAAAATACTTTTATTTCACTCAAGGCTGATAATTTGAATACAGGTTAAGTGATAACACATTTTTATAAATTTAAAATAATGACATTATTTATACCATAACCCACGATTATGAAAATATGGCCCTAGATACATAATTATAAATTTGATGAATGTATATATGTGAACTTATATAACAAGTTATATAAATACACTGAGCCTTATGGATCTAGTATATGTGGTTGAAATCTGGCATGCATTTTTGATCAGGATCATAGGGATGAGCAAACTTCACTATGATGTGTGTTTCTGTATATCATATCCAATTTTTCATTGGAAAAAGAGATTTGAACAGTTCATAAGTTCGAGTATTTACATTTTTTATCAAGTCCACACCGTTTTTTTCAATAGTAAGCACCAACATTCATCATGTCGGACATTTAATGTGTTTTCTGATTTCAATTTAATTTTTATACTCAGCAAGCACATGTTAAGAGCCACATTCTGATTTCACTGTGTTTTCAGACATTAGGACTAGGCCACTGGGACATTAGGTGATTTTTTCGACATCGACTCACTTAAAGCGTGCTTAATCAATGCTCAATGTAGAACTTAGTTAACAATTACATTTGGGTGTTGTGATGTGCATTATGATTAGACTGCAATAAAGCAATAGTAAATCACTTGCTTATTGTGCTGCTTTTGCTAAATCGATTTTGTATTTAATGTTTTCGAAGAGGTTGGTATACAAGGTGAATCAGTAATTTTAACAGTAAGTATAGAAGGTGAATCAGTAATTTTAACAGTAAGTAAACCTACTTACTTACAGGGTTGCTCAAGTTAATACATGTTGTGCTCTTCCAGGTGGGGAAGTTATTAAAGACAAAGTATGGGGTATAAGGACAAAATTATTGTTTTCTGTAAGGGCCCAGTATAGATTTATACTGATTTATAGGATAGTTATGCAAACAGAATTTCTGTTCTGTGCTTTTGGTTTTAAGATATATTTGAATGATCATTGTATAATCTTTTGGAAAAATATATAATGGACATCTACTGATTCCAGTCTTTGAATCACTGAAAATGTTAGCCTCTGTTTTTAAATGGATGATCTAAACTGTTTTAAATATTTTTTTTATCCATGTGAGCTGTACTAGATTTTAAAATAGGTACCTGTTTGATATGCACAGCAAGGGACTAAGTTAGAAGTGGATCAGAAAAAGTTAACATTTTGTACAACAAAATCCCCTAATGTATAATAATATAAAAATGTATATAAAAGAATAAGGAAACAGATTGACAAATTGTAAGCTTTTTTTGTTTGTGATTTTCTACAAAACAAAAAAAGTGTCAATTATAAATAGTATACCTTAGTTTTAAGAATGATTCACCTAAATAAATTGTAGATTTTATATTGTTTATTAAACAAACATTGCTAATGCCATCAAAGTACAATAGGTTATTATGGAAGACAAAAAATGTAATTACATTGTACTTAGGGCTACCCATAATTTAATAGCAATGGGACAATGCCCAACAGATCAAAAATAGTTACCACTGAAGGTGCTGCTAATTGTACTTTAAAATTCAAAACCATTTGCTGATTGCTTAATACACCACACAAAAAAATCAATCATAATTATTCTAATATTCTACTAACCAAATTGTAATTGCTAAAAGTAGTTTAGCTTTACAAATATCTAGTGTACAGCTGTATGTTTATAAAACTAACTCACATATTATCCTTACATTATCCTTCCATTCTCATTGGGATTTCATCCATCTGAATCCTGTTATAATTAGATTTAAAGATCTAATTACATCCAAGTAATAAGGTCATTATGACAAAGGGCGTTTTAGCGTATATATATTTTTTTGATTGGCAAATATGCTTCAGCCTGATATAATCTTATAAACACTGTGCCATTTTTCAATGTCTGTATTGAGATCACTATTTAACTGTTAATGTATTATACATAAGTAATGTGGTAAATTAAATCATCCTCTGTAAACTTTGATAACATATTCCCTTCATCCCAAGAATTATCCAAACTAGTGATGGTGCAGATATAAACAACAAGTACTCCTGAAATTGTGTTGAAAATGTTACTGGTGGCAGAAGCACAATTTCAAGTTCTAACATTTTCAACATGTATATGATAAAAGTTTTTGCACTATTTAAAAACCCATGGAAATCTACTCACTCTCACAATGAAACTGTAAAACCCAACTGGACATCTGTCTAGTGCCTCTTAAACCTCCACTCTTTTATGTTATCTTTTATTTTCTCTTTTCTATGTTTTCTTTTTTCTTTTTTATATATTTATATTTTTTGGAATCCAAGTCCTGTTGCTTCATTAAGAAAATAACATTTCTATGGGGTGAGGAATGGCAAATATAATGGAAAATAGAAAAATGAATATCTGCAAATGACTACGCTTTAACCAGAGCTAAATTAGCAGTCTGTTAAAGTCAATAATATTTACAGTAAAATTAAAATGTGCCAGCTAAGTTCTTTTAGTGACCATTACAAAAATGTAGTGTGATATTAAAGCAATATTATTTTAGCTCAATACATTAAAGATCCAAGTTGTTGAATCTATTGCTCCTAAAAATTTCATAGTGTGCTTCTAATAACTGCTTATTTAGCATTAAAATTATGCAAAGAGAACATTTCCATTTTTGTTTTATAGTTGGCGAAGACAAGATTTACAAATTTGCTATTTAAGCCAATGTAATTGAAAGCAGTCATTTTAACTGTTTATAAACCTTTTGCTTAACAGAAGCTCTCTCCCATCTGGAGCATAAAGGTTTCACGAAGAAACGCTTAATGTGTTATATATAAATATCCCATTGCATAAATTAACTCTGTAATTTATAAGTCAACATCATACCTTTTAATATTGTATTTCAACAGAAGGAAATGTTAATATCTTGATTATACAAAAATTAAACTTTAACATCTTTGAATTAATATAGGTAGTGGCATTTGTAACAGTAGTTATTGTTAATTTATGTGTAAATCAGCTAGAAGGCAGATAGAACAAACAAAACAAGGCCAAACTATCAAACTATCAGCCATGTAACTATCAAACCATGAATGACATATAATACAAAATCAAAAAGATTCAAAGTAGGAAATGTTTTTGTGTCCATTAATGTTACGCTTTGTCATTTATATCAGTGTGTTGCATTTATTAGGTTATACGTATCTCTACAACTTAAAGGCTTATTGTTGTACACAGGATATGGCACATGGGTTATTATATCCATTAAATAACCTGCTTTGTGCTATTTCATCTAATTGTTCAATTGTACTCTACTGAATGCAGCAAGATTGATGTGTTTAATGCAGAGTTATATGGAAATATATATATATATATTCTGACAAATCTCTGACGAGCTTGATGGATTGTTTGATTCAAGTCTTTCCTTTGAATGATGCATTGTTTTCTCTTTTTTGTAATTCTCATTTTCAATATTACTTTGCTCTTCACTTTTAAATGAATACAAATACATGATGGGAGCAATCTACCACTTTTGAATTGTTCCACGTTTGACCATCCCTGCCTTCTCTACTTTTAGATCTATTTTTTTAATAGCTACAAGTATGTCTCCTTTTTAACTGTCTATGTGCTTTAAAGTTGTTAGCCAGTAGCTAACACTACTTTCCGATGCTTGAATAAACCAGCCACTTTCCTAGTTATGATCAAGAATGGTGCAATAAAAACTGTGGCTAGTAAAGTAGTGGAGTTCTGCAGTAATAAAAATGATTCCAGAGCTGTGAAATAGCATTATGGTGGGTCATATATAAACAGAAATTATTGGACAATGTTCTAAAAGTGGCTCAATTGTTATTAACTTTCTATTGCTTTCAGAACTTTGCAACAGAACTGGCATATCCCCATATCACTTAGAGTCTTAAAATGTGTGAATGGTTCTTCAAATGGGTATTCATTCTTCTGTTTAGCATTTAAGCTGATGACTAGCCTCTTTGGAATATATTTTTGCCATAGCACTTGCTCTCTCACCTGAATATTCAGTTTTCAATTATTTAGTATTTTTTTTCTAACCACATATTATGTATTACATGAAAACATACTAAATTAATAAAGAACATGAAGATAAATAGAATCAAATTATGGATCTTTTTTAAAACAATTTTAACCTGTTTCCATTTATTACCACTTGTATGAATTGCCCTTGGATGCAACTGATTAGTTGCTTTCACATGATCAATGCATTAATAGAACAAAAAAGAAGAAAATGATGTGCTAGACAAAAACAATATGAAAAAATGTTCTCTATGCACAAAATACATATATGAACATTTTTCCTTAGATGAGGACATATAATCTCCTGAAGACCCACGTAGTTATTATATTATTCCATCATTAACTTCGTAATCATGCATTTATTTGTCCTTTTGCTGCAGTACGTAATTTATGGCATGACATATGATAAATGACAATTTGTACACCATTCTAACCACCTATTTGTACAATTATGAATGTGTCCATGTGTTCTCCTTTATTAACTTCTTTACAATGCGTAACATCCTTGTTAAAGAAAACTTAGCTAGTCATATTAATATGAACATTAAAATACAGATCGTTACTTTCTCTGTGGATGACTGACTCTTCAGCAGCATGGAGAAAAGTACTGCAAGTAATTTACTTTAAAATACCTTTTTCAGTCCATGCACCCCATAGAAAAATATGCACCCAATAGAAAATATTTACAGTGCCTAGAAAACTTACTGTGCAATGTAAGTATCATAAAACTATCAATGAAACAATCATTATGAAAGAATAAAGTGTTTAACCAGGATAGGAATGTTCAGATATTCTCTAGTTTTCAATCACATCCTAGGGATGTTCCCATTATCCATTTTAATGGTACTCATTTTATCTAACTTGGAAGGATGAAGGGCTGACTAAGTCCTGCTAGGAATTTTACTTGCATCCCTAATGGTTGAACCTATCCTACAAATGATGCATTATCCAACTGAGCAAGATCAAACTCACAGGATGTAAGATAAGATAATATTTAAACAGTCTGCAAATTAAATGGGATATATTGTGCAAAATAAGCAAATGCATAATATTCTATGACACGTTAGAAGGTTACATACTGCATATACTGCATGTACGACCATATATTTAATCTGTGGAAACAAACGTTTGAAAATCAGTATTGCATTGTTGAACAAAATTTTTAATGTAAAATTGATCATGCCTTCAGGATACATGATTTATTGAAAAAAAACTAGGATTACACTGTATATAAGTCTATCCATCATTTAACAACTATAGTTTGGATAAGCTAGATTTGTATCAGTTAGGCAAGAGAATTTATTTTGCTCAAGGTCTTTGTTTGTTTAATTCAAACCCTGCAACTTGGTGTCATTATTTGACAGCATAGTAAGTCAATAAAAATCAGAGGCCTCTTCTAATTCTCATAACTACAACAGTAATTGATCTTTTCAGAAAGGTGATTGTATCCTACATTTGCCCTTGTGAGTTCAGTGCATGGAAGCCTGACTGGCTTGTGTCATTGCTGAAACACAGCAGACAGCTCTGTTATGGTAGTAAGTGAGCAGAATGTTTTGACTGTAAGAACAAATTTGTAAGAGCCCTTGAGTATCATGGAAGACATTTTGTAATATAAGGAAGTGTCCTTCTTAGCTTTGCTGTCATCTGGCCCCTCTGGGTTGTGTTTCTTGTTGTGTGCATAGAATCTCAAACATTTTGTTTAATAACCATTTATAAATATAGTTTTACTCTCTGTAAATCTTTATGACTAAATAATTTTGTTATGAAAGAGTTTATCTATATACATCTCCCCTGGAATAGTCTTAAAGACTAGGAACTGACCTTTTTAAGTACATTACTAGGTCAAAGGTGTGGTAATACAGAAAATACATTGTTAATGCAATGTTTGAACTTGCTCACATCTGTTTGGTAACGGCCATAAGATATATGCATTGTATGTGACACATTTAGCTTGCAAACATTTTTTTGTTTTGGACTTGTATGTAGTTCATGCTGACATCCTATCATTGCCATACAGAATGATTTCACCCCAAGTAATGTAAATGAAGGCCAATTTACAAAATCTGTCCTGGATTAACAGCTCCATGATACATTTAATATATATAGCAATACCTATTATAATTCATGTAAGTTGTTGCAAAAGTTCAGAGTATCCATATTTTACAATAATGAAGCCATTTCAGACATAAAGGAAATCTCAAGGGAGGTTATGACTGAAAAGCCTTATAATGTTACAATTACTTAGTGGCATTGTTCATTTTTTTTCTACCCAAGAGACCCAAGTTAGCATTTTTCGAGCTTGCTAACTCCAAGAAGCAACTGGTGACATTTCCAGTAAATGTTTTCAACTCTCATCAAAAGATGTAGGCATATTTATGTGATATATAATACTATGTAATTTCTAACATGGTTAAAAATATCAGTATAATTAGTTGTACAATGCAGGATAGCAAATGCAATTAATATTTATCAATGCTTTGATTTATTCATATTTTTTTATTATTATTTATGTTTTTAACAACCACTTAAAAGTATGTGACTCCCTTTGTATTCTGATACAAAATATATAATAATAATTTAAATGTGGCAACATATGTTATGCATAGGCTGAAGGAGAATTTCAGATAGTTTAAAGCAATGGTAGAAGTGTGATGTGTTCTCCAAGAAAATGTTAACATATACATATAAAATGATTCATGCAATGCACCAAAATAGAAAAAGCTGACATCACTTTTTCCAATCAGACTGCATTCACAATAATCACTAGCCACATTGCCCCCATTACACATGTCATGGGTCACACTTCCCCCACAGCACTTGTCATTGTGTCACACTGCCCCCATAGAACTTGGCACATTATGTCATTGTCATCTGGCGGCATGATGCCTTAAAACCAGCACCATCTGATTAAGAGGCCCGTGACTTAGAGAGGCCAAATAACATCTGACAGCGTCTCTTCAGACATCACCAGGTCAGTCAGCTCTGCTGGCCTAGGTGTCAACATGCGTTTTACCCACCTCCAGTAAGTCAAACAGTTACAATGAAAATGTTACTGTGGATGTTCTGGTATGAACGCAACCATAACAAAGCATTTCCAAAAGGGCTAGCTACACCTTCTCCTGGTCAGTGTACCTCCCACCAACTGAAGGCTCATTATGTGTAGGCCCTGGGATCCACCATTTATACAGATGTACAATGTTAATGCAAATGTAGCTAGCTAGATGTAGAGCACCATCGACATACATACAACTGTATCTATGTACACAGAATTGTGTACAGTTGTATGACATCTATTTACTCTACATTGATAGAAATTAAAACAATTTTAACAAAATAAAAGTAGGCCCACTATTTGACCATCTAATATTGGAAATGATGTAATTGATAGTAATTAATTGTACTTTTATTTTATATGGGGACTATAAGCCAGCAACTAAATTAATCAGTAGAATAAAAGACACTTAAAGGATTTTTTTTACACAATTAAATACACAACAGCCATAATACATCCACCAACAAGGTTATAACAATGGCATCAATATTATACTTTTATCTATCAAGTTTAATTTTCATCCCAACAAAATGATTCTATATACAGTAATTTAACATAAACTTAAATGTCAAAATATAAACTAAACAAAAATGAGTATATCTGGAAAAACGTTTCATTTAATTGCAATTGCAACTAAAACTTTTTTTTTTAAGTGATGCAGAATTACCTATTCACAGGAAAAGGTGTTTCATAGCATTTGATATTTTTAACATCAGAGAACTGTTGTAAGTATTATATTGGAGGAATGTTGGGGACTTTGATTTAAGTGATCACCACGTTTTGAGCTTTAGCCACAAAGTACAGCATGCAATATCAACCACAAGCTATTTGTGAATTGTAGATCTGTAGTGCTAATAGATTCTGGTGAGATAGCATAGTGGGCTGACACACCAACTGTAGAATCTGTCCAATCCTCTGGTTTGATCCTTGGCAGGGTCAACTTCTCATGTCAATAAAATGAGTATCAAGTTAAATAATTGCAACATCCCCAGGACATACGGGAAAATGAAAGAAATATCAATGTATCATTCCAAGTAAAATTATTTGTTATTTTTACCTGCTTCTCTCTGGATAAATAAAAAGGACCAGTGTATGTTTAAATAAAACATTATTATAATGCTTGCCTGAGCTAAATAAATTTTTGAAGGTAGATCGGATGCTTGACAGTTGACATGTAAGGGAATACGAGCTCCGCAGATAAAGTATAACATAAAAGAAGAATTACGGGCATGACATAGTTGTGATTACATGGAATTTGGACAAAAGACAGGTGTGAGCAGAACACTGAGGGCACATAGAGGAGTAGTGGGCAATTAATTGTGAGATATATTTAGGGGATAAGGAGTGACATGTGAGAAGCATTGCAGATGATATTGTATATCATTGTAGAGAGATGTCACCAAGGAAAAAGACGAACAATGATAAAAAAGTGCAATAATTTTATCTTTACCGTAACATATTGAATTGAGTGAAAGGTACAAAATATATATATACTCCACGCTGTACACTGCTAAGAAATTCATAATTAAGATAGGAAAATGAAAGCTTGTTAATTAGCATTGCAACAGAAATTCAGAATGTGAAAACATTAAGAAAATTGTTTGCTTGAAGACGGAAATGTGAATGGACACTTCAATTCCTCAACATTGTAGTACAGTGATTCTGTTTGTCTATGTGAAATTATAATTGAAAATGTATCCGTTGATAATATACTAATTCTAGTGCAATTTGATTGCAGATTGTGGATGGTGTCACATTTTACAGTCTCTGTACTATATAGTGCAGGCTTTCCAAATTCAAACAGCAAGGCAATTTGTTGTGAGTGAAACAAGGAACACTATAATGAAAAATCTCTGTTTGATCATTCATCCAGGATTAAGGGCTTGAGTGTCATATACAATGTGTGCACACTGGTCTGGTCAAAGCCACTGCAGTTGAACAAGTTCAAAAATGAACACTGAAATATAGGAGAAAAACAAATATGTCAGAGACTTGAGCTAAAATTTGAGATTTGAAGTAAAAGTGGGCCTGTAATGTACATTGATCCAGAACACACATTTGCAGGAGGTATTGAGAACTGCATTGTACAGCGGTATTTATTTTGTTTTGTGTCATTGAGCTTCCTGTCTTCTTAATTGCAAGATGTATACTCTCCAACTCCCATTGCACATATTAAAAGTCTGCCAACCGTACAGGATTTATCAAGTTGAAACCTGCTCTCAGGCATTGTGTTTACCTGTAAAAGTTACAATTCAGCAGCCGTACATGGTACTTTAACCTTGCCTTTGCTGGTAATAAAATCTTATTTGTCACACTTATTATCATGGGTGATCTATACCATCGAGGAGCAAAAGTGCAGTAAGAATGTGTACCGCTAAATAACTAAGAAATACCTGTTCATTGTTCATTCCCTTGTCACAAGTGGCATTAAAGGTATTACCAACAAGACACATTTTAACCACAAAGAGTGCATTGGAGTTTCACGAGTCTTTTGGTCAGAACAGATGAAAGATAAAACTGCAAAATTTAAACAGCTTCCGGCCCCTCATGCTGCACCAACAATTGAATTACAAAAATCAGACCAAAGTGCTTGCATAATTACTGTGTCTTTATAATCCATGATCTGACTCCTGCCTCAGTAAATTGAACAGTCCTTAAACTCCTCACAGCCCAAGATGCCACAAGACCATAGTCCACAAAATGGCTTTTTTGGATTTCTTACCAACAAAAGTGGGGTGACGTGTGCAGAAAACCTCAAGGGACCCTACTTTTTGAAGCCGATTGGTGTCATTTGCCAGGTTGTATTATAATCATGACTGATCATGACAAACTGATGCACTATGGATTATTTACCACTGATATGACTTCTGTGCACTAACCCGATAACTCTTTTTTGAATCCTCAACTCAGTACCCTCTTAAACTCTCTGATAACATACAGTGCCTTGCAAAAATATTCATCCCCCTTGGCATTTTTCGTGTTTTGTTGCCTCACAACCTGGAATTAACATGGATTGTTTGAGGATTTGCATCATTTAATTTATAGAACATGCCCACAAGTTTTTTTTTTTATTATTGTGAAGCAAACAACAAATAAGACAAAATAACAGAAAAAGTCAATGTGCATAACTATTCACCCCCCTAAAGTCAGTCAGTGTAGTGACAAATACTTTGTAGAGCCACCTTTTGAGCAATCACAGCTCCAAGTCACTTTGGATAAGTCTCTATGAGCTTGCCACATCTTACCACTGGGATGTTTGCCCATTCCTCCTTGCAAAACTGCTCCAGCTCCTTCAAGTTGGATGGTTTGCACTTGTGAACAGAAATCTTTAAGTCTTACCACGGATTTTCTATTGGATTGAGGTCTGGGCTTTGATTAGGCCATTCCAACACATTTACTTTTTTCCCCTTAAACCACTCAAGTGTTGTTTTAGCAGTGTGTTTGGGGTCATTGTCCTGCTGGAAGTCGAACCTCCATCCTAGCCTCAAATCACGCAGAGAGTGGTACAGGTTTTGCTCAAGAACATCCCTGTATTTAGCACCATCCATCTTTCCCTCAACTCTGACTAATTTCCCAGTCCTGGCTGCTGAAAAACATCCCCACAGCATGATGCTGCCACCACCATGTTTCACTGTGGGGATGGTGATCTTAGGGTGATGTTATGTGTTGGGTTTGCGCCAGACATAGCGTTTTCTTTGATGGCCAAAAAGTTCAATTTTAGTCTCATCAGACCAGAGCACCTTCCTCCATACATGTTGGGAGTCTCCCACATGCCTTTTCGAAAACTCAAAATTGTTTTTTTTTGCTGAAAGTAATGGCTTTCTTCTGGCCACTCTGCCATGAAGCCCAACTCTATGGACTTATCTATGTACAGATACTCCAGTCTCTGCTGTAGAACTCTGCAGCTCCTCCAGGGTTACACCAGAGCTTTTTATGGCTTCATAACAAAGGGGGTGAATACATACATACATGCCAATTTTCTCATTTCTATTTCTAAAAAAATATTTTTATTTATATATTTTTCTCATTTCACTTCACCAACTTAGACTATTGTGTTCTGATCCATCACATAAAATTCAGATTAATAAAACATTGAACTTAAGGCTCTAATGTAACAAAATAGGTAAAAAGTCAAGGGGGGTGAATACTTACTCGGCACAATTTAACAAATAAATCTGAGGTTTCCATCTTTTAGCGGTGCTAACTACCAAATGGTGTATATTAAACCTGCGGGTTACTATGCCTAAATAAAATATTCAACAGATTTTTCTACTATTTTAAACCCTCTATCTACAGAACAATTGTGCCCTAACATGGATAGAAAATTGCTGCATTATACATTAGGAGAGGCAGCATTCCTTCTGGAGTAAAGTCATAGTACTTTACCCCCACTGGATTAGTTGCTTGTGGGCAGTACTGTAGTGGTAAGTCCCACTAGTGTAAGTACAAGCACCATCATGCTGATTCCGAATGTTCCAGAGCTTGATCTGCCACAATGGCCGACGTGTTCGTGGAATAGGTAGTGGCATGAACATAGAGAAACTGGCACTCCAGGGATTTAATAAAGTAACCAGCTCAGCCTTTAAAACTGTTTTTAGGTCCAAGTATAGTTGTTCAGTGTTATGGTTTTGGTACTGGGACTTGGTCTGGATTTCAGATGAGTATTCTGCACTCCTCATTGTGTAGTGACAGATTCACTAGAAGAGTGCTCCAACTTCAGTTGTAATTTTGACTTTGCTGCCTGCATCAGAGTCGAGGAAGGGTGCGGAGCCCTAACCAAGAGGGAGCTAATAACTATAGTTTTTGTCTTTTGCGAAGTCTCAGACTTTTTTTATTTATTTCGCCCAAGTCTGGATGAGGTGTTACAGCATTCATTTTAGGTTGGAGAAACCATCCTGTTTTGTAGGTCGTTGCCCTTTAGTGAAGGAGCTCATCAGAAGTATGTCTGCTCATGGTCATAGTTGGTAACATCCCCCAGGAAATTTAACTTACATTTTTTAATTGAAGAGGAAAGATTTGTTGTTTTGTTTATTTATTCAGGAATGCAATTATTTGAGAACTATAGCAATGCATTTTGAGTACTATTTAGCTGCTATATAATAAATCAATCATAACATATATTTTTTATTGTTAACATGAATGTTTTTGACTGTATTTACTGACTATAGTTTGCTTTGTACTTTATATAAAACTAATTTTTATTAACTATTTTCTAATTTTCCTGGTGAAAAATGTGAATACCTCAATCTAACATTCTTTTACCACAACCTTACAATGTTATTGAAAATTTAACAGTTTTATATTACTAGTACAATATTTTCTTTTGATTGCATGCTTCAGTAAAAACATAAAAATGCCACCTCACTGTAACCAAAGTTATTTGACTACTCTTTTAAAGGAAATTAGATTAAATATTTATCCAAGGACTGCTTTTCAGGTTCAAATCGTAAGAATCTCCTTAAGGCAAAATGTATTTAGGTAGCATCCAAGTTATTTCATCTTTACAACCTAAAAATAAAGACACTAACAAAAAGGTCTTATAAATATTCACAGCAGGTTGTTATATTCCTTTGGTGATGACAAGCATAGTTTATTAAAAGAAAGGCACTTTGATGGATTATTGTGAAGTGTAATATTAATCACTTAGGAATATGTTAACTAAAGTTACACAGTTTAATACAATGTTCAACAGCTGTACATAATAGAAAAACTGATCATGACCTTGTAATCAAGTTTAAAGATGCTATGTTTAAAGTGTTATTCAGAAGCTAGGATAGCCATATATCAAATGATCAATAGTCAAGATCAAAAATATTTTGGATATTTTTTTAAATAGTCACAATGCTATATTTACAGTATTATGTATAGGCTAAGTAGGCCATATGTAAAATGGTCAATACACCCTTGGTCTTTTAATTACCTGCCTATTTAAGTGGGTGGGGGTGGACTAGCTAGGCTTGGTCATATATGTTCAAGTTCTCACTAGTAGGGCTGAACACTATGACGTTATGGGCTAATTATCTGTGGGTTTAAAGAATCAATATGTGTGTTTATAAGTTATACTTTTATTACAGTGATTAATGGTTATGTTGCAAAATGTTTGTAAATTAAATAAAAGATCACAGCTTTTTCTACAACTATCTCTGTCTGTGTTTTTTAATTATGTGAGTTAAGTTTTTGCCAGATTGATGGTTTAAAAATGTAGCCCCCGCAGTGCACATTCTGCCTCACCTGCTGCATCACAAGATGGTAAGTCATAAGACAGTTTTTCATTGTATTTTGTCATACACACATTCACTTCTCGTACATCCCTGAAGTGTCTCTAGATAATTACTTTGGGAAACTGTCAGGTATTTTATTACATATTTTAGAATTAAAGTTGCTATCCGACTACCAAAGAATCAATATGTGCATTAATATACTGATTTTTATCTAAACTTGTGTACACTGCAGTACACATGCATAAGACAACTGTTTTCTGAAGTGGGCAAGACCACAGTATCAGAAATTTATATTGAACCACATTCCATTTAAAGGTAAAGAATAGCTTGTTAGCAGTAACCGAGATTTGGTTATTTAGTAGTAATAAAACACAGTCCAAAAATTAACAGCACTAATGAGAATGTAGATACTTAATTCAGATGAGCCATACTGCTGTCAGATTGGTTGTATTTGGTCCAGGGGCTCCAAACTGGACACTCCTGGTATATTCTTTTTGCCATGGCAACATATTTGTGTGTTTTTTTGTGGCCAAAGAAGCTCAGTACAGCAACATTTATAATTAACATGTTCACTCCAAAACTAGCACAGAAAACAAAAAAACTGCAATTTAAACCGGTATTTAATGGGGGCAAATGTTACGTTCACACTTGAGAAACATGTGCAAAGTTTAATTAAAGATATGTTTAACTGTGTTGCTGATATCCTACTATGTTTGGGTAAGAATAATAGTGTAATTTAAAATAAATAAACGTCACTTTGTAATGACAAAAAAGGTGCATCCTTCACTGTGTGACTGTTACTTTACAAATGAATTGAATTGTTGTAAAACTCAGTCCTGCTTGACCAGGCATGACACTAACATAATGCAAACTAAGCAGTTGCCTTAGGATGCCTGCCTAAGGGGACGCTACCAGGGCCAGCCTTTGGGGTGTGTGACCACCAGCCCTCTGTTAGGTTGCAGCACAGGATCCAGGGAGGGGGCAGGCCGCAAAAGGTGAAGGTCCACACCCACCCTGTGATGCATCACGTGGAGCCGTGGGCAACATAGGCTGTGTGCGCTAACAAAATGCTGCCTTTGCTTTTATTTTTGCAGTAAAATTATTTGAAGCATTGTTAGTTTAAAAGTTATGGTGAAATATGAGCTAAAATCAATAGAAGGTGGAGAAAAGTTGGAATACTTTTATTAATTTCCTGTTTTTAATACAGATGTATTTTTGCTATTATTCCTTCTAAGACTGTCAAGATAAATTATTTTCCACCAAAGACAAGAATGATGTAAGAAGTGATGAAATGAATGCTGTCATGTTTTTGTAAAATGTATAAAAGTGTATTAATCTATCTATCTACAGTAGTTTCCCATGCATACGAATACATAAAATGTGATAATCTGATCACCAAGTCAGACAAATCAGAACAAAATTGTCAAGTTGGACAATATGTAACCATATTTTGGCAACTCTGTTGTTTAGTGTGGAAGTGTATGAATTTGGTGACACAGTGTGACATATCATATTGGTGAGAGAGATGTTTAACTATTTCTCGTGGTGAAAGGACTGTTTTTCAAATACTATAATATATAATCCATTTTTTTTCTTTATTTGTACAACATTTAAATAATTTGCTTCTGCAAAATGCACTGACTGTTTTTATTCGCTCTGGCATCCAAGAGCCTGAATGACTGTAGGTCCTGCTTCACGTTTTGCTTCATTTACCTTGAACAGTTTGATGAATCGCACCTAGCACAAAGTTTTTTTGCCTGAATGCAGCAGTGAATTCCCTTTGGATTTTGATGAATAGAGCCTTCTGATAGGAGCTAATACACAGACACAAAGTTTACTTTGTTTGGAAATATAGTTTACTGAATTGCTAAAAGCAAATTATATAATGTATTGTCTATCTAGGAAAAGTTACATTCTAAGATCATTTGTAAAACAAAATAATATCTGTTTACAATTTGCAAGAGATCAATAGCCCAAAAAATATTGCAGTGGTCTATATTTAATTATAACCCTTACAAGCAATCAGCCTGTGGTAATGCCAGTATTTAAAGTTAATAAACCACAAACATGAAATGGTGCGCTAACCCATGAAAACCTGAATGGAACATGCAATTAAAAATAAACACACACAATACTATGGTGTATACAAAGAAGCCTCTATTGAGCAGAATCTACTCAGTGTATCCAGTTCCGTGAAGATCTATAGGTTATCTGTATAATCAGGAACAATATTCTCGCGGGAGTTCGTGAATTCCATAGGTAAATACCATTCTCCCTTCTCACCAGCATACAAGTCCATTACCAAGGTAACACAGGAACCAGGAGCAAGACAAGAACAATAAAAAGCAATTCAAATGCAAATGGGAGTGCAGCCAATGGCAGCAAAATAGATATAAACATCATTATTAAAACATTTTAGAACATGCCATTCACTAAAAAATATAATCTTTACTGCTGAAGTTCAATTATCAAACATCAATAATGTAAAACAACAGTATAAAAACAAACTAAGTATAACAGATATACAAATATATAATATAACATATTTATCCCAAATGTAGTGAAAACATATAGGCAGATTCCAGTGATTTAATTGTAATTATTTAAACAGTCTATTGCAGACCTGGGCATCTTACGGCCCACGGGCCACATCCGGCCCTTTGTGCGTCCCTGTCCGGCCCGCGCGAGGCAGGGCCGATCCTGGCTGCTTCAGGGAGGAGGGTTTCTGCCAAGACACCATAGAGAACGTCCTCCTCCCTGCAGCCAATCACAGAACGCAACGGGGGCGGAGCTTTCCCCTGTTGTGCTGTGCTTGGATTAACAAGGAGGATTAGGTAATAACAGTTTGGGGGGGGGGGGGGGGGTTAAAATAAAAAAAAGAAAGGAAGTGTCTGTGGAAGTGTGTGTGAATGTGTATAAGTGTGTATGTGTGTGTCAATGTGTATAACTATGTGTGTGTTACTGTCTGTGTAAGTGTATGTACATGAGTGTCTGTGCAAGTGTATCCTGTGTGTAAAGGTGGCTGTGTGTCTATTTATGTATGTGTGACAGTGTGTATAAGGGTGTCTGTGTAAATGTATGTCTGTGAGGGTGACTAAGTGTGTAACTGTGTTTGTGTGACTGTGTGTATTTATGTATGTGTGTATAAGGGTGTCTGTGTAAATGTATGTCTGTGAGGGTGACTAAGTGTGCAATTGTGTTTGTGTGTCTGTGAGTATTTATGTATGACTGTGTGTATTTATGTATGTGTGACAGTGTGTATAAGGGTGTTTGTGTAAATGTATGTCTATGAGGGTGACTAAGTGTGTAACTGTGTTTGTGTGACTGTGTGTGTTTATGTATGACTGTGTGTACAAGAGACCAGCATGGGTAACAGAAAGATAGAGATGGAAAAATATATAAGGGATGAGGGGAGAGACAGACATGGGGTATGAGTGGCGAGAGAGAGACAGACATGGGGTATGAGTGGCGAGAGAGACAGACATGGGGTATGAGTGGCGAGAGAGAGACAGACATGGGGTATAAGTGGCGAGAGAGAGACAGACATGGGGTATGAGTGGCGAGAGAGAGACAGACATGGGGTATGAGTGGCGAGAGAGAGGTAGACATGGGGTATGAGTGGCGAGAGAGAGACATACATGGGGTATGAGTGGCGAGAGAGAGACAGACATGGGGTATGAGTGGCGAGAGAGAGACAGACATGGGGTATGAGTGGAGAGAGAGAGACAGACATGGAGCATGAATGGAAAGAGAGAGAGACATGGAGCAAGAGTGGAGAGAGAGACAGACATGAGGGAATGGGGAGAGAGAGAGGCAGACATGAGGGTACGGGGAGAGACAGACATGAGGGTACGGGGAGAGACAGACATGAGGGTACGGGGAGAGACAGACAGACATGAGGGTATGGGGAGAGACAGACAGACATGAGGGTATGGGGAGAGAGAGAGACAGACATGGGGTATGAGTGGCGAGAGAGAGACAGACATGGAGCATGAATGGAAAGAGAGAGAGACATGGAGCATGAGTGGAGAGAGACATGGAGCATGAGTGGAGAGAGAGACAGACATGAGGGAATGGGGAGAGAGAGAGACAGACATGAGGGTACGGGGAGAGACAGATATTGAGCAAAATTGTATTGAAATATTGTCGATGTGGCCCTCCAGCAGTGCTCGGATTGCTCATGCGGCCCCCGGTAAAAATTAATTGCCCACCCCTGGTCTATTGGCTCACAAGAATTGTACAGTTCAAACTTAGCATATAAGTGCCAGAGTTTTTGTCATATAAAGCCATTTTATTTCCAATGTATGAGTTCTTTCAGGGAACTGCCACACCTCCAGTGTTTTTTTGTATTTAAAGGGACACTGTCACCAAAAAATGAAAAGGGTTTATTTTTTTATTTTACATTGTTGAGTTCAGATATGTCTTTTGTTTTTGTTATTATATGTGAGTTTATTTTATGAAATATTTTACTAAACAAGTTTGACTGGGCACCACCATTTTGTGAAACATAATGTTTTTGGGTGCTACCCACAGTGACTTTACAGCACAAGTATCTCACTTTGGGGCTGGGGACACAGAATGCAGTCTAAAAGTCAGAATTCTGATCATCAATTTGCATTGAATGGGAGGGTAATGTAACTATTACATCACAAGGGGCAGAGTTCTGATCCTGTTTGATCAGGCCAATCTCCTCTCTTTGTGTTGGAAGGCAGGTAAAACAAGTTGTACACCTAGTCCTGCCCACTATGATACACAGGAGCCAGTAAGATAGCAAATGGTGTATCAAGTGACACTGTGTGTCAACGACTTTTTAGAAAATATTATTACAGTGTACCCCAATATATTTACTTAATGTTCTTGTTGCATTGCCCATATATTAAAATCCACATTATACTGTTTTCTTTCCCTATCCCTTTCTTCTTCTTTTTTTTTTTTAACCCTTTTGGCTTTTTTTGTAGGCTGTACAAGTATTACACCTACATAACCCTGTATTGGGGCTTAGGAAGTAACACATTTTTTTAATACATTTTTTCTCTTGTAAAACTTTTGGTTATACACCTACGTATGTTTGGTACTCCCTTAAAAAAGAATTTGGGTTATTGAGGTAGAATGTCAGCATATTGTTTTGTTTGAGTATAGACAAATATTTCTGAATACTCCCACTATATTTTTAAGAATTTTTAAAATACTGACAGTGTCCAGTAGTTAATACAACCAAGCAATATAAAATAAATTAGTCCTGTACTATCAAAACCGTTAACAAATGTATTTAATCAGTCAACAGTAGTAGTCTCAGAAGACTGTAAATTAGCAGATGTTGGGCATCTTCACCAGAAAGGTTGTAGGGTAAAATCGGGCAACTGGAAGCAAGTACGTCTTACACTAATAATAGGGAAAGTAATGAAAACAATGATAATAGATAGGATTATTACACATCTGGAAGCACAAGTATTTCAAGACCAGAAATAACATGGGTTCACTTCAGGGAGATCTTACAAAGCAAATCAAATTGATGTTTTGACAAGTAAACAAAATCATAGATCAAGGTGGTGCAGTAGAAATTGGTTAACTAGATTTCAGTAAGGATTTTGACACTGTCCCATAAAACTTATCAATCAATAAACTTCAAGCTTTGAACTTGAACTCAAATATAATGGGTAATGCAATGGATGAGTGACCGAAAACAAAGGGTAGTAGTCAATGGAGTACACTCGGATCAAGGTCTTTCTACCAGAGGAAGGCCTCATGCTTCTGTACTTTGTCTCATTAGCTTTAATATTTTTTTGTGATATTGCAGAAGGTCTTAAAGGAATGCCTTTTTGCTGATGATACAAAGGTTTGCTGCAGGGTTGAAATTCTGGGAGAGACAAGCCAAATGAAAAGTAACTTAGACAAACTTAAAAAATGGTCAGAGTTGTGGAAACTGGCATTTAATGTGGATAACTTAAAGATAATGCAGTCAGACAGTTAAGGTTCTTCTGGCATTTCCAAACCCAGGCTCACCCTCCAGACTGCCAGTGCAATTTGTCACTTCACAGAACATATTTCCAGTGGGGGTGTGCTTTACACCACTCGATCTGATGCTTGGCATTGTGCATGGTGATGTTAGGCTTCGATGCAGCTGCTTGGCCATGGAAACCCATCTGGTGCATATTTTTTTGTGTTGATATTAATGCCAGTGGAAATTTGGGACTCTTCAGCTTTGGGATCAGCAGAGCATTGGTGACTTTTATGTGCCTTTTCACTGATTTGCTGCTGTTTCTAAACACTTTCACTTTCCAATAATACCACTTACAGTTGACCATGGAATATCTTGCAAGGATGCAATTTCACAAAATTACGTATGACTAAGGTAGCATCCTATTACAGAATCACAGTTTAATTCACTAACTGAGCTCCTCAGAATGACTAATTTTTTTCACAATGTTTGTAAATGCAGACTGCATGGCTAGGTGCTTGATTTTATACACCTGTGGCAATGGGTCTGATTGGAACACCTGCATTCAATAATTAAAAGGTATGTCCCAATACTTTTGTTTACATGGTGTAGATTCTTTAGAGAGAGTTTGGCGAAAGGCCACTAAAATGGTTCAGAGTGCTATGCTAGATTTTAAAAAAGACCAGTGACCAATGAATCAGAATAACAGAAAAATGTCTCTTACCTGCCGATCCGACACAGTCTTATGTTCTTATGTTATTCTCGTAACTAAATTAAAAAAACCTGCTGAGTCTCTCTCCTGTATAGTCTTCCACTTTTTTTTATTTTGTATGCCTGCTCTCTTTCCTCTGTATCTCAAACTATTGTTTTATTTTCTAAATTACTTGTTTTTCCATAGGGACCACCTCTGTGACCTCCACAGGAGTCTAGCATTCATCTAAAAAAGAAGAAGGACAGTCTTCTGCTGATGTTAGATCTCATATCTATCCTCAGTAGTAATAGGAGATTTCAATCTTTTTTTGTTTGCTCTCCATTGATTAGCCTTTTTCCCTGTTTTATGTGTTTTCATGTTTCCTCACGTGCCATATCTTTCTTTATTCTTTTCCCTTGTTTCTTTGTTTCCTGAACTGTCTCTCATATTTCCTAGAGAAGGTTTTAGCTTTCACATTATTTTAGCTCTCTCTTGCTCTACATTATTTTTCACCTTAGTGTGTCTCACTTCACCTTAATTTTTTTCTAGATGTTTCATAATTTGTTCAGTGTGGTCATGAAATTCTGGGAGAAAATTACACAGTGCCATAGTGCCATATATGGTTTTTATTCCTTTATCTAACCCAATTAGTACTTTTTCTCCTGACTGGATAATATCTTTAAGCATAAGACTTTAATGGGTCTGTTCACTAAAAGTTTAGCTTAAGGAGGTCGACTTTGGAGGTCAGTTGACCAGCACTCAATGTGCAAGGTGGCGTATTCAGCAATAGGCAGCATTTCAACTAACACATGAGTTTTCTTCAAGCCGTAAAATGTACTTAGGGATATATACTCAATATATGCTAGTACACATGTGATAAAAATGAAGGGGCAGAGTCCCACCCTAATTAGTGTCAATCAGATACAAAACACACTCAAATCCTTTTAACAGGTATAAATATCTCTAGTGTCTAAACATGCTTAAATATTATAACAATATGTAAAATTGAAGTGCATACAAGAATAATCTCAAGATATCAAAGTATTTAGTGCACCCATTTAAGTTTGTGGTAGCACTTTAACAGATATCTTGGAACTTTCTGTATCTCCAATTGTATTGGTTTTAATTGTGTGCTAAATTGTACCTCTTGTTTTTTAATATCTTGATATGATTCTTGTATTCACTTAAATAATTAATGATGGCTCCCTAGGGCTGGTGTAAGCATGCAGCCCCAAATCCCTGTAATGGCTCACCCCACTTGTGCCAGGGGCTGGCCAAATTATTAAAATAAAAAAAAATCCTGCCTAACCTCATCTTTCTCTGATTAGAAGTATCCCTGTCCCATCCAGGTGGGGTGTCTGAGTTTCTGACTGGTGAGGCAGGAAGAAGAGAAGTAGGTGCAAGATATTTTTTTTTCACTTTTAATTTTTGGTGGCCCCTTTCCCTAGGCCAGTAGAGTAGGATCTAGAGCATAACTGATTTCCACTGGAACCTGGCTACAGGTAATATTTTATTTTACAGGGAACCCTTTGTGTGCCAGGAGAGGGGCCAGGGATTTCACTTCCCACCCTCATAGCACTCAAAGGTTATTTTGTTTACAGGTTTGGGGGCAAATTAAGATCATCCCTCCTAACTGTGTAAGGTAGAGGGGGTGAAAAAAGGATTTTATTTAATGTATATATTGTGCCAGGGGCATTTGGCCAGACCCTGGCACAAGGGGGATGAATTTATTTTTATATAATGAGGGCTTACGGGCATAGCTCCCCCCAGTGCTGTATCTTGGTATTATGCTGCCCTTGGCAGACACAATTTGGGCTCCTCCCCATAATGCACACCCACAACATGACCCATAACCCATGTTGCACACCAAGGACATGCCCCATCACCCCATTAACATGTCCTCGCCACCCCATTAAATACACATTGTCAGAATTAATTGCCATTCATATTCCCCAGCCAATTTGCCCAAAAATATGACAGTATTATCTGCCTTTTTATATGCCCCAGCCCATTTGCCCAATAATATGCCAGTATTATTTGCCTTTTAATATGCCCCTGCCAATTTGCCAAATAAAATGCTAGTATTATTTGCCATTTAATATGCCCCAGCCCATTTGCCCAATAATATGTCAGTATTTGCCATTTAATATGCCCCTGCCAATTTGCCCAATATTATGCCAGTATTATTTTCCATTAATATTTCCCAGACAATTTGCCCAATATTATGCCAGTATTATTTACCATTACTATTCCCCAGCCAATTTGCCCAATAATATGCCAATATTTGCCATTAATATTCCCCAGCCAATCTGCCCAATAATATACCAGTATTTGATATTTAATATATCCCTGCCAATTTGCCCAATAATATGCCAGATTTTGCTATTATTATCCCCCAGCACTCACCTTTTTCCCTGGTGGCTAGTGACAGGCAGCATGGTGTCCTCCATGCTGCCTGTTCAGCACCTCAGTCATTGTGCAGAGAGGTCACGTGACCCAGCACGCGTCTGACATCAGAGTGCCGGTCACGTGACCTGTTCTGCACTTCCCTGTCACACTGCACAGGGAACTGAACAGGCAGCATGGAGGTTTCTCTGTGCTTCCTGTTCGGCTCCCCGTGAAGCCTGCTGGCAGGCAGAGCGATGGTGAGGGGGGATCTTCTGATCTCAAGACGGCATATGCCTTGTTTGCCTCGGGGTAAAGACAGCGCTACCTCCCCCAGAGCTCCCCCAGGTGCATATAGTACATTTTTTGGGGGAGTGAAAATAGGGGAAATTGGTAGAGCCTCTGTGGCTGCCCAATTTTTTTTAAAGGTTAACCCTCTCAGTGCTGTAAGAAGCATTTTCAAGTGGAATTAGTAAATTGGAATATCAAGCCACAGGTGATGTCATAAATAGCAGAAAAGCAAGAAAATGCACAAAATAAGAGAATACTATTTCTAATAGGTGTAGATCCTGTTTGGTCATTTAATTATTCTATGTATTCACAGTATAAAACAAACACACATCACTTCAGTTTTCTTTATGTACAGTTGGGCTTTAGCAATCTACATGATATTACTAGACGTGCTTTACATGTATTTATTAAGGACAAGTATCTTCTCAAATGTACACTTAACTTAACACTCATTTGTCCTTTTGTTGTTGCACCCACATCCTTTGCCATAGCACACCTAGGATATGTCCCAGCTTGGGTATGCACCCACCTTTCATACCCAAGACTTACCCCAGTCAGCACCCAGTTTCCCAGCTTCCTGATGTATAGTGGTAAGCAACTTAATGTCTGTGCACTGTCCAAGTGCAAGTTTATGCTATCATGCTACCTCTCATGCTCCCCACATTTTCAGAAGTCTGAACACCATCAGGTCACATGACACCTCAGTGCCATAACCTCAGAGTACAGCAAGAAATCCAGGATGGGGAGTGAAAGGAATAATGGGAGGATCCCAGTGCACCTGGACAGTGCACAGACATCAAGCTGCCTGCTCGCTTGCAAAGTGGCTGGTGCTGGAAGATCTTTTGAACTCCCCAGCCAGCACCTCTGCTGGTAAGATTTCATTTATTTATTTAATTGGAAAATGAGCAGAATCAATTTATATTACAATAAGTACCTTTATTAACTAAAAATGGGAATCTCAGTGCTTAACTCATAGTCATGCAGACAGGGCTGTGCTAAGTTCTCTCCCTGTGCCGTACGCTTCAAATATATGTGCTTTATCAATAGGCAATTTCAACTCATTAGTACAGTAACAAAACGATCTTGTCAGCTGGCAGTGTTGCAAAACCTCCAAAGGTTATACCACTGTACCTTTGCAGGCTATCGTGGCTCATTTCATGTTTTCATGTAAGTTGCATTCCATATATTCCACAACAGATGCAGCAGACTATGTCCTTACACCTGCTAATACCTACTGTGAGAATGCCAGTATTGTATGTCCTTCATGCTGTTTATGTCAGACACCTGTGATGTGCTTACTTAATTGAATGACAGTACGGGTGTACACTGAATGACAGCTGCCCTACAGCGTTAGCAAGCTTGAACACATTATGAAATAAAACAGTATGACTAAATATATAAACAAGTTGGTAGACAGAAACATGGGAACATCATAATATTTGAAGGTTGTGGTCCCTCAAATGAAAGGACTGTAGCACTTTACATTATTTATGTATGTTGTTGCATAATATTTCCATCACTAATGACTATTATTATAAATTATATTATTATTTATCGATCTTAACAGGATTCCAAACATACCAAAGACAATAACAAACAAAAGGATTGATAGAAAGCAGAGAGAGACAGTCACCAACCATACAGAGTTGCCCGCTTCCTAGGGAAACATGGCAGCTGCCGTTCAGAGGATTATTAAAAAATCCATGCCAGTTTATCCTCATACTAGGGGCACTACATTTTTCACTTGTCCATCTAAATTAGAATTACAAGTGGAAAATATGTTTTCTGTTACTTTAAAAGTAGATGGATACCATAGAACACATCATCATTATGTACATATGTACATCCACATACCTTCCAACTATTACAATTAGGGATGCTGGGGATCAGAGCTTGGGTGGTCGAGGGGGGTCTCAGACACTGCACACATCCAATTTTAGTGCTGGATATCAGCCAAAAAGTGGAAAAATTTCCACCAAAATTGTGACTGTACCGTGCATAGTGGGACAGTTGTGAGGCATACATACATGCATACACACACTCTTGATTCAGACACCTTAAAAACAATTTTCTGTCCCAGATTTTATGCAGTGTAATTAAATAAAGATTTCCACAATCCCTGCGCATTCAGAGACATTTGTGCTGCACTTTAGCTAATTGTGTTATAACATTCATTTAAAAATTGTTCAATCCTGATAATATTTTAAATGTGTGAACTTTTAAATAGGATGTAACCTGCAAAACCATTAGCTCAGAAAAAGATTATGATCAAAACACTCAAAATGTCACAGTAATAAATGTTGACAAAAACATTAATGCATACAGTAACCAAATTTGAATCTGGATTGTCAGAATATTTTTGTTCATGTGAAGTCACACAAATAATAATCTTTACAAAGAAACCCAGCATTTTATCGGATCAATTGAGTTCTGTAGTTGGTACCTGGGAAGAAAATGTAGATTTGTAAAGCACTGTTTCTTTTCTAGAAGTAAAGCTGATATTTTCTATACAAAGCTTTTGATGATAGGTATTGAAAGTACTTTATTGTTTAAGAACACACTGTTTTCTGTACAATACAGTTATTACTTAGTGGCACAGAGTCATTCTATTATTTTGTTCCAAAATGTTGAAACATTAATATGCTTAATTATGGTTCATGATATATAAAATATGTTGATTCCTAGACTATAGGTTTGCAGGAAGACCTCTCAACCTTATATATCTTTCTTTGCCTGTTCATCTAACTTAGATTGTAGTTACCCCATATGCTCTGTACCTAGCTCTACATAAATTATTAGTGTTATATAAATAAAAGTTAATGTAATATAATGGAGTCACGGATACAAATACTGATATTTTACAGGCAGGGACTAGAAAAAAATGCATTTGTTTTTGTATTTTTTACATATTCCAAAAAAGCCTGTAATGCTTAAAAAAAAGATAGCTTTTCATGGTTTAGACTGATTACGAAATGATGTGATTATGGGATTATTTATTTATAGACACATTTATATATTGGGAAAGTTACTGACACAGTAGGTTTTATTTTAAAATAGATAGACAGACATATAAGTATAACTCGGGAACCGAATTTGACTGTCATTTCAGCTCCCATTACTTTCAATGGCGAATTTTTGAACCTGTGTTTTTTTTTTTCTAAGTCAAACTTGGGTGCGAAATTTGTCTTTGTCTCAAAATGAAAATCGAGCTCAAGAGAGATTTGTATCAGCTCGATAAACACTAACATGGTCGCCTCACTTATTATTATGGAAAGGAACATCCAGAGCAAAAGCATCTATTCCATATATTTTGTGCAAAAGTTATGTATTTCATTATATGTTTGTCATTGTTTTTATTGTAATTCTTCATGTAAGCTGAGATGTAATTGCGTCCCTGTGGCATTGTTGCATTATTTCTTGATCCTGTTAAGAATATCAAATGACAATTTTTTTTTTTTTACTTTATATTGCATGATCCACTCCCATTGGGTTAATAAACTGGATGTAATCTCCATGCTATTTATTTCATTATTCAATCCAACAACACAATGTCTTTTTCTCCGTGATCACAATGCTTTGCGCTACTCACGAATAAGCTTTGCTAGAAATTGTAAATTAAACATGCATGGCTACGTGTTATGTATAAATTTATGACAACAAAAGAAACACAGTCGTCCTAATTGTGAAATTAACATTTTATGTATGTCATTCTCTTGCTGAATGCAGCAAGCCAGAATAATTATTATTTAATTGTTTTGAAAATTCACAGCTAGTATCATAAACAAACACAAATAATGTTGGGAAAAGCACACATTAATATATTCATGAAGACACAAGGTGCCCTATTTATGCATTATGAACAGTCTTATATATATTACTAGTAATAGACTATAAGAATATATTCTGCAGTTTTCCCATAGAGAGAGGTAATGAAAAACAATTCTGCAATTAATCCAAGGACTCATTCTGTAGGTAATGATGCATGTTCAATATTTTCAAATAATAAGTGAATATATAAATTGTATTTTAAAGTTTAAAATACAATTCTTGACTTGTATTTCAAAACAAGTTATTTGTGTTTAAAAATAATTGTATTATTTTATACATCAACGTTACAGCTCTTATATACAATAATAATAACAATAATGGTGATGTCATGTCAGCCAGATGTTGGTATCACGCCACCTGTAATTGTTAATTGTCAACTGGTTGCATGTACTGCTGGGTTGCATGTACTCTCCCTTCATCATGGCATGTATATCACAGTACTATTCCATATCCACAATAAGAATGGCAACATTGAATGGCAATGCGCCATGTCTACTGTGGATATGAAAGTGTACCTTTACTTATTTGAGTGTGGCTTGACCAATGAAATTTGGATAAATCTAGGGCTCTATGGATAAGGAAAATATTATTAATTTACAGAACTAGTTTCCCTGAACCAAAAATGTCCACATTTGGGAAAAATCTGCAATGTGGCTCTTATCGGCAAAATGGGCTAAATTGGCTCAGATCAGGACAACCTGAATAGAGAAATAGAATAAGATCCTGGATATGGTAAGTGCAGGTACCATCATCCATTTGTACCTGCACTTTTAATATCTGAAATCTTATTCTATTTGTCCCTGTTTCTATGCGGAAGAAGCACTGAGCGGAAACAGGGTTACCAGAAGTTTGTTTATAGGAAACAGATGAAATGGAGTTATTTCTTTGTATGCTATACTACCTGAATAGAGCCCATAGTAAAATTAATGATACCTGAGTACAACAGATTGATAAACATGAATGTGAAGTAGTTATGAACAAGCAAAAGATGCACCAGCATTATAGATTGAATCCAGATATTAGCAGTCTCTAGTAAGATCATAATTGTTCTGAATGCATTTTATCTTCACTTTATATTTAATATTAAGAGTATATATTTGCAACTGAGGTGCTTTAGCAAAGAGCAAAAATACAGATTCCTTTTATTTACATTGTTACTGTTTATTTTTACTTTTCCTGTAATTTTTTTTAGAATTGGTTTGGATGGACTTAGATACTTGTTTTTTTTATTTTTTGTTTATATTACTGATATTTATGTGCACCTATGATTCTGGGACTATACTTTTTGTCTCTTTTGCCTATTTACTGTTGGCCTGTTTTGAGGAACATATTACAGTTCTAATTTTAAGTACAATTCTATTTAAAAAATATATGACATGGAAAAATCTTGATCACTGATACAATATTACATATTATTTGCATTTATTTATGGAGTGTTGTTGATGCCAAGCATATAGTCATGGGACAAATAAAGTATACTGTCTTTGAATTCTAGCAGGTCTTAAAATTCATTTTACACCCTGAGATTAACAACAGCACATTGCATATTGCACCATGTCATGATATATTTAACAAAAATAAAGCAAAAAATGGAGAAACCATGCATGAAAAAATAAGTACACCTTACTGATTCCATAGAAATGAAGATACCAAGTAGCAGACAGGTGCTGCTAATCAAATGCCCTTGATTAACTGATCCTCAGCAAGTGTGACCACCTCTATAAAAGCAGTAGTTTTAGCAGTTTGCTGGTTCGGACATTAGCCATGCCCAAGCAATTTTAAGTCTATTCTACAGTGAGAAAGATTATTCAAAAGTGGAAAACATTCAAGAAACCTACTAATCTTCCCAGAAATGGACGTCCCAGCAAATTCACCTCAAGATCAGACCATGCAATGGTCAGAGAAATTGCAAAAAATACAAGAGATGCAGTAATTGAGTTGACCATGAACTTCTCTGTACATCAAAGTATTCTAGAATGAAATTGGGTCATGCAACAGGACAATGATCTCAGGCACAAAATAATCAAGGTGTTGTAATGGCCTAGTTAAAGTCCAAACCTTAATTCAATTAAAATGCGGTGGGACCTTAAGAGAGCTGTGCATAAACAAATGCCTGCAAACGTCAATGAACAGAATCAACTTTGTAAAGAAGAGTGGGACAAAATTCCTCCACAACGATGTGAGATACTGATCAAGTCATAGAGAATATGATTACATTAACTTATTTCTGCTAAAGGTGGTTCTACAAGCTACTGCATCATAAATTGTACTTCGTTTTTCACACATGGCTTCTCCATTTCGGCTTTATTTTTGTCAAATAAATAATGACACGTGTAATATGTCATGTGTTGTTGTTTATCTGAGGTTGTATTTACCTAATTTTAAGACCTGCTAAGGAACACATGATTGTTATTATGTCCGGATATGTAAAACCATTGAAGTATTTCTTTTTTCCATGACTGTATGTTGAGATTTGTTTTTTTAATGTATATGTCTACACTGAACCAATCACATATGAAATATATTTTTTTAGTCATATCATTTATAATTCAGTCATATCATTATAAGCTAGACAAACAACTTTTAAAGGTTGTTTCAAATTAACATATTCAAGTGATTGACAGAAATGCACAGCAACACCAAAATTAGCATCTGTAGTTAACTTTACTCCTAGCGTTAGATATAATTTAACATCTGATATTTGACAGTGTGCAATCAATTATATAGCTGTTATTGATGTCTGCTGGAATATTTTATGAAATTTTACACTCTGTAAATCAATCAGAGTTGTGATTTCTATTGCCACTGAATAGTCTCAATTGATTTAAGTCATTGAGTTTTAGCGTGTCACTGATGTGTTGAAATTAAGAACATTTAAAAGGGCAGGTGTTTTAAATACATTTTTGTTTGTTTCCCTGATTTGATGCATATTTTTTACATTTTGATGATACTGAACATCTTCTAAGTGTAAAGATTACATGACCCAATTCCTAACCATAGTTGTAACAGTTGAACACAAATTATCCTTATTGTTCTGTTCATCTTGTTGTATTTTCAGTACTTCAAAATGGATTTCAACATACAGCTTTAACTTTTTTCAATTTTAAAAAGAACTAAACTCTAATTTTAATACAATTTAAATAGTTTTATTTACATTTAAATTAATTTTAACTAATTTCAATTAATTTAAAATTTAAAGAGCACTTAACCCTAATATTAACCAACAAGAAGGTTTCTTCTGTCTCATTACAATGACCTTTTTAAGGATGCTCCTATTGTGCTAAATATTGCCGAAGCATTTGCCATTTGATGGAGCTATGCTCTGTCCCTTTCTATCATTGGTGTGTGGGCACATCAATCACTCCAAGCATGGAGCCATTAGCTGCAGAGGAGATGGTCATCTCCTCCTAAGTAGAAGTTTATTTTGCACCAAAAAACTAACTTTTTCAGCCAGACAGAAGTGGGCCAAAATCTGTTTGGGGTTGGAGGTATAATCTTTAAGATTGTTGATATCCAGTTATTAAAAAAAAAAGGTTTAATCCAAAAAAGATGTTACTATAATTAAAAAGGTATACATGTTATTCTTTTCATGTCTAAGTAATTATTTCAAATTACATTATTATTGTCATTTTGCTTTCATAATTAAAAGATTGAGTTTGCATGCATACTTGAGCATACTTTAGTGTCTACATGTTGTGTTTAAATGTCTTTAACTTCTTCAGTTTGCAAGGACTGTCCTTTCAAGTCTTATTTCAGTGCATTGAAATATGTAATGAAAGGAAGCCATGGTTTAATCAGCAACATCTATTTTCTGATAGATTGTGGGCCACCTTCCAATACATCTCCCAGCCACTTTGACCTCTATCAATATCCTTTGCCGATTAAGAAAAAAAGAATAAACAAAACCTTGAACTCAGACCAAGGTTACACAATTAATTAGAACAGAAATACTAAAGAAAAGTGTAATATAAATAAAACACAAGTAAAACTACATGAAATAACTTTACTTTATGTTAAATATTGGAATGTACAGACAACACATTTCACAGTATAATCCAATTATTATTATTATTATTATTATTATTATTATATTATTAATATTAATAACATATGGGGCATTGCAAAAAGGATACCAGAAGGAAGCAGTACACTTTCTATGATTTTTGGATTTTCCCTTACATATATTAATAATTACTACACTCTGTAAAACCTGATTAACGGTTGTAGAATGACAAGTATCAAGTGCGACCCTTAAGATATCCTTCTCAGATTTCTTATTGATTTACTGTCAAACTTGATTTAGCCATAAAAGCTGCCAGGCAGCTTGTGGATACTAGAGAGGTGGAAAAGGAAACTATTATTTGACCTAACAAAGAAAAGAGGAAAAAAAAACATAGTCACATCCTAAAATTCGATTAACGTTGATTGATACAGAGTGAGTCAATATAAGGTATGTGCAGCTTCAAGGATATTTTATGACCTTATAATAGTGATGCCTTTATAGTAAAAAATAGATCCCTATAGATCAGCAATATAAATTTCATACAAAAAATATAATTGTTCAAAATACTTTATTCTTCTTTAAATAACATGTTAAGTTGATCATTTCTACGATTTGCTGTCACTAAGCATAATAAAAGGGATGCATAATAGATTAATAATAAGCTACATGAATTATAAAGGCCACATTAAAATATGTTTCAATAAACCATAAAAAAGAACATAATTAGAAATGAAGTCAGTGATAATGCCTGATTTGAATATCATGTTATTACATGCTATTGAAGCAACTCATTCATGGTCATTGGGAACTGATACATTTGTGCTTTGTTTGAAATTATGCCAATAAAAAACAGCTGTGTCTACAATTTAGTAATGATCTGTGCATGTTGGTATTATACTCATAGTTTCCTCGGTATAACTAATGGTAAAAATAGATTATTTGAAAGGAATATTCACATTATAGCAACATTCTCATAACTCTCATGGTCTACTAGTAGGAGGCTAGCAGCTTTGTAGTAACACATCATCACATTCTCCAGCTCTATTTTGTCATCATCCTTCTTACAGGGTATTTGACCCTTTTACCCATTTACTAAAGACGAATGCAAGATTTTCTCAGTTACTCTGAGTCCTCGTATTCAACATCTGTTGAGTTGTTCTCATTTTTTGTTATTAGAACATCTTTAATCTGTTGTTGTCATATAGAATTCATTATTCTCAGCATGTTAATTAAACCATCTGCCGAAATTATCAAATTAATAATTTTGTCTCTTTGTTATTTTCTATAATGTTTGTTAAATGTCTCTTCAAATACTGCCCATTTCATTTTTACAGCCTACTTGATCTCTTGCAGTCTACCATCTTCTCTGAGTACTCTATCAATATACTGGCAATTTAAGTGGACAATATAAGGATAAATAGAAGTTGGAAGAAAAGGTAGACAACTCAAATGGAAAAATGAAAACTCAAAACATGGAAATGTCACAAACCAATACTGTGCATGCAAGAGTAAAGAGAGAGTATTGTTAATATTAAAAAACAAAAACATCATCATCTTATTATGAAATCTAATCATCATATAGTGATATACAGAAACACATGCATGAAAAAACTAATAGCAGGATAATTTGTAACTGCTTGAACAATGCCTCTGGTTGTCACATTAATGGTAAGTTTGTTTCCAGCCCAAGTAAGAGTAACTATCAGACTCATTTGAAACTCTGCTACATTAACAATACAATTGTCTCTCTGAGGGGGTTAAGCCTGTTAATTTATTTAGAGCTATGCCTCTGTAACAATACAAAGTCACAGACCTGTTTTGCACTTAATACAGATATTGTGTTATACTCATGAAAGTGGGGTGCATCAAGGCTGGTACCTCCAAAAGGCCGGTAACTGAGGTGTTTAAGAAGCTCCTTCTGACACAAAGCACTCTGTATTTGCCACTCAAACACCACTGTTTCAATGTTTATATCCAGTACCCACAATTCTAGTGACCATAGAGGACACATCGGGTGTATCTCCCATTACACTCATGTGCATATAAGCTTCAGTGTGTGCATGCTGATCACTATAGACAGCAGCCTCTACCAGGTCGGGCTTCCAAGTCAGCATCTAAAAGTTGGTCACCGGAACAGTGTGGATCACTGCTCAACAGTGATAGCGAACCTATAGCTTGGGTGCATCTCCTGGCTCTCAGGAGCCTCTGAGGTGGCACTTAACATCTGACTTCATTGTCAGCATCATCATTTACTGAAGGATGTTGAGCACATGGATATATAGATATGGAGCAACTATTAGAAAGAAAACAAAAACAGAAATGGCTCGTTGAGATCTTTAACTTGTTTTTTTGCACACAAATGGGCACTTGGGCTCAAAAGCCTTCGCCATCACTAGCCTAGAGCATGAAAGCACACAAAATGTAACCAGCTAATGTGTTTGGGAGTTTCCAAGCATTTTCCTGGCGAAAAATTGCAAACTATCAGTGTGTTGCCGGTAAAAATGTAAATCCAAAACCGAATTGTGACTTTACTTAAGTCTATTGAAACTAAATAGTCTGAGCTTTATGTGTTACATGTCACCTCAGAAGACAGTCATGAGTGTAGACTGAAATTTCAATTAGTTTTGTTCCTACGAATAAACTCCAACATTTGAATAGTCAACAAATCCTATGAGTGCTTATTACTAGAATTTTTGTGGATGAAGCTGAGTCAGCGGAGTGCAGAGGACCCAAGATTTATATATATTTGCTGACTATTCAAATACTTTAGTTTATTTGTAGGAAAAAAACTGAACATATACATATATATATATATATATATATATATATATATTTGTTTGGTTTTAGATAAATCAGTTTCCTCTACAGAATATACAGCACAGTATATTGCATTTGTTTTTTTACAGATATAATGTACATCACAGGACATTACATTTCAGGCTGTTAAATTTGTCATCCGATTAAAATACTGCTCATTGTTGATTAGCATATGCACATATAAAGAAATGAAACAGTTTATGCCCTTTATGTTATATGGTACAACATTATTTTCATAGAATGTTTACAAAGAAATTAACTTACTGTACAAGCCTAATACAAGATTACTTATTTGAGATGAACATTCAGTTTCACTAATTTAACTTTGCATTGTTTAGAGACAAACCAGGTGAGCTAATCCTGCGTGAGTAGCTCATTTGGCCCTGCATAATGCATAGTTAGGTCTTTAAATAATCTTAAGTTAACTCCCTTTTGGTTAATAGCTCTAATATTGTGCACAATATTTGAACTCAACATTCCAATATTCATTGTACAATCACATACAAAAAAAGGACGTTTACAACTGTTTTTAAAATATCTACATATTTAGTAAATGTACCAGCTGTGAATTTCTACTAGCAAATTACCAAATTGCTTGAGTAATATTTTATGTCTTAGATCTACACTTTATTTAGAGAGAGTAAATTAGTTGTTTTGTAGCACAATTATTATTCTGCATGGAAATGTAACTCGGAAAAAAACATGATGTTATCAAAATGATAGTATATTAGAGATCTAAACATAAGTGATGTATAAGTGAAACAAGATTCAGTGTGTTATACATATATATCATATATATGATCTAAAGCAAATAAATTACAGGTAAGGTTGTGCTTAAAGTAAGAGTAAGCTATCACAAGAACAATATACATTTTGCATGATACTGAATGTTCATTTTAATGATGCTGTCCATCAAACATCATTGAGTTAGAAAGTAACATCAAATAGGTTCTGTTCTGTAGAAAAACTATTTATCAGACCAAGACTAAAGATCATGCACATGAATATACATGGAAATGCATTGATTAATTCACTGTAAAAAAAAAAAGAGTTTAGTAACTCTTGAAAACATAAACTGGTGGATACAAATAGAAATGTACTAGTATCTATGCCATCTGTGGGCATTAACTAATAACTCTGATATTCTGTCCCATGTGTATTGTGTAGTGCTGTCATATCTCCTGCGTTTGGGAGGTCAGCGCCAATGCACATATGAGGTAACACTGTCACTGAAGCTGACACCACTGTCACTGAAACAAGTAGGATTAAAATGATGGCCATTGGAGGTAACTAAAAAACCTACATTTGTTTCAAAAATACGTAGGGATAAAGGAGAGAGCGCAGGTAACTTGTTTTTCTTTGTTTTTTACTATATATTGGGGCTGATGTGTACTGTAGTCGTTGCAGCCGCCCAGTGATAGTGAGCGCAGGACTTTTCTTTCTGCAGGATTAAAAATATACCACTTATTGGCTAACTGAGAGTTTGGTTGCAAGCTTTCAAGACCATGTTGCAAGGTCCCTTCCTCAGGCATAAATGAGGCTAAAACCAAATTCCTAATTACAAAACATACCGTATTTGCTCGATTATAAGACGACCCTGATTATAAGACGACCCCCCCCAAATTTGTACATTTTTTGTTTAGGAAAAAAACTAAAATCCTGATTATAAGACTACCCTATAGGAAAAAAGTTTAACTTGTATATATGTAAATTGCTTTTTAATATTTAATAAAAAGTTTATATTATACAAATGCATTTCTTGTTTTTATTTGCTTTTATGTGCCAATGCGGCCTCTCTCCCGCTCCCCCAGCTGTCTCTTTCCCCCCCAGCGTTGTCTCTCTCTCCCCCCAAAACTTCTCTCTTGTCTCTATCTATCCCCCCCTCCCCTTTTCTCTCTGTCCCCCTGCCTCCCCTTGTCTGTGTCTCCCCCCTCCCCCCTTTGTCTGTCTGTGTCCTCCCCCTCCCTTTGTCTCTCTCTGTCCCCCTCCCTCCCCTTGTCTGTGTCTCCCCCCCTTGTCTGTCTGTGTCCTCCCCCCATCCCCCTCCCTTTGTCTCTCTCTATCCCCCCCCCTTGTCTGTCTGTGTCCTCCCCCCATCCCCCTCCCTTTGTCTCTCTCTATCCCCCCCTCCCCTTGTCTGTCTGTGTCCTCCGTCCCCCCCTCCCCCTCCCCCTTACCTCGATCCCTGGTGGCTAGTGGGGGCAGCCGGGGGATGTCTGCACGATATGATACGTGCAGACATCCTCCATGCTGCCCGACACGGCAGTCTATTATGACGGACAGCTGGTCCGTCATAATAGACTGCCGTGTCGGGCAGCATGGAGGATATCTGCACGTATCGTGCAGACATCCCCCAACTGCCCGATTCTCCCTGGTGGCTAGTGGGGCAGCAGAGGATGTCTGCGCGACGAGCGCAGACTCCCCTGCTGCCGCCCGGCACGCTCGCCGGGACTTCTGTGACGAAAGCGGAAGTACCCGGCTTCTTCACAGAAGCCCCGGCGGTCGTGCCGGGCGGAAGCAGGGGAGTCTGCGCTCATCGCGCAGACATCCCCTGCTGTTAGAGAGGGGGATCCAGGTCCCTGCAGCTCTGCTGGGGACCTGGATCCATGTCTTATAATCTGACCTCAATTTGAGGTCAGATTATAAGAAGACCTCGAATGTAAGACGAGGAGGATTTTTCAGAGCATTTGCTCTGAAAAAAACCTCGTCTTATATTTGAGCAAATACGGTAGTTAACAGATTTTAAAAAAGGCAAGAAAAACATAGGGTATTGAAGAATGTTCTCAGCAGTAAATTGGTCAGTTCTACAGAGATCCAACAGATACAATCAGTTTGGTCAAGGCATCCTGATCCCTCCACTCCCTGGTTGGGGGGGGGGGGGGATAAAATCATTAGACACATGCCATGAAGGTGTCAAATGTTTGTAGTATGAGATAAGTCCACTGCAGCAATGCAGGGTTTGTAAAAAGATTATTAATTAGTTAGGTTATATTTGGAGATCAATTCACTGTCTCTATTGAGGCCAGTGAATGAGGCAGGACTGTGAGCTGGCATATTAAATTGACCTCTTATATATTTTTTCTCCTTCTGTGTGCAAAAAAAATCCATCAGTACCAAAGGTTTCACATCCTGAATACTGTATCCTTGTTGACAAAAATGCTTTCCAACAGGTGTATCTGTTTTTTCTGTCTGTGGGAATTGAACTGTTTCAAAGCTTGTCCTGTTTACCCCACATACATTGCGTTAGAGCACTTTACACATTTTTACTTAAAGTATAAAGTGCACAAAAAATAGAGGTGTCACATGGCTTTGCAAATGAAATCACGTTAGTGACTTTATTAGGTGGATCAACTTGTATCAAGAGTATATATAACTTTTTATTGATTTTTTTAAGGGATACCGAATATACGAATACAGGATAAAAATAAGAGAGAATGATCCAATAATGTAGAAGTAAACTGATCATTTGCCTTACTAACATATACCGTATTTGCTCGATTAAAAGACGACCCTGATTATAAGACGACCCCCCAAACTTTGGATATTCCTTTAGGAAAAAAACTAAAAGCCTGAATATAAGACTACCCTATAGGAAAAAAGTTAAACTTGTATATATTCACATGTAAATTGCTTTTTTTAATAAAGTATTATATAAAAAAAAATGCGTTTCTTGTGTTTATTTCCTTTTATGTGCCAATGCTGCCTCTCTCTTTCCCTTGCCCCCAGCTTTTCTCACTCCCCACTTGCCTGTCTCTTCCCCCCCACATGTTTCTCTCTGCCCCCCTCCCTCCCTTTGTTGCTCTGTCCCCCCTTCCTCTGTCTCTCCCCCGCTTCCTGCTCTGTCCCCCCTGTCTCTCTGCCCCCCTCCCTCCCTCCCCCTGTCTCTCTGCCACCCTCCCTCCCCCTTACCTCGATCCCTGGTGGCTAGTGGGGGCAGCCGGGGACAGCTGGTCCGTCATAATAGTCTGCCGTGTCGGGCAGCATGGAGGATATCTGCACGTATCGTGCAGACATCCTTCAGCTACCCGATTTACCCTGGTGGCTAGCTCGCCGGGACTTCTGTGACGAAAGCGGAAGTACCCGGCTTCTTCACAGAAGCCCCGGCGGTCGTGCCGGGCGGAAGCAGGGGAGTCTGCGCTCATCGCGCAGACTTCCCCTGCTGTCAGAGAGGGGGATCCAGGTCCCCTGCTGCTCTGCTGGGGACCTGGATCCATGTCTTATAATCTGACCTCAATTTGAGGTCAGATTATAAGAAGACCTCGATTATAAGACGATGGGGATTTTTCAGAGCATTTGCTCTGAAAAAAAAACCTTGTCTTATAATCGAGCAAATACGGTATATATAAAGAAGTAGCCCTGTCCCTTTGTCATATTTTATAATTTATTATTAAGGCTCATAGCAAAACAGTCTTATATGGCTGATAATGAATGCCGTGTATCCATTACATATATACAATATACATACAATATTGCATCAACGTTTCTTTTCCCTTGGGAACCATTATCAAGACCAGGGGATTATCAAGTTTCCAAGGAACCGAAACGTTAATTTATTTTGAATATGTTGACTTGATTTTCATACTGGAAGCCCTATGAGTGCGTGGTTTTTTTTTCAGTTTTTTTGGACACATGCTGATTAGCATCACAGCACCCAGTCAAAGCTACATCAAACGACTTAATAGCTGAGTGCACTTCTTTTGAATATATATATATATTTATATGTGTGTGTGTGTGTATAGATAGATAGATAGATAGATAGATAGATAGACAGACAGACAGACAGACAGACAGACAGACAGACAGACAGACAGACAGACAGATAGATAGATAGATAGATAGATAGATAGATAGATAGATAGATAGATAGATAGATAGATAGATAGATATGTTTATAAATGTGTAAACACATATTCTGTGATCTATGCAATAATAAAGTAATAAAAAAATGAAATTAGGTATATATTTTCATCTTAAGCTACACCTGTATAAGATATGTCATGTCTTTAAATTAACACATTTATACAGAATAATAGTATAGAGTAACAGGTATTATAGGCATTAATGTCACACTAACTTTACTCTTCAGATCTGAATTGACCAAAAATATTCACATGTCTATATGGACAGACAATATAGTTAGATTGCAGAGAGAAGAGAAGAATCTCCCATTTAAATATTTAATCACAAGGTGAATGCTATGACAGGAATGTTAATGCAGCCTTGTTTTTCTCTTTTAATCATCATATAACATGCATTGTCAGAAAACATTATTTTGTAATATTGCTTCAAAACACTTAACTACATCTGAAAGAATAGATTTGGAACAAGGTGGCATTTTGCTCGTAATCCTGAACAGAAATACTGCGGTGAAACTACCTAGAAAAGTAATCATTTTTAGACTTACGGCTTCATTTCTGGCTTTCTTTATTATGTGAATTAATCCACAAGATCATAAACAAATGCCCTCATTTTTAAAGACAAGACTACAAGCTTATCAGTCAAAAACAATGTCCTCAGCACAAAGTTTTATAATGAAAACCTTGATTTCATAAATCATCTAGCACAAGTTGAGGTCAGCTTTAAAAAATTCTTATCAGGTGTAAAATTTCTCATAGTCTCTCATGCTGTTCCATTTATTGAAAACAATAGAATAGATGTCAGCATACAAATGATGAGACAGTTTTTTGCCAAGAAAAGAATGTTCACAAATAATAGATTATATCTTGCTGTGTCCTTGAAATAAGGTGATTAAAACCTATTTTTGCAGATTCAAAAATAGCTTCTTTTATAATAGAATAATCAGTCATGTTTAAGTCTAATCTTGAATTAAATTAATAGGAATTATATTGCTTTTTTATGATGACTGTATCCTGCCAGTGGTATTCTGTAAGTGTCTTTGACATGACACTGAGGCATGCAGTATAATACAGAAGAAGGCATATGTGCAAAATATAGTGTAATACATATATTTCAAGTTAAACATAAAAAAATACAGTGTGTTGACAGTTTGCAAATGGACAAAAAGCAGAATACAATTCTGAATTCCATTCCTGCACTCCCTGCTAATCCTGTTATGTATAGAAGAATTGTATGAGTTTCTATTGCCCCTACCGAGTAACCATCTATCTTAAATTTGTCCTGGGGTGAATTTCTTAGAAAGACTACATTGGGGAAAAGTGGCAAAAAGCCAGGAAGCATGCATTTATATTCACACACACACATACTACACATTGAGGGACTGCTAGTTCTAACCATTGACTTTTTTTCTCTCAAGCCATGTTTGTCTGAAAGCACTCTTAGTTGTATTGCATGGGGATTATCGTTTACTTGGATCATACACTTACAAATAAGAGAGGAAAATTAGAATAGTAAATCTCGTTCCATATGCACTCCCATGACTGCTAAGACCCTGGGCGATTATTCCATGTCAATAAACATACATGGGCCTGGGGAGTCCAATAGGTCAGGATTTAACAAATAAAGTCTTGAAAGCTGAGTGTAGGGGGATAAATGATTTGAACAGTTTGGATCCAGTGGACCAATAGTTTCTTTATTTAAAACAATAATGGATGGATATCGTATTTTGCCCGTAAGGTTTAGGTAAGGTTAAGCTAAATCAAAAACAATAAATTAAAAAAAAATAAGCACAAATAATAAAAATAACTAATCATGCCACCTTCTGAATAAGTAATAAGTGAGCGACATTGAGAATGCCTACCAGTCAGTTGATAGTATCAAAATTGCCTGACTTAAAAATCCATTGTGACAAACTGATTTGTTTTAAAGTGGTGAATGGTTGATTACACACTATGTTAACCATGTAATGGCTCTTATTAGTTAGCCATGTAAGTTTAAATATGTGGGCACCAGTAGTTGAAATAAAGCCAATTAAGTGGTGAAATTCACTTTGATGCAGTGTTTATTTAGCACAGTGGAAGTGTGCTCTTGCTGCATAACAGGCTGAACACAACGATACATAACTAAAGCGTGGATACAGCCTTTCGAACCACTATTCTTTCATATAATACTGCATCTTATGCAAGTGAGGACCTCAAAGGGCAGTTCAGACTATCTGCAGGAAGCATATTCAGACGTGCACAAAGGCCACTATCTTACTTGCGGACCGTGATATGTGGATTCCTCATCTTCCACACATGACTAACGCAATATGTGAAAAGTCGATATGGTTTCAGGTCCTTATGTACCCATCTGAGTCTACCCACATATTTATATTCCTCAACTCTTATGCTTGGCAACTTTAGGTAGTACTATACTTTGGCTGGCATAAGGAGCCATGACCTGCTCTTCATTTGCAAAGTGTAGGATCTAACATCCTTTGCGTGTGGTAATTTTAGCATGAGAGAACTTTTACATTATCCATGTTCAGGACTATTTTTGTAGTAACCTTTTATATATATATATATATATATATATATATATATATATATATGTGTGTGTGTGTGTGTGTGTGTGTGTACATAGAAAAAGTATTAGATCTTTGAGTTCAGCTCATGAAAAATGGGGGCAAAAACAAAAGTGTTGTGTTTATAATTTTGTTCAGTATATATATATAGTGACAAAACTCCCCTTTGGCTGTGGTTACTAAAAGATCCCTGACAAAACCCTGTCTTCTCGGGTAAGTCAAGGACACATCAAGCTAAGTATCCAGCTTTATTTGGTAAAACAGCAACTATAGATACAAATGAACCAAAATGAACCTAACAAACTCCTAATTCTCCTTTGGACACTTGCTAGATAGCACAATTTCTGTCTGGGCACTTGCCAAAAGATAAAACCAACTCCAGAACCAATATCACTTTTTTTTTTATAGAAAGCTCTCCTAGGTGGCTTCCAACTGGATGAATTAGCTTTTTCAGGCTACCCTTTTTAAACACTGCTTGCCACAGATGAGCGCAAATTAGTCCCCATTTATGGATCTCTTGTAGCAGACTTCGGGTTCTGACCTGGATTTTAACCCCCTAAAGACAGGACTATTGTTACATTTGTGTACCCTCTGTGAAAATGGCTGTTTTTAACATTTTGTTGTGACAGGACTGCTGTGAAATGTTTGTAGCCTTTGTATGTAATGGCTGTTTTAACATTTCGTCTGTGTTTTAGCTGTAATTTCCCTCTTTCTCATTTAATGAACCCACACAGAATATGTACTGGGTTTTTTTGCCCAAAAGGGGCTATCTTAACATTATATTATCATCCCATTTAATTCACTATAAAAACCTCCATAAAATATGATTTAAAAAATTTAAAAAAAAAACACTTTTATGAATTTTGACCTTAAAAACCTTTTACGCAATTACAATCCTGTTGCATAGCTACAATTATAGACAAAACATGTTTTATTTAAATAATGCTGGCAGGGAGATGCCGTCTATACCACAGGCACAATGTACATTTTTACCTAAGGCCATACTGCTTATACTATCAGGTAAGTAGCTTTTCATCCTGTGGTACTGTCACAACTTACCTCGCAGCAGGTCTCAGGAATATCACCTCCTGGCCGCGCACCCGGCCTTGCAGTACACAGCTGGAGGCATGCGCTACTCCACTGTCACCAATGTCAGAACTAGGCGCCCCCCCGATGACGTCACGACCAACATCAGCGCGCGACAAGCGGGAACATTTAAAAATGCCTCTCACAGTAAAACCTGTGCTTGCTGATTCTCGTGTATTTCCTGAAATCCTGGCGTTATTTCTTATTTGAATTACTCGTTACCGAATTGGATTTCTCTCTGGCTGATCCCTGCCTTCTGGTTCCCTACCTCTGGTCTGTTACGTGTTTTTCAGAATTTCTGTGTATGATCCTGGACTGTTTAATCGTTTATGAAGCTTGCTGATTCCCCTGATCTTGCTGAACCTTCTGTTTTCATATGCCCTTGTCTGTACCATTGCTATCTCTGCTGGTTAACCCTTACCATACTGGATTACAAGCATTGTATTTATCGCTACCTCCATTACTAAAGTAGGAGATCAAGACTGGTTATTAGACATGTGCAAAACTAAAATTTTCGTTTCTTTTTCGTCTAAAACGAAAATATTTATTTTGTTCTTTACTACATTCGTTTCAGACGAAATTCGTTCATTATTTTCATTTTGTTTCGTTTTATTCGTTTCGTTTTATAGAATACGTGTAATACTATTGGCTTTCTATAAACCGAACGAGAGCCCCATTCATAAGAAATTCTTATGAATGGGGCTCCCGTTCGGTTCATAGAAAGGCAATAGTATTACATGTTTTTCGGTTTAAAGAATACATAGAATTACATGTAATTCTATGTATTCTATAAACCGAAAGTCTATAAACCAAACGACCTTCGGTTTATAGACTTTCGGCTTATAGTAAACGTACAGTAGTAGTGCCTTTCTATGAACCCATTCATAAGAATTATGAATGGGTTTATAGAAAGGCACTACTACTGTTCGTTTTCTATAAGCCGAAATTCTATAAGCCGAACGTTCGGTTTATAGACTTTTGGCTTATGGAATACATGTAATCCTATTGCTATTCTATAAACCGAACGTTCGGTTTATAGAATAGCAATAGGATTACATGTATTCCATAAGCCGAAAGTCTATAAACCGAACGTTCGGTTTATAGACTTTCGGCATTTGTAATGAATGTAATAGTAGTACTATTGGCTTTCACTACACGGAGACAGAGTCTCCATACATAAATTTAGGAATGGAGACTCTGTCTCCGTGTAGTGAAAGCCAATAGTACTATTACATGCATTACAAATGCTGAAAGTCTATAAACCGAACGTTCGGTTTATCGGCTGTAGGCTTATGGAATACATGTAATCCTATTGCTATTCTATAAACCGAACGTTCGGTTTATAGAATAGCAATAGGATTACATGTATTCCATAAGCTGAAAGTCTATAAACCGAACGTTCAGTTTATAGACTTTCGGCTTATGGATTACATGTAAAACTATGGTCTTTCTATAAACCGAACTAGAGTTCCCATTCATAAAAATTTATGAATGGGGACTCTGTTTCGGTTTATAGAAAGCTAAAAAGTTGAACGAATGAATGAATGGTTTAATATAAATGAAAATCATTCGTCCATTCGTGCTATAGTATTGGCATTACTATAAACCGAAATAGAGTCGGTTTATAGAATGCCAATAGACTTACATGCATTCCATAAACCGAAAGTCATTCATTATGTCGGTTTATGGAATGTAGTGTACTATGCTATTGTATTCTATAAACCGACTCTATTTTGGCTTATAGAATGCCAATAGTACTATGAATGGACGAATGAATGAATGATTTTCATTTATTAACCATTCGTTCATTCGGCTTTCGGTAGCATAGCATTTTCGTTATTCGTTTTTCGGACGAATGGACGAAAATGCTATTTTCGGACGAAAATGCATTCGTCCGAAAACGAATGCACATGTCTACTTTATATTATTCGTATCTCATGGAAGGTATTCTTGGGAGCACAAGATACAGATCCCACAAGAGCAGCAAAACACCTGTGTCAGATTCATACCGCTTTCCATATCTAATAATACACATACATATAGTGCCTTCAATGTTTGGAACAAATCCTGCCTAGTGGCCTTCTCCTTGCTCATCCTATAAGTTATCACAGGTACAGACACAGAAAGTGTACCATGGTTTACTAACAAGTGAACTAAAGGTGAGCTGCATGCTCTAGAATTCTACACATTTTGACCATGTCCAATGCAGTTTTTTCCATGCTCAACCCTGCTCTAAACATGGTCCCTAGATCTGGGGTTAGGGTTCCACTTAGGGTTATATCTGGGCTTGGGTTAAAATTAATATTAGAGTTAATGCTATGGTTAGGTTTAGGGTTGGCGTTAACAGGTCACTGTAGGAGAAAATGGTTAGGAAACAAAAAACGCCATTGCCCTATAACTTGCAAAAAACAACAGACCAAAATGAAAATGTCATATTTCTAAGCCCAGGACAAATATTAGAAAATAGGTATTTTTTCTGTTTATAATTGTATAAAAGATTTTTCAAGTCAAAGTAAGAAAAAAAGTTTTGTTTTTTTTCCATTACATTTTACATTCATTTGTTAACAATATCAAGTGTGGGTATTAAATGAGAAAGAGAAAAGTTATAGCTAAACACAAACATCTCAGAAATATTAAAACAGCCATTGTCATGCAGGGTACAAAAATTTCAAAACAGCCTTGTCACTAAGGTGTTAAAAACAAATAGTGCTTGATTGCAAATATGGCATATCCATAAGTACCATGCTTAGATATGAACTTTAATGTGCTACATTACTTGACTTCATCTGTTTTACATTATTCCCTTATGTAGTGATTTAATTAAATAATTGTAAAATACTGTTACAGATAATTAATCTATTAATTATTGCATACAAGACTATTGCAACATGATCCATAAAATATGTTCATAGAAAAAAATTCTAATAATATTTGAGTTATATTTAGATATGCTTTAAATAATTGAATGTCAGTTGATTGAGTGACATTAAAATAATTCTATTTCAAAATGATTTCATAATTGCAATCCAGCAGGAGAAGGCTAAGACTGCAAAGTCAGGATTATGGATAACAAATGATTTGTTTAACATCCCTTTTAATATAGAAATGTATGCAAACAGGAAATGTTGAGCTCAGATGATAATGTATGCTCCATAATCACATTTTGAAGCTGCCTTCACTGTGGGATTAATGTGCCCTCTCATTATCATGGGCAAGGTAATCATTCAATGTTTTATAAATACATGCAAATATTAGGTTTGGTAGAAAAAAAATGCTATTTACAATCATTCATGTGCGTGATTGTAGAACAATGTGCTGCATTTGAGACAATATCTGATTTTACATTAAACGGATAAGTTAAAACATAATACAGCTGATATTTTGCTACTTTAAAAAAACAAAAAAAATAAATAAATAAAATAAATTTACAAAATAAAACCCAGATTAAAAAAACAGCATGCTATAACAGCTTTACAAGGTAAAGTATAAAGTAATGTAATCTTAATACAAAAAGAAAAGATAGGAGACTCAGCACACCGTTTAAGGGAGTTTAATCCACCAAAAAATAACAACGTTTTATGGGTGGATTAAACTCTCTTAAACGGTGTGCTGAGTCTCCTATCTTTTCTTTTTGCTTTATGGACGTGAATGACGCTCCCTCGGGGCACCCGATACTTGTAAGTGTGCAGACCCATTCATACTTTTCAGTAATCATAATACAGATATTTTGGAGTTGGAAAAGGAAATCCATGGGCCAAAATTATCAATGTTGGGAAGAATACAATTAAAGTGTCTACTCAATAAATAAATAATTGCAGGGAATTGAGATGTGATTTCAACTTTAGGCAAATGTAACTAAATTGGACAAATTCTCCAATGCAGCTGAATGGGAGCATTTTTCCAACTCAGCTACTTTGCCCTTTCATTTGAAATCCCCTTCTCAATTCCCTTAGTTGAGTGAACTATTTTCTGAGAGTGCTAGTCTTGTCTGTTCCTGGGTGAGGAGAACATAGCAAACAGAAGACCCAAGATGAAGGCACGAGGAGAAGATATGCATCTACTTGTATAAGTATCACCTTTTTCTGTTATCTTTTGACTGGATATGTGTAATGTATACACTGTGTATTTTCCTGTTATGACCTGTAACAGTATCTTAATTTAATAACAAAATACCTTTTTATATACACTTGTCTCTGTGCTTCATTCGTCACACATTCCCTAATAACCCTGTATGTGGGTAAAATTTCTTACAAATGTATGTATTTAATGAGGGATGAACCAAATGTTAATCAGCTGGAATACAGAGTCATCATATTCAAAATATGTATACATATGTATATGTAATCATATTACATAATGTTATTAGTTAGTTAATAACAGTTAGTTATATAGTGCCTACACAGTGCTTGGTACACATTTATGGAGTAGTATTTAAAGTGAGTGTGTGACTGGAAAAACAGTGTTAGAAAACACTTGTAAAAGATTGAGATGAAAGAAAAGTGATTTCCAGAGACATGGAATTGCTCACGATAAGTCTTACAATCAGTTCTCAAGGCCTGGCATTTTACATCTCTGAACCAGAACATACATCAGGGGAAGATTTATGAATAATGCACTAGTAAAGTTGTTGATAAACAAGACATTTATGCCTTTGCATAGGTCATAGTAATCATGGGATAGACCAACATTTAGACCCCATAGAACGGGATTCTCCCAGTCAATATGGGGACTTGGCAAATATGATATTATATTTCTTGGCAAAACCCCAAATTCTCCATTTTCTAGTCAAAATATAAATGAAGTTGATAATATTGTAGAAGAAGAGCATCTCTTCCAGATACTGTAGCAATGTCAATTGGAATATTTAAAGGTAATAACATACCAGTGACCAATATAGAGAAAAATATTTTAGGATGCACTCTTGATAAAATTGCTATATCTGTAATGCAAATAAGGTAACTAAATATGGGCTTATTGAGAAATCTTTGTTATTGAGAAACATAGTTTGCATTCTCAAAACAATTATATCACTTTTTACTGTAGCTTTACAGATGTACCCTTTAGAATAAGTATGCACACACAGACAATATTTCTTCATGAGATGCAAGAGCTGGCAGTGCTTCGTAGAGTAGAAAATAATGCTCCATCAATTGTAAATTCTTCAGCTTAATAAGCTGAAGATTGGTGCTTAGAAATGTTGAAGCATTGAAGGGAATCTTTGTCAGATTTAGTGTCTATCAAAAGCAGGAAGACTATCTGTAAATATCAGTTTTATGTGCATTACAAAATGCACTGCAAAGTAAATATTACCATGGATGAAATGTTTTCTTAGCTCTCTCAACATAAAAAAATGAGTATGTCTTATAATGCCCTCAACTGGAATGTTTTTTAAGATGAAAGATTTCCACAACAATAGGACATCATCTTAAATGAGAGGGGGAAGTGTTTAAAAGTAATATCAGGAAGTATGTGGATGCATGGAATAAACTTACAGTAGAAGCAGGTGGGGTTAATACATTGAAAGAGGCTAAGCATCCATGGCATAGGCCTAGGGCCATCATAGATTTAACATAAGACCAGGGCTGATACATTTGATAAACAAACAAAGAAAAATAGGGCAGACTAGATGGGCTAAATGATTCTTATCTGCCGATGCATTATATACATGGTTTGTATGGACAATGGGTCTAACTAATTTCTACTTATTATCCATATAGTAAATAAAAATAAATGTTTGCTACGTTTTTTTTTAATTACTGTTTTGATGTTTCAAGGAGCACATCTGCTCCATAATGGTCATATGTTTACTGTAATGTTATATTTTAATATTTAGAAATATTTTTAATGATGTGGAATGTGTATTGTCTTAGAAATTATAAATATACTATCTTTTACGCCTTTTGCTTCTTAATTCTTCTGTATATCTGTAAAAAGAAAGGCTTAAAAGACGAAAAAGTGATGTGCACTCCACTCCAGTGAGCGATCCAATAAAGTGCTTTATATAAACAATGAACATGAGACCAAAAAGGAGGTACATGTACAGCAAAACGAACAAACAGAAAACCGCACCTTACGCGTTTCGCGTATTACAACGCTTAATCATAGGTCCACCTATGATTAAGCGTTGTAATACGCGAAACGCGTAAGGTGCGGTTTTCTGTTTGTTCGTTTTGCTGTACATGTACCTCCTTTTTCGTCTCATGTTCATTGTTTATATAAAGCACTTTATTGGATCGCTCACTGGAGTGGAGTGCACATCACTTTTTCGTCTTTTTTGCCTGTACATTACACGCCTGGTCAGCGGGATGGAGCACCCACGTGGAGAGCATAGGTGAGCGGAGCCGATCATCATTTTTCGTCTTTTTGATAAAAAAAAGGCTTGCCAAATACCTAACTGTGATCATCTTCAATTGACTACATTTAAAGTTAGTATGCATATACACAAACTTGAGGTATGGAGCTTTTACTTTTTTAGTAATTGATCTTTATTCTTAAACAAATAATCATAGTTTTTTTATATATATTTTTGCAGTATTGCATAGACTATAGATTTGCTTGTGTTTTCACATATGCTGTTTAAGGTAGAGAAATATCACCACATATTTCTTAAGATTTCTCTAAATCTAGTTATCTGTCACACATACTAAGTTTCGTGTATACTTTTTTTCAAGGGCAATCCAAAACGTATGCTACAAAATAAAATAATTGATTCCAACCAGCTGGACATTGGATTTTCACATTCCGTGTCAGAGGGCATATCATCTACTGTGCCCCTAAATTGTCTACATGTTTTAGCTTTCTTATAGCATTATGGTGAAATGCTAGACATCTTTCCCACTTCATGCTGACAGCAGAAGAATAGAAATAAAATGGCTGATTTTATTTACCACAAAAACAAAAGCTAAAAGACAAAATGTAAAATACATTTTAAAACCATATGTATTTAAATAATGGCTATGTTTATTTCCAATAAATCACAAAACATATATGTTGTACTAAAATAATAATAATAATAATAATAAAAATAATTCCACACAACTTTCTTTTTTAACTTAGGATAACACATTTTTCAAAAGACCTTAGTGGAAAAATCCCCCTTTGTGAAATCAATTTGTGCCAGATATATCTTCTCTGTTGCTCAAAATGACATTTTCTATTTTCTATTTCCAAAAATATATGATGGGTAGAGGAACTGTGACCATCATTGATTAAATGTGCTGGAAAACGGTTTTATTTTATATATTTATTTTACTAATAGTATTTTAAGACTTGCACCTTTTTTTTTTTCACTCTACACTTTATCAGAGTTTAAAATGTTAAGCCGATGTCTTCAAAATTTTTATAGCAGGATACCCATTCTTTGAATGCATAAAGAATATGTAATGTCATTATATAGATAGTTGATGTATAATAAACCATTTGATTCCTGCCACCATGCGTTATACAGGTCCCAATGCTTTAAGGACACTTGCATAGAGAAATCTGATTAGGTTACATAGATGTCTAAATCCCTATCATACAGAAAGAAGTGTTTTTCTCATGTTAACCATTGTGGAGAAATTATGATGTTCATTATTTTTTATTACTTAGTGAATGAAAATCAATTTTGCTACAATGCCATTGGGTACAGTTACAGTGCACCAACATTTAATTATTTAGTAATCTGTTTGTTGAAACAACTAAATGACAATCCGCCTCTGCATGCTGCTCTGCTGTAATTTTCTAGTCTCTAGTTCCAGTGGCTGATGGTTATAGGATACATTGGGGTAGATTCAATCCCGGCTGTTAAATCAGTCAGGCCTAAGGTTTTTCTACTGCATGTTATTCCTAGGGGAATAAAGTGCAATTCAATGAGAACTCCAGCGAGTTAAACCACTAGTTATGCACTAAGGGAATAACAGTGTTTTTTTTTTTTAAATAATTTAATGCTAGGAGACTGGAGGTATAATAATAATCCCTGGTTCCTTAGCAATCCCCCCTTACCTAAATCTGGATATGTTTCCTGAAAGCCTAAGCATACCTAAGGTTGGGGGCTGAGCATGTGCCACTAACTGTCCAACATCAACATGTGCTGGACTAAAACCCCTACTCTCTTTTTATTGATGGGTAGGCCTGGATAAATGTATCCGCCCCCTGCTCCCCTTTTTATTGCCTAAAAAAAATACCCTAAAAAATGCAATAAACGCATAGATGCCAGGGGTTGTATGATGTGTCCAAGTGCTCCTGGCCTCTTCTTTTAGCCATGGAGCTGGAGCCTACATCAAAAGGACCCTGACCCCCATAAAATAAATACAATTATTATTAAAAATGAACCTACCTATTGCCCCTACCTCTGAGTTTGCCAGGTAGAATTGGGGGATGAGGCTATAGCTTTATCCACACCTAAAGAAATGCAGCAGAAACAGAGATGTCCATCTTCAGTGGAGGATGAGTGCACACTGAATCCCTGGATAGCAGGGATGGGACCAGGGAGGCTTCTGATTGACCTTAGGCATTTCACATTCCAAAGGCCAATGTAAGGCCTTTGGAATGTGAAATTCCAGTTTGCAGACTCATCCAAGCTGTTCCAGTGATCTTCAGTATTGATACAAAAAGTGACAGTGCGCTAAAGTGTCAAACCAAGGTGCAAAATACAGGATATGTATCAGAAATATGACGCACGTAAATGTGGTCTCACAGATGGTTACAAATCATTTCTTCAAGTTGTATACGTATCTCCAAACAAATAAAACAGATGTTAGAGCATATACAGTACAATTTTAATAAGAAACATAAAATATCTTACACTTAAAAACATGAACAGATGATCCAAGATATCAATCCTGACAGGAACAATCAAGCCCCAGGAAGGTGAGAAGAAGTAGTGCCAAGCAACGCGTTTCGCCCTTCTAGTGGGCTTCCTCAAGGCTAGGCAATACTTTTTGGGGAAAAAAGTGGTGTTTATATACATGTTACTAATTCTCCAATTCAAAAAACGTGTGATTTGTGCTTCTTTCATTATACATGGAGTCCGTTATGTCACTTCCGGCGCGACCCGCAACGTCACTTCCGGCGCGACGATTTGTAGTTTTTGTAGTTTCTGTAGTTTAGAAATGCTCCATTATTCTCTATCTTCGGAAATAGCTTCCTCTCAACGTTTTTCTTCATAATTAGTCTCTTAAGAGTCTATCAGTAATGTTCAGTATACTTTTGCTTTGCTCGCTTGTTTATTTCCTGCTTGCTCCTGCTTTTGTTTTCCTCTCTGGTGTTGCTTATTACCTATGCTCATTCCTACCTTTGTTTTGCATTCCTCTACCTTGTCCATCCCTCTCTCACTTGGCCACAGAGTGGTATCCCCCACAGAGTGGTATCCCTCTCTTGCTCGGCCACTGACTTGTACTTCCTCAGAGTGTCACCTTCCCAATCTGCCTACAGTTCGGATCCTGCCCTGTTCCAGAGTAGCCCCTACCTGTAAGCACTCCGTGACATATGACCAGGGATTCAGTATGTGTGATAACTTATGTTCCCTTAAAGAAGGTATCCAGCAAAGCAGCAGTGCTGGTCACCTCCGGACTCATGTTGCTCATGTAGGCAACAGGCTTTGTGTGCTCTTATGCCCTGTATCCTGATTCCCTGTATTTCTAAGCCCTATCTCAGATCTCTCGTTATACTCTAATGTTGCTGCTACTTTAGTTTCTGCTCTGACCCATTTCTGGTTTTCTTGCTCCTCAATCTATCCCTTCTGTTCCTGTAGCCCTTGCCCTGTCCTCTGTATGTTGGTCTATGTTCAATATGTATCTATGTATGTCTCCTTAGTTATTGCTTATCCTTTGCCTTTCCTTGTATGCTTTATTTCTCCCTTTGCACCTTGCTCTGTCCTGCAGCCATGCACTATGTATTTCTGCTCTGCTCTGCCTTAGTTCCTTTGTACTTGTTTTTCTCTGCGTGGCTCATTTCTTTGATTTATCCTGCTACATCCTGCTAACCTGTTCTAGTTATACTCCATGCTTGCTGTAGGATGTTTGCAGGATCACTTTAGTTACCCCTGAGCATCACTGGATTCCACAGCTGCATCAAAGGGCCAGGGAATGTGGCTGCATGAACTTGGCGGTCTCAAACCAGTGAGGAATTTCAGTTACCCAGCACCAGGCCCTGTGTCTCCATTTCCAGCACATTGAACTCCTGCATCGGGCACTCAGGGTCCCAGAACATCTTGGACCTGTCCCTGACATATGTCTGACAGCCTATCAGAAGCCTTTGGTCTCATCGCTGCTATCCAGGACTGGGGTCAGGAAAGATACTGATTGGCTCACAAGGCAGGGGGAGTGGAGAAATGGAGGGGCCTCCATTGTGACTCCCTGAGTATTTGTTTTAAATATACCATTATTTTTAATATATGATTAACCCTTTCAGTGCTATAGGGAGCCCTAATTGTGTTCCCTACATCACTATAATGGTTACTGTGCAAATATTGACTGCATTTAGCAGTTCATATAGCATTTTGTAATGGGTGCGGTAATGATTTTACCACATCTGTTAACTGTGTTAGTGCTGGGCACTGAAACAGAAATGTCCCTTAATTTACTGCATAAACACAATTTGTTTATTAATGATCTCCCATGTTGTGCTGAGAGTCATGTCTCAGTGTTTGCTGATGACACTAAATTAGGTAAGGTAATAAAGACTAATCTTGATGTTTATTTCTTTACAGTAAGATTTGGACAGAGTAGGGGACTGGGCAAGAAAGTGGCAAATGAGGTTCAAAATAGACAAATGTAAAGTTATGCATTGTGTGAAAAATAATAACAAAGCAACATATACGTTAAATGGAATTTCCCTGGGAAAAACTACTAACGAAAAGGATTTAGGAATCATTGTAGATAACAAACTTGGCAACAGTGCCCAATGCAAGTCAGCAGCTGCAAGGGCCAATAAAATATTGGCATGTATAAAACGAGGTATAGATTCACGGAGGAGGACATCATCTTGCCTCTTTACAAATCAATGGTAAGACCTCACCCTGAATATGCAGTACAGTTCTGGGCACCAGTCCTTAAAAAGGATATTAAGGAACTAGAAAAAGTGCAAAGGAGAGCTACAAAATTAATAAGGGGATTGGAAGATCTTAGTTATGAAGAGAGACTTAAAAAATTGCATGTATTTGCTTTAGAAAAAAGGTGTCTTAGAGGGGATATGATAACATTATATAAATATGTGCAGGGCCAATATAAAGAGCTCTCCAGGGACCTGTTCATTAACAGAAATGATAAAGAGCACAAATGGAGCCGGCTCCACCGCTGTGTAGGTGAACTCCTCTCGTTCAAATCATCATACAGTCACAAAATACTGGGTGCTTCGTTAGTGCAGTGACCTGCAGAAAATACAGGGCTATTAATAATAGAATACGCATTAATAATAGAGCATACTGATCCAAGGAGAAATCTGATTGCCCTTTTTGGAGTCAAGAAGGAATTTTTCCCCCTAGGAGGCAAAATTCGATATATAGCTTCCTTAGGGTTTTTTGCCTTCTTTTGGATCAAAACGCTGGAATGACAGGTAGAAGGGTTGAACTTGATGGACTTTTGTCTTTTTTCAACCTAAATGACTATGTTACTATGTTACTGTGTTACCTAAACACTTAATTCTAGGAGCATTGGGAATTCAACACATTTGGCTCCTCCCTCATAATTTATTTTTGTTTTGTAGAAATTGATTTGGACTGAAATTACCTACAGCATTACTTTGCAGCAGAAATTCATCACCTTACATTTTCTTATACAAAAAAGCAGCACAACAAGACAATTTATTGTTTACAAGGGTAGGAGGAGGTTCTAGGGAACCGGTTACAGTAACCAGGATGTGGGTGGGATTAGTTAGCCATTACAAAAAAAAGATATTACAGCACAAGAAAGAACTTCCATCCATTACAGTTGGTTGGGAATGGAAGCACAAGTGAAATATAAAGTTTATTTGTCCTTTAAGAGGTTAACATGCATTTCAAACTCAGGTTGAAAACCACACATTGATACATATGATACAGAGGCCTCCATGCATGCATACAAATTTGAGATGTAGTGATAATGAAGTTACTTTTACTTCTTAAGACTGTATTCCCCTAACATTCAAAGGTTTATCTGTAACATGCTTTGCTATGTGATTTTAGAATGTTACTGCAAATTGTTATTGCATAAATCCTGCTGGATACTGTCATTTTTAAGCTCTAAACAAGCAAAAAATACCAGGTGTATTTTAGTCTTAATTAAAAATGCAGGAAGCAATCATTACATGCTCATGTGTTTCCAAGCTTTGTAATAAATAAGCTGGTTTACTGCTCTTTTGTCCACAGTGCTATTTAATTTAATTTAATTTAGTTGAATCTGAAAACAGGTTGGCATATGTTTTCTTCTGTCTGCATATTTGGCAATTATTTCATCCTCAAATTTGCAAAGCATAATTTTAAACAGAATGTTAAAATATATTCTGAAACATGTTTGCCAAATATATAGATAGCAACACTGATTTAATTGTATTATTTCAATGATAGCCATATATGCAGATACAGTTGTTTCTTTATTTTTGTTATTGTTATAAGGCCATCCTACTTTTAGACACATATAAAACATCAGTAAGTAAAAAAAAAAAAAAAAAATCCAGAGATGAGCTAATAAGCTATGAATAGTTAAATTGGACAGAAAATATTTATTTTAAATGTAATAGATTTAGCCAATATTATTGAGCAAAACATACTCGTAAATATGAGTGAGTTATTCCATCAAGATAATGGTGGACCTCATTAACCACTGTGCCTTCAGGAGCACATGGAAGTGCTACTACTGTAGGTCAGGGATGTGGCCATAATCTACAAGGAGGGGTAAGTAAGCATATTGTCTGTGACTAGAGAGGCCAGGGACTTGACATTTTGCTATTTTCCTTGCACTTAGTCGACCATTTTCTGTTTAGCTGGACATACTTATGGTACATATCTATGTATGCAACAGATAGTGTGCCACAACCACTAGATTCATTTTGAAGATTCTTATCACTGAAATCACTACTGAAAATAAAGAAAGAATTGTCATTCATGGAGGTCCAACAACTATCTGTATCTGGTACCTGTTCAAACCTCAAGGCCACAGGTTCAACTCAAAGCAGGGCCAACTAGTAAATTGAGTTATAAGAAGATACTGCTCATCACCACAGTAATTAGTTGCATATTTGGTTAAGTCTTTGAGCAACTGTTAAGTACATTCAGCTGTAATACTACATGAAAACCATTTATTGTAATTATCACACATATTAACAATCTCTCTGATTGTGACTCTGAAAGGTGCCTGGAGATGCCCAGGAGGATGGGGTAGATTAATGACCAAGAAAAAAAAACTGTAAAACATAAGTTTTTTTTTTAATGTGTATACATCTTTATTAAGATTGTTTTCATCATAATTGTCTCCTTCTTGTTACAATAAAAAGTGTGTTTCCAATTTAGGCTTGGTATTGAGAGGTAAACTCTCTCTCTCTCTCTCTCTCTCTCTCTCTCTCTCTCTCTCTCTCTCTCTCTCTCTCTCTCAATATTATACTATGACTGTATATCATATGGTATTGTTTGCATATTACATGTACAGGTAATAAATCTGTACTTGACACCGAATTTAACTAAAACCCTCAGTGGTGATGAAATTAAACGGTGCTCCATCTGTACACATTTTGGATAAATTAAAGATCAAGAGCACAAAGCATACTCCATACTGCCCAGAATTATTATGATTACTACATTGCAGTTGTATTCAAGAACAACTGAACATAAAAAAATGCACACTTCAAGGCTCCCCTGGGTAAATTGAAAAATATATAAAATATATATAAAATGCAATACATAAAAAAAAAAAAAGAGAAAGAACGCACAAGAATTGTATGCCCACACAGCAAAGCACATCCTTATGCATTAACTGGTTAATAAAACTGGTTAATAATTTATATTTTCTTGACATGGTAAAGACTTTAATAAATAAAAGTAGGAGATGAAAATGTACACCCACAAACATTGCTCCATGATTTCCAATGTGTTCCATTGAGTGGCTTTTTTATCTCCTCTGTATGTCACAGATCATTCTTTGTGAGAATCTATACTATCTGTGATTCCATTTACTCGTGGATCTGTGTATTGCATTGGTTATAATGCGGAGTTATGCAGCTTTGGAGAAGTGTGAATTCCAACTGTATGGACTATTAAACTACAAGTTTTTGGAATAGTGTTTTTGGAATGTGTGGATTTGGTCCTAAGACATAGAGGGGGATATGAATAAAAACTCCTGCACTGTAAAGTGTCGGGAGTTTTATAATAAAATTGCTGTTTGAAATGTATAACACTGATTGCACTTTTTTATAACTCTCAACCCTTTGTAGTGAGGGAGAGAGGAGCTTTTTAGTGCCTGATTCTTTTATACATAGCCTGGGTACCAGAGACTCCTGTGAGCCTGCTTTATACATTGGTGCACTCACGGATTGCGACAGTATTTGTCACAATCTGCGAGTGCGCCATGTTTATACATGCCCCCCATAGTGCTTTACCCTTCACCTTTCAAGCGTCTTCCTAAGACAGAGGCATGGTCAGGCATGTGTGAGGCCATGTGACATCAGGCAATGGAAAGTGATGCCAAGTAATTGTGTGCCAGGTTTCTCAGCAGTCTGAACTGGTCCACAGGACAATAGGTTTGTGTGTTAAAATGTTTACATATGTGAAGGAAGCTTATTGCTTGTTCTCTGTGGCAGGACATGCCAGGAGTTGCCAGAAAATACACAGGTTACCTTGAAATGTTGGCTTACTTCCCCTTTAAGGAAAAAAATGCTTATTATTTTCAACTAAGATTCAGATATTAAGGTATTAACTCTGATGGCTCCATTAGGATATAATAATTTAAGAGAAAGAAACATATACATTTGGTAGTTTCCATTAACTACTGCTGACCTGTCTTTTTCATATCATTCCTGATGATACAAAATGTGAAAAGAGTATACATGACAAATTAAGTAATTATTCAGTAAATCCAATGGCTAATTGCACACAGGAACCTCTGGGAAATGTGTGACAAATCTGCATCTGATTCTAAAAGGCAGAAAAGAAGCTGAAGTTAATAACCTCTCAAATGCTGACAGGTTTGAAAGTGCCTGAAATGCATCATTTCTCCAGACATATTCCTTGCTTAAGCAAAATGAAGAATTCTAAGTGTACCCGTCTGTCCTGCAATAACTTTAATGACTGAAAAAGCAATGGAGCCACACAGCATCACCTACATCACCTTGATAACTGAATTTTGAAATGAGGCTAAGGTGACAAAGAAAATGCACAATTCTTTTGGCTGACTGTGTAATTTTTCCCCCCACCATAATTAATGAGCTGATCATAATGTTAAAGGGAAACTTGTATTTTGTTCATATTTGATTAATGTGTGTATTGAGATGAACATGAACTAATTATGCCTGACATCCTTCCCTTAAAATTAAACTGTAATTGCAAATAATGACTACAGAATATAAAATGCATGCAGTTAAGCCTTTATGATGGAAAAGTGTGATGGCACGTTCCTTTATGAGTTAAACAAAACTTTTCAAGACTATAAATGTATTTGTTGATGGCTAATGTAATACTATGTAAGCATACCTCCCAAATCCCCCCCTGGAAAATCAGGGCACCAGAGGTGTAGCTCGGGAGGTCAAGTTTCTCATGTTTCTCTTACACATATTTTTGGGATTCAAACTTGTTTGGACAGGGTCTACATCGCCATCTAATGGCTGATTAGATACAGTGGATATAAAAAGTCTACACACCCCAGTTAAAATGTCAGGTTTCTGTTCTGTAAAAAAATGAGACAAAGATAAACCATTTCAGAACTTTTTCCACCTTTAATGTGACCTATAAACTGTACAACTCAATTGAAAACCAAACTGAAATCTTTTAGATAGAGGGAAGAAAAAATATAAAAATAAAATAATGTGGTTGCATAAGTGTGCACACCCTCGTATAACTGGGCATGTAGCTGTGTTCAGAATTAAGCAATCACATTCCAAATCATGTTAAATAGGAGTCAGCATACACCTGCCATCATTTAAAGTTCCTCTGATTAACCCCAAATAAAGTTCAGCTGCTCTAGTTGGTCTTTCCTGAAATTGTCTTAGTCGCATCCCACAGCAAAAGCCATGGTCCACAGAGAGCTTCCAAAGCATCAGAGAGATCTCATTGTTAAAAGGTATCAGTCAGGAGAAGGGTACAAAAGAGTTTCCAAGGCATTAGATATACCATGGAACACAGTGAAGACAGTCATCATCAAGTGAAGAAAATATGGCACAACAGTGACATTACCAAGAACTGGAGCTCCCTCCAAAATTCATGAAAAGACAAGAAGAAAACTGGTCTGGGAGGCTACCAGGAGGCCTACAGCAACATTAAAGGAGCTGCAGGAATATCTGCAAGTACTGGCTGTGTGGTACATGTGACAACAATCTCCCGTATTCTTCATATGTCTGGGCTATGGGGTAGAGTGGCAAGACGAAAGCCTTTTCTTACGAAGAAAAACATCCAAGCCAGGCTACATTTTGCAAAAACACATCTGAAGTCTCCCAAAAGCATATGGGAAAAGGTGTTATGGTCTGATGAAACCAAGGTTGAACTTTTTGGCCATAATTCCAAAAGATATGTTTGGCGCAAAAACAACACTGCACATCACCAAAAGAACACCATACCCACAGTGAAGCATGGTGGTGGCAGCATCATGCTTTGGGGCTGTTTTTCTTCAGCTGGAACTGGGGCCTTAGTTAACCCTTTAAGGGCCAGGGATATTCCTGGGCCAAGGACCAGAGCGTTTTTCAATTTTTAATACGCGGTTTTTGAAACATAATTTTCCTCTCTCTCATTTAACGTACACATACAAGTTATATGTTGTTTTTAAAGGACAGTTAGAGCTTTCTTTTGATACCCTATACATAAAAATGATTTACATTTTAGTATTAAAAAATTAATATAAAAGAGGAAATTTGTGAGGAAAAAAAAGTTTTTCCTTATTATTTTCCCAGTAATAACCTACATAACTAGTGCAACACTAACCCACTTATCCCCACTAATTAACTAACTAATAAAAAAGAAAAATATTGGTTCCCAAACCCCCCATAACAAAAAAGACAGAAAAAAACTCTGAAGAGTGCAATGTCAGATCAGTAAAAATCATGCAACAGGCATGCAGGGGTTAAATTTTATTAAATAAATATATTAAAATTACCTTTATTTATTAAAAAAAACTTTATAAATTGTAAAAATAAAAAAATCTGTTAAAAAAAACTAAATGAGGGCCATAAAGTGGAAGGAAACTGATCACAGTTAAAAACTGTGATCAGCAATGAAAGGGTTAATTTTTTTTAATTTTTTTTTTTTTACCTTTGTATTTAATTAATTTATTTTTACTTACAGGTCACTCTCTGTGCTTCACTATAAGATTGTGAAGCACAGAGAGTGAATTAGAGGCAAAGTCAGTGTGTGAACACACTGACTTTGCATCTAATTTGCATGTAATCGCAGTGATCACTCAATCACCGCGATCACATGCCCTGAAATCGACCGATCGGGTCCAGGAGCTTTGCCTCGGGTGCGAGGCTTAGTCCTGGACCCGTTGCAGACTAGCTGGCGGTGCCCACGGAGCGCACCGCCGGCTAGACTGCATGACGAGTTAACTCGTCATAAGGTCGCTAACGCGGCGGCTCTTATGACGAGTTAACTCGTCATAAGGACTGGAAGGGGTTAAGATAGAAGGAATTATGATAAGTTCCAAATACCAGTCAATATTGGCACAAAACCTTCAGGCTTCTGCTAGAAAGCTGAACATGAAGAGGAACTTCATCTTTCAGCATGACAACGACCCAAAGCATACATCCAAATCTACAAAGGAATGGTTTCACCAGAAGAAGATTAAAGTTTTGGAATGGCCCAGCCAGAGCCCAGACCTGAATCCGATTGAAAATCTGTGGGGTGATTTGAAGAGGGCTGTGCACAGGAGATGCCCTCGCAATCTGACAGATTTGGAGTGTTTTTGAAAAGAAGAGTGGGCAAATCTTGCCAAGTTAAAATGTGCCATGCTGATAGACTCATACCCAAAAAGAGTGCTGTAATAAAATCAAAAGGTGCTTCAACAAAGTATTAGTTTAAGGGTGTGCACACTTATGCAAAAACATTATTTTTTTTTAATATTTTTTTCTTCCCTCTATCTAAAAGATTTCAGTTTATTTTTCAATTGAGTTGTACAGTTTATAGGTCACATTAAAGGTGGAAAAAGTTCTGAAATGATTTATCTTTGTCTCATTTTTTTTTACAGCACAGAAACCTGACATTTTAACAGGAGTGTGTAGACTTTTTATATCCACTGTACATCCCCTGTTATATGCATATGTAATTTATCAAATTGTACAGCTGTGCCTAAAATTATGGTGTTTTATAAATAAAAAGTCCAGCTGTTGATGGACTGCACTGGATAGATGCAGCTTGGCACCCTAGAATTACAAGCATTTAATGAGATTACAGGATTCCACTGCTATAAACTACACATTTAATGTGATTGGATGAAATGCTGGCAATTATTATCATGGTGTCTTTCATTGTGGTAACATGGTTTGATCATGTGTAATAATAAGGGGAAGGTACATAGTATCCCTGAGTCATGTGCTGATTACTACAGGTTATGAGCATGTGTCTTCAGGTTTAGGCACAACCCCTTCATGACCAGACTGTTTTTGGAATGTTGTGCGTTAATGACCGTGGCTGTTTTTACACTTCTGAGGTGTTTGTGTTTAGCTGTAATTTTATTCTTTGTTATTTGCTGGACCAGCACATATGATATATTTTTTTTTTCAGGACAAGAAGGGCTTTCTTTTGATGCCATTATTTTGTTTATATCATTTATATTATTATGAAAAAAATAGAAAAATATGTTGAAAAATGTATAAAAAAACCACTTTTCCTGACTTTTATTTGTAAAATCTTTTACTAAGCTACAAAAGCAAATAAAAAAACCTGCTAATTAGATTCTAATATTGGTCCTGAGTTTAGAAATACCCAATGTTTATATGTTTTTTTGCTTTTTTTTAATGTTGTAGTGTAATAAATACAAGTAGCACCTAGCTGTTTCAAAACCATTTTTTCCAAAATTAGTGTTACTGACATTGTAACATCAATATTACTGCTGAATCAGCCCCGCATGTACATATTTTTTTTAAAGTAGACATCCGAGGGTATTCAAATTGGGGTATTTTGACACTTTTCATGCAGTAATTTTCCCACCAATCTTTGACAAGTTTTGGCATAGTCATTTTTTTGTGTTTTTTTCCTCACACTCTTTGTATTTAGATATGAATTTAAAGGGGTTGTTCAGTATTTTTTTTGCCAAACAACACCCCAATATATGTTAAGCAACTTCCCCTGAGTATAGCGGTACCCCACATGTATTAGTTTGCTAGTGTTATGTGGCAGGTAAAGGGACACGGTCATTGCAGCTTTAAAACATTTATTTATTATGTAATGCTTGTGACTACATTTCCTATCATGCTCAGCCAGCCAAAAGTGACCGTAGCATCATAGGGAATGTAGTCTATAGTAGGAAGCACAAATTGTTGCTATCCTTGCTATCCTGCTGCTGCATGGATGATATATCCAGCTGCTGCGGGCCCCTATCTACTGTTGGGGGGCCAATGCAAGGCACTGGCCCCACTAGCAGTTTTTTTTTTTATATAAAATATCCATAGAGGACCACCAACAGACCTAACATGTCACTGGTCCTCTAAGGATTAACGTCTTATTTTTATTTAATTTAATAGTATTTATTTATTTATTTTATTATTATTATTTTTATTTATTTATTTAATTGTATTTACTTTTTTATTTATATTAGACTCTAACTTTATCCCTAGGGTTATGGTTAGTACAAACCCTAATTCTAACTCTAGGATTAGGGTTTTGAAGATCTCTAACCCTAACCCAAGGGTTAAGGTTAGCAAAATAAAAATATAAATAAAAAAAGTATTTTTAAATTTTTTATTTTTTTTTAATAAAAAAAAAACCTGGGGTGCCTGGATGGGCTTGGGGGGACCAGGGGTGGCTTCCAGCACTTCCAGGCAACTGCTTTGACAGCTAGTAACATCCGGGCACAGTGATTGGCTGTCACCGTGCCCGGATGTTTCCGGGGGGGGGCCTCAACCGACATGACTGAAGTGTCTCGATATCGAGACACTTAGCCATGCCGTTTAAATCATGATCGCGGCATGCCAGAGCGCATACTGCGATCGGATCTGCATGACGGTCCTGGACCGTCGTTGGTCACGAAGGGAGTTTTTCCTCATGACGGTCCAGGACGGTCATTGGTCACGAAGGGGTTAAACACACTTTGTTTGCATGTGCAGTTATCCTGCAGATGGTCCACAGAGTGAATAGAAATGCTGATCATGCTATTTGCACTCACAGGTCTTTATATCAATAAAAGTGACACAATCTATATTAAGATCGACAGCATAAAATCAACATTTCAAACCAGCAAGTGGTTCTTCGTCCACAGATGACCACCGTATGAAACCAAACACCTGTATGTAGTGTGAAGCAATTAACAAAAACAACAAGCACTGTAGGACTGCATACACCTACACCCACAAGTGCCATAGCAACAAGAAAATAAAGAATGTGAAAAGTAATATTGCCAGAGAATAAATCTGGATCCCTCACTTGTGTCATAAGAGGAAGATAAATGAGGAGGAGAGATACTAAAAAATCAATACACAAATCAGCATCAGAGTCCATGAACATCCGGACGTATAAACTATCCTTAATATTAACACTGCCCTTATAATCAACTCTAAGGCAGGAATCACATGTTACAATTTGTTCATTCGGGCCACGGGGCGAAATGGTATTAACTGTATGTATTTTTTTTTTTTTTATAAATATATAAATCTTTATTGTGATTTTCTGTATCAAAAATTTTCAATATACAAAAAAAAAAAAAAATTCAATATTTCTTTCTTACATCCTTTGTACAGAAAATACATTTCCTTAAACATAAACACACCATTATTTTCCTGTAGATCAATTTACAGGACCATAATACATTTAAGACATTACTTAAAAAAAAACATATATTAGAATGAAAAAGCACTCTGACACAAACCAACGCGCTACACTCACGGGGGTCCGAGGGAGGACCTGTTGTAACTAGCAAGGGAGGATTTATTTATTTTTTCCGATACACACAGCCCTAACGCACCTGGGTATTGATTTTGGTCACATCACAGATCCCGGGCTAGTAAATCCATACATTTATTCCATTTTGCCACATTCTTCATATTCTTGGATTGATGGAGGGAGATACCTCTCTCCATTTTTAATTGGTATTCTAATTGTATTTTTCTCTCCCTCCAGCCAGGGATCTGCGGTGTTCTCCATTTCCTACCTATAAAAAGGCTTTTTGCCATTCTTTAGTACACGGGAGATTTAAATGGAGAAGAAGGGTTTCAGGCTTATTTGGAACCTGAATATTAGTCAGATTCTCTAGTTTTATCAACATTTCCTGCCATATTGTTTTAAGAGGTGGACAGGACCACCAAATATGTAGCATGTCTCCTCTGCCCATATTACATCTCCAACATGTGTCTAAAGTATCGGCCTGCATCTTCGCACATTCGAGTGGGCACCAGATACAATCTATTTAGTATTTTATAGTGTGTTTCTACTAGATTAAGACAATGTACTGTTTTGTATAATGTAAAAAAAGCCCTTATTAAATCCTCTCTAGATATTACAATATTCATATCTCTTTCCCATTTGGGAAAGGCCTTAAATTCAATTTTTGCCTGTATGTATTCATTGAGTCTCAGTGCTGGAACAAAGCACTGGATCTGTCACCACCTTGAGGTAAAGGTGGAATGTGGTCAATAGCCAAAATCATGTGACCATTTTGTCAGACTTTTGTCTCGATGTGCAGTACATATGTCTGATATTTGTATATAGTGGGGGCTCATAAGTAGGTGAACAGATCATAATATGACATGATTTGTTTCAGATAATTTCATATTATTATGGGTGAAAAATTAAACAATGCCCTAGTGGATAATCAAAGAATACTGCAAGACACAGAATGATGAAAGGGCTAGACAGAAATGGGCTGAAGAATTGAATACACCTCCTAATAATAAAGTGTAATATCTACTCTATACCTACGTTTGCACCCTTCATATACATTTATTTATTTTTTTACAGGTTTGCAAACTACACATCCCCTTGCCAGATAAAAAGTGATTAGTGAGTTGCAGAAATATGTTAGTTAACTGCATTTTGGGAGAAATAAAGCTGTACAGGTTCATGTTTATTTTTCAATAAGAAGGTTATGAATAGTTTTGGAAGTGATTGAGAATTTGGGGCTTTAAAATCCTGACTTCAAGTCTTTTATGTAAAATGTACTGAAGTTATAGATGACCATCCAGTCCATGGCATGGAAACTATGAAGGTGGATCAATTAGCAGATGGATACATCAATAACAATGGCAACTACATATCCTTCACTACTGAGCAGGGATAGAGATGGTAACCAAGTGAAATGGTAAGGAGGATGGGGAAGAAATTACCATTTTTGGATAAATATCACACATGCTTAACATTCCAATGGTAATTTGCATAAGTGAAAGTCATGCATTCACTGGAGATCAAGCAATGTTGGGGACGTGTTAAGCATTGTTTATAAATCTAAATGTATAGTTTTGATACATTGATTAAAGCAAAACAATTTGCATTCACAAGATTTGAATTACTAAATAAAAAACAAACATATTTTACCAAATCCATCAAAACTGTTTAATTAAATGTCTCATGTGCATAATGCAAAACAAGAAAGTCGCTTGCAGCAATTAAAGGTAAATTACTATCCAATGTGGAGTTATGTTAACATGTCTCACAGAAAAAACCTTACATGTCCTTGGAACTGAAGTAATTGCTGCTTTCAAACTAGAGCTTTATAATTTTCCCCTTAACTTGCTATGCTTGTTTCACTATGAAAAGACTTCAAAAGCACAGTGATTCTTCACTGCTGCTGAAAAACATATTTCACCGTTTAATCTCCTTCTAGGATATTTTTTTTTTTCTTACTATAGAATACAATAAACCAGACCAGGAAGTATTTGACTTTTCACAAAACACAAAATTCTAGTGAATTGACAAACTCTGTTATTCATGCCTGATATTTTAATAAAGGCCTGCTTTAGAAAGAGCATTTCTAACATTACTCTTACTTGCTCTTACTTAAGATAGACGGCCACCATGTTTCCTTTTCTTCCTCTGCATTTAGAGCTTCGCTGAAGAGTATAGCTCGCGCTTACTGTCCACAGTGCCTGTATCTCAAAAATTGGTAATTAGATCCCCTATGTCCCTCTCTGTTACTTTTCTCCTTGTCCTTTGGACAAAATAAAATTAGATTTCTCATAGAACAGAATAATGTAGGGATAAACAGTTGCTAAAAGTGGGGGAACAACAGTCTACTAACCTGTAGTAAGAAAAAATGTTTTGATACATTTATTAAAAGAAAAAAAAATGGAATATATGAAACAGTTATGGGAAATCTAATAATTGAATATAAATGTTAACTACTTAAGAACTGGCTGTTTGTGACATTTTTGGTGGTTCTAGATAATGAATGTTTTTACATTTCTGCAGTGTTTGTGTTTAGCTGTAATTTCCCTATTTTTAATTTAATATACACACACATATTATACATTGTTTCTATCACCATAAATAGGGTTTTCTTAAGATACCATTGTTTTCATCATACCATATAATTGAATATGAAGAAAATTCTAAACTTTTTGTAACTTTGACCTCAAAATCTTTTATGCAATTAAAAATGGTAAAAAAAAGACACCAGCTATATGGTTTCTAATCTTTGTGCTGAATTTAGAAATACCAATGTTTACATGTTTTTCTGTTGTTTTTTTTTTTTGCAAATTGCAGTGACCTTTCAACCGCAACCGTCAATCTAAATTTAATCTTTGCGCTAACCCTAACTCACCTGTAACCTAACTGTAACTCTAACTTTAGGATTAGTAGCAGACTTGGCAACAGTGTTCAATGCCAGTCAGCACTTGCGAAGGCCATTAAGATGTATAAAACAGAGAATTGATTCACAGGAGAAATATATCATCTTGACTCTTTATAAGGAACCAGTACATAAAAAGAACATTATGGAACTTGAATCAGTGCAAAGGAGGGCAAAAAAATTGGAAGATCTAACTCTTGAAGAGAGACTAAAAAAGTTGCATTTATGTATGCTAATAAAACAGCATTTACATGGCATATGATAACATTTCATAAATATGTGTAGGGCCAATATAAGGTGCTCTCCAATGACCTGCTCATTAACAGAAATATACAAAGAACAAGAGGTCACCCTTGAATACTGGAAGAGTGAAGATTTCATAAACAACACAGGAAGGAATTATCTACATTAAGGACAATAAAGACTTAGAATTCACTGCCAAGGATGAAAAACATACTTAAAAGAAAGAAGAAAGCTTTAGTGACAACTGGCTTCAAATTAATCTCAAAAGTTGAATGATTTGGAAGCATTTTGGGTATAAAAATAAAAATACAGATTTCTTTTGGATCGACAGCAGTAAACAGGATTACTAAAAGTGTTGAACTTGAAGGATGTAAGTCTTTTTTTCAACCTAAACCACTATGTAACTATATATAACCATAGTTGGCAATTTAGTAAACAGACCAATAAAAGAACACAAATACTTTAGCAGGTTTTTGCTTACATTTATTAAATAGGTTAGTTTGCAAGAACGTTGTAGGTTAAGTTGCTTGCATTATTTAATATGTACTATTAACTTTATTATGTTTCTTTAAGCACTAAAATCCATTTGAGATTTTATATGTACAATAAAGACTCAATTTTAAACAAGGTATATCATATTTTTTTTTAATTAATATAGAGAGAAGACAAAATTATCAAGGCAAATAATACATGTATATGTAGGTATATTAATCTTACCTCCTCTTTGTATTGTTGATTGTAATTTCAGTAGAAGTAAACCAAAAATCTAGGGAGCAGCCTATTGCCAAAAAGTGAAAACCAGCAGTGACAGTGAATATGTGAGATCCCACAAACACACATTCCAAAAATGGTCCAGTGTGCTTTTTCAGTATTCATTTTTTGGGTTTAAGAAATGGTCTGTCGCCAGAATATATATATATATATATATATATATATATATATATAAAAATTCCAAAGATGAGGACTCACAGGATTTGTTTAAAATTATATTGTTGTTTATTTGTGGGAACAAATAAAAAATCACCGTTTCAGTCTATACTCAGGAAAGTCTTGAGTATAGACTGAAATATTGATTGGTTTTTGTTCCCACAAATAAACAACAATGTATTTTTTAAACAAATTCTGTGAGTGCCCATCTTTGGAATTTTGGTGCAATAAGCCAAGGTCATTTATCGGATTGATATAAAAAAGGTATTACTATAGGGGTATGTATATATATATATATATATATATATATATATATATATATATATATATATATGTATATATACATACCCCTATAGTAATACCGTTCAACTTCCAGATAAGTGTATTATCTCCTATAAGTTATGTTAATGTCCATATTTTATTTATCAGTGAGATTAAAAGATTGTCTGTTGTGACAATATATGTATATATATAAAAGGTATCTGTGTTTCAGCAAGTCGTTTATATACGTACATCCGCAATAGGCATTCTTTTAATCGCATTAATAAATAGAATTTGGACTTTTACAACTGGGTAATCCTTAAGTCCTGGATCGTTGGGTGGGCCATGAGGACTGGGTTGGAAACCACTCTTCTAGAACACCCATCTGGAATTTCAGAATGAAAAGAAAAATATTTTAAGGGTTAAAAAAAAAAAACATTCTTATTTTGCTGATAGAAATAGTTGTTCAGAATGTGAATCTGTTCTCATACACTCATATTTGGAATTGAAAAGCATGTGATTAATTGGTACCAGTAATAGGAAAACAAGTATTATTGCTATATTTCATTCTCATGTAGTGCTGTTTTGAATTAAATAGCATTTTCTATGCAATTCTGTGCAATAACTCATATGGGAATGCTTGCACGAGGATATTCAACCTCAAATAATGGTTATATTTAGTTTGGTTTATATTACAAACAACATAGGATCATTAAGCATGATATGTAAGGAATAATCCCCTAAGATAACGGGATAAATATATTTCAAGAACAATCATAATAAAATGACAATGATTATAATAGCATGCCATGAAATGTTATTATTGTCTCTTCTCTCCTTCTTCAAAGCCCAGGCTTCACATTTCAGTGTTCAGTATTATTTTATCCCTTTATATAAAAAAATGGAATACTGACCACAAAAATGTAAGCAATAACTATTAATCAAGTAAACAAATTATGATATTTGTCAAACTACAATAGTGCTATTAATTTAAATATATTGTTATGACGTTATTACTATTGCAAATGTAATCTTCCATAAACTACAATGTAATTCTAAATCTAGATATTAATATGCATGTGTGTGCCTTTAAGTGTTTGAGGAAACGTTTGTTCAATTTGCCCCATTCAATATTGTGGACTGATCATTAAAACCTGCTGTAATAGTTTTCCTCTATCAAATGTGAGTGTTAAAGTCCCATCTATATGCTGTATTTAGCACTGAATTATTTTCAGTATATGTGGTGTGAACATTTCAATACTGATAATCAGTTTTTTTTTGTTTCACCAAGTTATCATTTCTTCATTTAGAACAACTGTTTAACTAGTGGAAAAACATGTAGTATGAGACTTAATTCTAAGGATTATATAGAACGAAAACATTTCTTAAATCTCCAAATAATGTCAACAGGAACATTAGTCTAAAAAAATGTAACTTTCATATTTGAAGAGGGACTAAACCCACAAAAATTTAAATTTTACATATGGAAGACCATTATTCCTTGTGTTTTATCTTTTTCACAAATGTCATTTTGTAAAGTTGCTTCTTCACCCAGCCAGCAGAGAGGCTATGCATGCGAAAGATAATACAAATGCTAATATAAACAGATAGAAAGATAGTAGAAAGTAGTGAGAAGATGAGGGAGCCATAGCCTCAGAGTAGTTACACAAAACATTGGAGCTGAAATACAATAGGAGCACAGACTTTACTGAAGATTCATAGGCAAGTTGTTTGTGCCAGCAAATTGAAACAAATAAGGTAAGTATATATTTTAATTTTTCAATAAAATAGAGCTATAATGTAATTACTCCCCACACATAAGCAGTAGTCTTGTCACACAAATCAATAAACCAAATACGTGTATATGTGCAAATGTGTACATGCCTGCTTCAAAACTGACAGAAAAACACAAATCTAAAAAAGACCATAAGTTGTAAAAGTAGTTTCATAAAGGTAATACCATTCACATCTCACAAGCATCATTGCTAAAAGAATTTTCAAAAGTTTGATATAAAGCATAAACATACATCAACACAAATCCTAACATTTAACTGAAAAATAAACAAGCATGCAAAGGAAAGAAATCATTCTGTACTCATTGTGTACTTTTTGTGTTGTTGAAGTCAATTGTTGTGGACTTTTTGTGCAGGCCCCCACACTTGAGGTAGCACATTACTATATTTAGACACTTAAGTAATTTGTCTGCCTCCATTTTGGAGTTGTAGGGGCTCAAAATCTCATTCAGAATGCATGTGTGCAGGTCTTTTACATGTATCTATTTTGTTTGAATGATTGTCGTTTTAAACACTCCTCACCATACCACTACCTTTGCTAACACCTTTTAATTCTACTCAATACCTTTAATCTTTAAAATTGGAGTTATAACTTATATCAGAATAGTAAATGCATTTCTGAGGTTTTTTTTAAATTGCACAACGCTTCTACAAGATTTGGTAAAATTCTACAAAAAAACACTCATTAATATGTAAGCGTTTATAGAATGAACCAAGAGATAAAAAAAAAAATATTAATTTGTTTTACTCCAATACTGTTAAACATATTAAATACAATTTAAGAAGCATGATATATAATTGGTACAATACACCAGAATGTTGTTTAATAGTTTAAAATATTCTTAAGATTCAGAAAAATTAGCAAACCCCCACACAGGCTCCGTTGAATTTAAAAAAGCATTCATAAGCTAAAGTGATTATCACAAACTTTTGATCTCAAAAGCCTGTGGAGGGCACAGCATCCTTGTGAAATATGGCATTCTAGGTTGATAAATTGCAGCAAAGTCAAGCAAAATTAAAAATGATGCAACTTGTCAATTTGCAACTCTTGATAAATAGGCCCCAAAGGTCTTCTAACTCACATCATTAGCTTCTTTCAGTTGAAACACTTCTAAAGATTATCCTCTACAGCATGAAAAACCTACAATTTTATTTTTTCCAGTTCAGGAAGATTTGACCTTAAATTGACTGTGAGTTTTAAAATAGCTTACTTATATTTTAATATGTATTAATATGTGTTATATGTAATATGTAGATTCAAGGGTTTCAGACTTTAAACTCTACATCTTTAGATTATAATTCATGAATTATCGTATTGTCCCTTATTATAGGTTGCACTCTATTTGCCGTGATTTAGGTTTTTAAATTACAGGTGCAGCCTACAATCTAGGTTTATGAGTGTCCCTCCCTGTGTACCTTTGGGTACCATCTCCTGTGGGGGCACATTAACACTTAGATGCTGTTTTTTTTTTCTTTAAAAATTACCATTTAATATACTATAATTGAGACAAGTCAATACTATATATTTTTCCTTTTAAGTTCATGTCTAGAATTTGGTATAATTGTACCAGATTTTAGGTATGCTTGCAGCTCCTGCTACCTCCGGGGCTGTTATTATTTTGTTTACACATAGGTACTTTCTTGTGCACTCTGCATTCTCAGGTTGGACTGTCCTGCTTTTCTATCTGGGGCAGGTAGGTTGCACATTGCAGAAGGAACAGGCACCAGATATTATTTTCTTTAGCCTTTCAAGAGGCCTGCTTATTTGCCTCAAATAAATGAGTGTAGGCTCTTGGAGCACAGGGTTTGGTACCCCAGACCTCAGGGCGGTCACTTTAGGAATGCTTTTTAGGGAATAAATTGATTATTCCAACACCAGACTGGGAGACTGCTGGTTCCTATCTAGGCCTGCCTGATTGCAGAGAGTCTTTTCGCTTGAAGAACTAAACTTAATATGTTTTAGACAGTTTCCTTCAACTAGACTTTTGGTTGGTTCTAATATGTTTCTGACTGGTCGGGGTTGCTTTGAACCTAGTAATAAATAAATGTGGCCATCTGTACTTCATATCATCAAAAGTTGCTAAAAGTCTGATATGCAGTACTTTAGGTTGCAAAAAGACACAAGTCCATCAAGTTCAACCCTTCTACCTATCATTCCAGATTTTGATCCAAAAGAAGGCAAAAACCCCTAACCCCTATTTTTAATTTTGCCTCCTAGGGGGAAAAAATCCTTCTTGACTCCAAAGGGCAATCAGATTTCTCCTTGGACCAGTAAGCTCTACTATTCAAGCGTATCCTATTATTAATAGCCCTGTATGTTCTGCTTTTCTCAAAAAAAAAAACATCCAGACCATTTTAAATGCATCTATTGTGGTTGATAGCACTACCTCTCTTGGCAGTGAGTTCCATAACTTTATTGTCCTTACCATAAAGAATCCCTTCCTTTGCTGTCAATGAAATCTTTGCTCTTCCAGTCTCAGGGGGTGACCTCTTGTTCTTTGTACCTTTCTGTTAAGGAATAGGTCCCTGGATAGCTCTTTATATTGGCCCTGCACATATTTATATAATGTTATCATATCCCCTCTGAGACGCCATTTTTCTAACGTATATAAATGCAATTTTTTAAGTCTCTCTTCATAACTAAGATCCTTAATAAACAAATTAAAAAGAAGAGGGCCCAAAACATACTCTTGAGGTACTTCACTTAGATTATTGGATGTTGGATAAAATGCTCAACCAGGTGTCTTAAACTACAGCACTGTAAGTGTTGCAGGATTATATCTCCCATTTTCCACTATCAGTATTTTCATGCTACCAGTATAATCTCAAAAAGTATGATTGAAGATGTTGGCTGTAATATGTCACTACTGATCTAGAGGCTGAAACTAGTTTGTGTCCTATAGAGTTTCTCATCTAGATGATTTTGGTAGTTGTGACCTATGTACGAAGCAAAATGGTAGTAATTGTAGGAAGCCATGTGTCCATTTCTAAGCATTAGGTGCATTTCCATGTCTAAAACATATATATCTGCCAATTTGTTTGTATCTCCAGAGTGTTGCAAACCAACAGTGCTCTAAAGCTTTAGCAATACACAGAGGTACTTGTCTGTACACAAAGTCATAAAGGTTAAGTCACAAAAAAAAAAGATAAGTTTTCCAGCATGTCTATCTTTCAAGCGTATCTATTAATGGCTCAATTTTTAGTGAACAGAATACATTGGGAACAAAAGTTATGAAAATGCCCAAATTAAAGAAAATAGGTAAGTAACAATACTTAAAAAGGTTGGACAATAACCTGAGTACAAAGATTACGAGCCGCCATATGGATACAAATGCGTTAGGTAATTTGCACACTGGTAATAGTTCTTTAGTTGAATTCTCTTTCTTGAAATGACAGTAAAGCTGCCATTTATTTGGACACTTATAGTGCATTTTAAAAGTCCAGGATTCAATTTAATCATGAAACACTCCAAAGCGGGGCGCATGTACATGTAATGGAAAAAATTAAAAAACCATAGAGCAATATTGTACATAAAAAAAAATTAAAAAAAAATAAAAAATATATATATATATATGTTTATCATTTTCATATAATATTGTGTTATGGTTCTTTCATTTGTTCCTTACATGTACATGTGCCCTGCTTTGGAGTGTGTTTTTTTCTGGAAAGTGGTGGAGGAGTACTTTGCTTGGTGCTGTAGTTCAGCTAGGAAGAGTATCATTTTATTATTTTCCCCTGTGGTGTGTTTTTCCCTTTTGTGCCTTTTTCAACTTAATCATGCTCATCCACATTGTTACCTTGTTATAAACCTTTTTATGAACAGACAACATTATCTGACCAAATACTTAGAAGCTTGATGTTTCTAAATATGTAACAGTTCCGTCATCAAATTTGTTCACTTGTTCATATCACACCATTTCTGTCAGCCTAAAATGAAATAAAAACGTTATAATTCTAAATATACTGATAAACAATAATGAATACCGATTTAACAGTCGTTCTGCCAGATTAACCAACTCTGTCGGAACAAACTGAATTCATACATATACAGTTCACTTATATTGTATAAATATAGCATGTGAAACTGTGCACAATTGATTAACTTCATAAAACCATGTATTAAAAAAAGTGCTAAAATATTTCATATGACCTTTAACAAAAACCTCTAAAGCGTTGATTATATAATGAATAATTAAAGGAGAAGATGAAAATAATATAAAGATATTTGTATTCATTTTGCAGTATATGTATCTATGTTTTTCATCATACTCGTGTCTTCATTATCTATTAGCTAATATACATGTGCATGAATATTTTATATATACTGCAAATAAATATATGTCTATTAGACATTTTCATTCATTATCTTGTGTATTCAGTAAATGCCATACTGATCTGAAGGGAATTTTAAAAAGTGTGCATGTTGAATTTAGCTACTAAGGACTAAATCCTTTCTACAAACTAAGTTTTTTCATTGTTAATCTCTAAAGAATGGTTTTATTTTAGTTTAATCAGTGGCCATAGCTAGGAAACCAATCCAATTCAAACAGCAGATCCATAATTAAAGATAATGAACTAATTTAGTTATATTTGTTAACCTTATCTTGCATTGGAAATTGACTGCTGAAATTTGGTTCTTGACAATATTATTATATTATAATTGGATACTTTTCTAGGTAGAAATGGTGTCCTGGGAATTTTCTTTTCATATTTTGCTTTATGACAATGTCATTGGTATGTCACCTTTCTCATTACTATATAAATATTTAACATGTAGATTTACAAGTTAGCCATCTGCTCTGTGGTAGAACTGATATGTCAACTTTCATTCCACAGTACTTAATTGACCAAAGGCACATTTGAGGTTGACAGCAAATTTTCAAATACTAGAAGATGAAATGAAAATGCACACTGTAAAGGGGCAGTATAAAGCAATCAATATATATTATAGATGAGAACATGTCTAACTACTTACTACATTTTTTTTTAAATATCTGTAGGTTTGTGTTTGTGTGTATCTGTGCCTTTGTGTGTGTGTGTGTGTGTGTGTGTGTGAGTGTGTGTGTGTGTGCCTGTGTGTGTGAAGAAAGTAAGAGAAAAGGAAAGTAAATGTGAGAGGGGAGAAAAATAGAAAGCAAGAGAGTGAGAAAGAAAAAGAGAAAAGTAAAGGAGAGCAAAGGAAACAAATACCGAATGAGTGAAATCACATAGTGACTTTTGTGATAAAACATGGAAAGGTCAAGCACAAAGGTCTTGCCTAATGAAAAATGACACAGTTAGCAAGAAAAGGGATGGTCCCCTGTAACACCATCAAATAAAAATAAAAAGTTTCTTGTAATGTGGAAACCAACAATCCGTTCATAACATAAAGATGCAGATAGTACAGTTTAGATGGAAGTTATTATAGTTACTGGCGGTCAGCCAGCTTTGTTTCAACACTAGACAAACAGACGTCTATGGTCTATCACTATATTTATATACACTGTTTAGTAACAGTGGTTAACCCCCTATACTCCAAACTGGATTATAAGATAATTTCAAAAAATACTAATAAAAGTTTTGACATATATCCTTAGTGAGATAGACAATTTTATTTTTAACTGAAGTGAAACATTAACAGTGAATGCTAGTTGTGACACCTGAATTTCAGTTGGTTACAGTGTTTATGGCAGTCTAGAGTAGGAATTGAATCTAGAGAGACAGAGATTAGTGATCACTCTCTCAGCTTCATTGGATAGGTACAATCAGGCTGCAGAAGAGTAAAGGTGGAGTCTATTTAAAGGAATAGTCTGCTTTTAATTGCCATTATAATAATAATAATCTGTCATTTGTGTTTTAATTATCATTGATTTTTTTATGTAATTACATTGTTTTGTAGTGTTGTAGTGTTATTTTTTTACTTATGTATTGCTTTTAGTTAACTTTACTAGACATTATCATCACTCCGCTGTGCTGTGTTCTCCTGAGGGAAGTTAAGAGATAGAGGACAAATATGATATATACACCATTGTTATCAGTGTGATTGGTGCTTTGGTTACCGGTATACAGTCCTGCACACAAATCTGCAAAAAATGTATTATTAGTTATATTAGGATTCCTGCAATCTATAGCTATGATATATTGCATGATATGTAAAGTAGGAAAGCCTGTTGTAAAATTTAGTGTTAGGGCTCACCAGTACTGTGAATTAATATATAATGTGAAAAAGAAATCACAAATGTTTTCCTCTAAGATAAGTGTTCTGCAGCTTTAAGAACAGCAATTGAAGGGTATGTATTGTTTGGATCATTTTAGCAACACCAATATTTTACATGGTTATTTTCCCTTTATGTATTTTGTACTACTTATTCTTATAATAATATATCAGGGACCAACATTTCTAGATAATAACATTTGGGAAAGCATCCTTTATTTAGCATCAGACTGAAAAGTAAAAGCCACTTAGACATGTAGTTTAAAAACTCAGAAGATTGCATTCATGAACAAATTGCATTAATTGGCAGTAATCTGCATGGTTATTTCACTACACAAAAGATTAAGAGAAGAGATAATGGATTGTAAGATACCCAATTATTTTGCAATTTGAAAAGGTCAGATAATTGAAATTAAATACACATAATATTGGAGAGCACAGCAAAGCAAACAAAACATAATAAAAATCAATGTGTCATTGAGTTGATTTTATTGAAATTAATCAGAAGTAATATCCCACTGAAACTTGCCTGTGTGTGCTTTTCTTAATGAATAAGATAGAACTGATCAAGTATAACCAAGGACAGTTAATGATATTTTTCTTCCTTTAGTCTATTAATATATTGACAAATGCAAAGTCAAACTACTTGGATAAAATCCCAGCAACTTATAATTTTTTACTTAAAAAGAATGACAACATAAATATGCAAAAGTAGAATCACTAAACTTTTACATGTGTTAAAACTCATGCTGGGTAAAAATGTTATTACAACAAACCCTTAACATAACACTAGCTCAAACCCTAACCTAATGTGATCACACGGCCATCCGGCTTAAGATTTTAGTGTTACTGAAAGCCTTAATAAAGAGGCATTTCCCCAACACTGGATGAGCAAAGGAAGTGATAACTTTTCACTGCATGATGTGTCAGGCATGTCAATTGTTATTAGGGTTTTTTTGCCTAGAAAGTCAATTGATGTGAAGGAGCTAATAGTACTAGAACTAAAAAAGTAAACAAGGATAAGTAAACATGATAATTTAATTGACAATGTTATTTCACAAAAACTAAAAGAAAGTGAGACTTTAAGATGGTTTAAGTATGACATATATCTTGTAGAGAGGACACAACTCCAAGGGAATTTATACATTTGAATTTATTAATTTGAGTACCACACAAAAAGGATACTTCTTATAAAAGTTGCTGATTCAATCACTGGCAGGGACCTTTAGAAGTAGATACAGTTAGTACCATCATATTGGGCAATAGTAGCATCCCTTGCATGTTGAGCAAGAGTAACATTGCCAGGACATACTGTTAAACCAGAAAATATCTGACCGCACTCTGGTTAAACACCTTTGTTATTATTATAATATAGTGTTTGAGTTTTAGATGCCAAATGTTTGTTACACTTTAAACATTAAAATGTCCTTTTTTGGCAAGGGATTGTTGGCACTATCACTATCACTGCAGTGACTCCATTAACAGTCAAAAAGTCTGAGTTATGACGTGTAGATGGGCAAGTAACACATGCAGATGTCAGAGCCAAATTGTACATTAGTGATATCTTGGTAGTATATAACTGATACTATGGAAATTTGCTCATGTGTATCATTAGTAGTAAAGAGTGTAAATTAGTATACTTTTAATAAAGCCCTTATGTAGGACCCACTGGTCTTGATGTTTTACTGGCCCTGTAGTTGTTTGACAATTCATGGCTGTTTCTAGGTGATGTTATAGATATGTTTAGAACTATTACTGGTTCATTCATATAGTGCAGTGATGCAATAGAGAGCACTGATACATCTAGGAACTAACAAATAACATCCCCGGTGAGAGAAAAAATGCATAATAAGCTATGAATTATAAGCATCCAAGAGTACAGTGAGAAAGCATAATAAGGAAAGTCTGTGTTGGAGAAGACATATATATTTGCTACCTGCTAGAACACTGCAAGACTGAGAGACAACAGGAGAAGCACAATTTAAGAGAATTAGAAGACTGTTTGTTCCTTTTTTCTATTTTAAACACAAAAAATAAGGGCAGGGTGTAACAAATCTAAAAATACAGGTTGAGTTAAAAATGCTTGGGAACAGGAGTATTTTGATTAGCAGATCATTTTGGATAACGAATCATATTCAACAATAATATATATTAACCCCTTAGTGACAAGATTTTTTACCTTGACTCTTCCTTGGTGACAATTCTTTTTTTTTACATTTCTGGGGTGTTTGTGTTCAGCTGTAATTTTCTTCTCTCTCACAAACTGTACCCACACAAATTATATGTTGTTTTTATCATCATAAGAAGGGCTTTCATTAGATACCATTATGTTCATCATATCTTATAATTTACTATGAAAAAAAATCATAAAATATGATGAAAAAGTTTTAAAAAACCACTTTTTCTAACTAAAATATAATTTACACAAATAGAATCATTAAAAAAGACCCCATCTAAATAGTTTCTTAATGTTGTCCCGAGTTCAGAAATATGCATGTTTCCATACTTGTTGGTATTTTTTTGCGGGTTATGGGGCAAAAACCAAAAATTAGTGCTTTTTGGTTTTTTTATATATTGACCTTTTGACCCCCACCTGAACCCTAAATTTAACCCTAACACTAAATATAACCCCAACTCTAACCCTTATGCTATCCCTTAATATATTTTAATTTTAATTTAATTTTAACCCTATCCCCTTATGCTAAAAATTATTTAATTTTAACCCTATAGGCTAATCTAACATAATACTAGTTTTAAGCTAATTAAATCTTTTTTTTTATTTTTTTTAGATTGCTATGTTGCTTGGCTACCTCTGGGGGTAGTCAAGCAGCATATTCGGAGCAACGGAAGTGAATTTACTTTCACTTTCGAAGCTCAGACCACCAGAGTGCATAGCCATATAATATGGCTCCCACGATCGCTCCGTGGGGTGATCGTGGGCGCCCAAGAAAGAAAATTTTGGTGCTAGCTATTGCCTTGACATCGAGGCAATAGACTAGCACCTTTAAAGCCTTTTTTTTGTGATCGTTGATTGCGAATACCGCTTGATTCACAGCAGGACGTGCCAGGCACGTCCATTGTCGAGAACGGAGTTAAAGCGTCTCGGCTTTCATTAAATACAGTACTATCATTGCAAATACTGTATAGAGCAAATACATCCCTTTTACCTTGATCTAGCTGTGATGTGAGGTATCATTGGGAACCTGTCGTTGGTGCGTCAGGCCTACCCATGTGCCATTGTGTTACCCTTTGTGAGAGTGGTGGAATATGGTCATGCATGGAAAGGCTATATCACAAAAAAAGGCTATATCCTCTTCACCCCCTTATGTGTTTCATGTACCCCATTCCCTCTAGACTGTAAGCTTGCCAGCAGGGTTCTCTACCTCACATACCAGTCTGTTCTAGTTTGTCTAACTTAGTATGTAGTTCCCTATGTAAATTGTTGGCACTATATAAATAAATGGTAATGTAATGTAATCACAGCTTAATGGGGCTGGACACTGAATAAACCATTGTGCGCTTGCATTCTGACAGGTGTGTGTGGAATTTACAAATTGTGTGAGAATCCTAAAAAGTTTTTGGATACCGAATAATTTTGGATAATGGATTTCTGTATAAGAGATACCAACTTGTATCCATAAGAAACCCCAAATATTCAGCAGGCACATTAAAAGTGTCAAAATCTGTGACTTTGATAAACCTTTATAGTGATATGTAAATACAGGTTACTTACACCACTTTGTGTCTCACTGCCGTGCCATGTGGCACTTGGTGAAGTCTCTGGTTTGTATCGCCCATTTCTGCAATGGGATCTCTTTGGTTGTACATGAAAATATGCACACTTTACACATTTTCATTATCCATTTTAAATTGTTTCATTATATTTATTCAAATTTGTTTTCTTCAAGTTCTAATGCAGAATAAAAGCATGTCTTGATAAATCCCAATAATCCTCACACTAATCCATACATATTCTAGAAAGTATTATTTTCATTGAAAAGATCTGTTTCTTATTTTATTACGAGAACACCCATAATCACAAACATTTCCTATTATTGAAAATAATGAGAGAATAATAATCCAATTTTATGTAAGTGGATTTTTTAAAGTGCATTACTGATCCACTTAAATTGGCTGCACATATGAAATACATTTTATTCTAGTGACTGTCTGCATTCAGTAGACTATGTGGCTTCATTAAAAGTATGTTCAATCATAAGAATAACAAAGGAGAATTATTTGTCACTTACAAAACTGGAACACATTTAGAATGTCAAAACAGTAATGTTCAATCTAATGTAAACTTGTTATTATTTGAATGCACATGATTCATCCATCCAACTAGAAATTGACCAACCTGTTCCTGTGTTAAATTATAACTATACTATGGTAAAAATATAAAAACAGGTCTTTTTTTATGTAATATTTTTTATATATTAGTATGATTCATATTATTTATGTGTTTATAAGCATATATGCGCTAATTGGTTTTTTATGTTACTATGTATATATGTATAATTTTTTATATAGTATTTTTATTTATGTGTAATCCCTATATAAAAGTTGTCGGTAATGAAATGAAAATGAAATGCGTAGAGTTCTTTATTCAAAGCGAAACTACAACTCCCAACTTACTTTTCACCTACTTCCGGATATGGAGACTATCTTGCCGGCTATACCATCATAGAATTCTCCAAATCATGGACTGAGTCGCGTGTTGAAAGTTTGTTTCAAGATTCGATACCTTTCTGTTTCAAGATTCGATTGATCTTTGCCAGTTCTGTTTTTAAATCTTGTAAGTAGATTTTAAAGCACAAATAAATCTATATTTTTTACAATCTACACTATTTGGTTCTACTTTTCTTTTACAGATTGCAAGAAGATTTCTGTGCTTTATCGGCTTGATCATCCTGCTTTGGCTGCATTTTCATCATTTTATATCTATTTTTATATTTTTTTATATATTTCATCTTTTCCAATTTTCTATATATACTTGCTCTTTCTGTGCATTTCATTTCATATATTTTATATTTACAATTAATCCATTGCTTAACTGTATTAATTTGCTATCTAAATTGGTTTCATTTGCAATATTGTTTTTGCATGCAATTTTTGTTTGCTATTGCTTATATTTTTTGCTACATTTTGCTTTGCTCTTTCTTTGTGTGTTAGCTTGGAAGTGTGTTTTTGTGTATACCAGGTTCATCCTAGTTATTCACTATTTTGTATGCTAAAAATTTGTTTATTCTTAAAAATGTAAATATATTTATTATAAGTTGATTTTCTCAAAATGATTTACTCAAAAATAATATGCTAAACCCCAACCCACTTGGATGTATATATACATCATGCAAAGCATGTTCCTTGAGGAATATGTGGATGTATATATACGTCCTAAGTTTTACTGTAGCATGCATGCCTTAGCACAACAGCATTTGTGTGCCATCTTTGTGCCCAAACATCATTTATGTGCCTCTTTGTCCCCTAAAGCTTATATTTTCCCCCATACCTTAATATGTAATGTAGCTCAGCAATACAGTGAAAGGACAGCAGTGCTCCCGATCAAAAAGCTGAAAATCAAGTTTTTTTTATTTTACTTCTACACTCAAATTGACACAGAATGATACCCATTGGGTACTTAACAGAGATGGGGCAAAAAAAAAACACATTAATCCCAAGATATCATCGTGTTGGTTTCCTAGCCTACTAGACCTGCAGAGGTGAAGTCAACCCCGGAAATTGGCAGTTTCTGCTGATTGCATGCTGGCTTTTAGCTACATTTGAATTGGGGGTGTCGGACAGTGAAATGCTATGGATTCCTAAAGAATTTAAACCACCTAAAATTGGGCTCAATTTGCTGGAAATTTCTGAATTCCAGCAAATTGTATAATAATTAAAGTAAACATATTTTAATGATACAAATATGTATATACAATTATAACATATTAATGTTGTATATTATAATAGTATATTTACATGAATATAAGCATTTATACATTGTTCATTTAATGTATTTTATTAATGTATAATTTTTTAATATTTATTTTTACAAGTTTTCAGATTTTCACAATAGCCAAAGTCCTCCCAAAATGCCACTGAAATAAGGCCTCCTAATAGTATTTGAGATTACTTAGGTGGTCTCTGAGTAGCCCACATTTTAGGAAAATCAAAGGAAAATATGAGTCGAACCTTTGATGTCTAAGAATGTCATATCACTAGTTTTAACTTTTGCGTTCTGTTTGAGAGCTCTTGCTTATTTAAGCTATATCTAAAATATTCTAGCAATTTGTTGAACAACAGGAATCATCAGAAGTTATATGCACCTTGCCACAGCTATCAGACTCTGTTTAAACTAACAATACAAATTGGAGAGAAACCTGCTGACATATATGACTATGCCTTTGAAAACTATGTCAGAACGCTTAGTTTTCAAAGAATAAGGATTGAAAATGAGGAGTATTGTATCCTTTGATCCGATATTCACATTCAACTATACGTGATTTTAAAGCACAACAAATTTAGTTTAAGTGGTAGATCAGGAAAGTGGATGTCATTTTTTGTTTTGCCACTTTATGTATTCTCAATTTACTTGATTCCTTTGAAGGAACACAAAGGGAAATAAGGGCAAAGTGGCTAATTTAATGAAAACAGGGATAGAAAGTTGGCATTGTTCGTATGTCATTATGATGTAAAACTTTAAGAGCACCTTTTTCCTTCGTGGACAAGAGGGGAGATTCTAATGAGAATAAAGAGAAAAGGAAAATAATTCCAATGCTTTTAGCTGTAAAAAGCATGTCATACAGCAAATAATATTAAAAGGTGGAAAATAATAATAATAATATTTATTGTATAGGTTCTAAACAAAGCATGAATATTTTTTACTGAATTAATCTTTGTTCCATGGATTTTGTGTACAGTTGAGCTCTATTTCCAAAACAAAGACTACATTGATTAACCCTATGGAATTCTTAGTGTTGGTCATGGCTTGTAGTGGATTCTTAATGGAGAAGAATGTTCAAAGACTTCATTGTTATTCCGTTTGTTAACATAGCAATGATCAAAGATGTATCCAGCCTAAAGTATTCATTTATTTTAATTAAAAAAAAAAAAAAAACAGTCTGCAATCACAGGTTAATTCCTATGGCATTCACACTGAATGCAAATTAAAAAATAAAAACTCAGGAGAAGATTGACGAATTAAAGTTATTTTTTTTGTCATTGGTTTCTAAACTTGAATTTTTAATGGGACTGTCACCTGAACAAAGTTCACAGCATATATATATATATATATATATATATATATATATATATATATATACATGTGATAGCAAAATTCAAAATAAATGTGTAGATGAAGAGAAATATTGATATTGAGCAATACATAGTACATGACATTGCTAGACTTTTGGTTATGTAACATTTTAAGCCAATATACTTATAGTGGTAGAAGTTAGATGTAAGAGGTGAAGACTGGGAATATCTTCAGACAGTAATTATTGAAAAAGTTTAAGTGATCCATTTCTCTCTTATGTTAATCATGTTATCTATACTTATGTGGTGTAAAACTATCTCAATTTTATATAGCACTTTTTTCCCTAGAGTCTAGAAGCATTTTAGCTTCTGGACTTAACTAAGTAGGTAGATAATAATAGATTATTATCCTTCGCATTATCAGGAGTAGACCAATGCTTTTTAAGGTGGACATTTACTGGACATTTAATGATGTTCTATGGACTGCTATGGACCTTGAAAAGATGAAGTGCTGAGGTTACCAGTTGAACAATTTCACCAGCCTTCACTCTTCAGAATATTGCAATCATTTCTATTTTACATTTTTGGACTTCTGTGTCTGTGTTGGCAGAAGAGATGTTAGATTTCAAATAGCAGTTGGCCTTTCTAACTGTTCTGAAAACTGCTGATCTGCCAGCATTCAGAGGTTAGCACTCAGCTTTCAATGAGAAATATTTGTTTTACTACCCTTTTAAGAGTAGACTGGTGTAGTCTTGGGAATAAGACATGCTGAACAAAAACTACAAATACAGGGTTTCTAAAAGTTCACTGTAAAATACTATAAGCTATTAGGAAGTTATTTATAAGAACAATAGAAACATGGGCAATGTTCGGCTAATTAATTGCTATTACCTAGCAGCTGATTCATCAGCAAGGCTGCAGACATGGTGTAGCAGCACATTATTCATGGATTTCGTTGTCAGAAATGAATTTCGAGGCTATCACTGGCACCTTGGAACGACTCTGAGGATTAACCCTTGAGGAAGACTAGCAACCTAGAAGAAACCCTTAGGGTGAACCTGTGCGGTACATATTCTGTGTTCCAAAGGGCAATTCCAAGGTGTCAGTGATAGCCTTGAAATGCAGCACTGCGCGTTCATTGCATATCTAGTGCGATAATTGAGGCAGTGTTCCATCCATCTTTGCTGCCTGAGAGAGTGTAGTCTGGTATTATTTTGAAGACCTCTATGAACCACCAGTGAAAATGCAGTTGATGGTGTTATAACTGAAGATGAAGCCACAGACCTGTGGCTATATCAGTGCTGCTATTAAAGGGGGGTGAGATCCCTACACTGGGGCTACACTTTAATACACATTTGCACTTTACTAGCATAAACTACTATGTTAGTGGTACATCTTGCACTATTTTTGGATATGTTTTTCTTTTCTGGTGTTTGGGTTTGACAACCATATGGAATCCATGATTAATGTGCTAATATACTGTGGTCTGAATCCTTTCCGACAAATCATATATCTGAGATTAAGAGTTTTCCAGGTGATCTACAGACATCTCCACACCTCATTTGTGGAGGATTTTTTTTTATTTAATTATTGTTTATTAAGCCTGAAATAGGGCCTTTTAGTTTTTTTGCATTTTATCATATCACCCAGAAGCTGTCAACACTAGTGTTCCAACACTGAGAAAATACCCTTGACATGCTAATGAAAGTTTTTAGAGATGTTTTGTACCATTTTAGTTTGGTAACAATACTTCAACATTTAAAAAAATGTGAGTACTATTTTAGTTGTGTAACTAAATTACCAATAATTTTAACAGTAAACTCATATTTTTTCAAAATTTTTTATTTAAATGTTGTTGTATTCAACAAAGCAGAACATAAGACAAGTGGTGATGGTGGCGCTAAGATTTAACAACATTTTTCAGTGGTTGCTTAGGTCCCCCACATGCTTGTGGAGCTTCACCCATGCTGGTGCATAGCCGGTGCTTGTGTCCCTTCCTCATTTGCAGCCTTTGCTATCATCCATAGCTAGTGCACCTTACACATTCAATGGCAGTTCATGACCAGCTGTATAATCTACTTAATCTACACGGTCAACTGTGTCATTGCCAATGTGTGCATCAGAAAATAATTTCCAGAGGTTAGTAGTGGTTGGTGGAGGCAAGGCGCTAATTAGGGGGATTGGGCAAATAAGTGTAGTGGGGCCAAAACAAAACCCTACAACTAGCCAAAAGTAGCTGAGTTGGAAAAATTCTCCCATTCAGAATATTTCCAATTTATTTTTACCTATCGCCATTTCCTGCAATTCTCTCTTTATTAAGTAGACCCTATAGATTCATTGCTGCAGGAACCAATGAGAATAATGCCATTCAAATTAATGGAATATATTGTCTCTCTGGTGATGTCTTTAGACAATGTGTTGCACTGTTAAAAGATCCTATGGTGTACAAGAGCAAGGTCTCTCAGAGGCCACACAATAGATTACATTTGTGGAGGACAGGAAAAGACTAAATTAAACAAAACTTTATATCCTCATTGTCTATAGAATCAGTAATGCCGCAAGTGCAGTAAACATGCAGAGTAATCACTGGGGAGGGCTTGAGTCAAACATTAAAAATGTGATTTTAATAGAATGCCCGCAAGAAATCACACAAGGATAAAAGCCTGTCACTAAACAAGCAGTAATATTCAACTTCCACCAAAGTGAGTTTGGAGACTAGACTGTCCCTTTAATGTTTAATAAAAAATTAAGTAATAAGTGAAATAATAAAATATAAATACATGCAAAAATACATTCAGGTATTCATTCTGTAACATAAGGTATAGGGACTGACCAACAGACAAAGGTCACTAATGCTGCAGGGGTTGACAGTAGTGCAATAAGTACTGAGAATAGACAAAACAAGAGAAGAAACCCCACACAAGAGTGACCTACAATTATGGACCAATCCTGATTTGATGTAAGTGAATGTTTGAAATGAATTGCTGTAAACTAGACATTTGTTGTCAGTTAAGTAGTCATTGTTACCGTTGCCATGTAGTTAGATGCCCTGTTACACTACTGTGGTTTTCTATAGTGCATACCGGACAGGTTTAAGAGTCTTGGTATACACCAAAGATAAATACTAATTATACAGATCAGTGAATACTTGTAAATGTAAAGTATACCAGTGCTAAAGGTATTCAGAGAGAATTTCACATTTTCACCACAATTTCCCAAACTGTGCTGTTTTGTTAGGTCAAGAAATATATTTAGATTTATGCCAAATAATATAAAATGTAAGAGCCACTTCAGAAAGTGTCATTTTGATTCATATTGTAGATGAATAAGGAATTATACTGTAAAGTGCATGTTTAAAAAAATAAAAAAAAACTATTGTATATCACCACTATGTTAAATACCTACATCCTCAGGGAAAATAGCAGGCTATTTCTCTAGAACAGAGTACTGAAGGTTTTTTTTTTTGTGGTTCTCACATACATCGCAATGCAGTACAGTCACCTAGTCACATTTACTCTTTTAAAATGAAGACAATTTATTTATAAAATGAATTATTTCAGTTAATAGCTGAAGAGATGTATACACTTTTGCATTAATGTTCTTTGTCTGAATTAGAGAAAAATTATTCAACTGCACTTACATAAAATTAATGACAATATTATTTTCTTTTTCTTCAAAAACGATGCAACCTTCACTAATAAAATGTGTCATTTAGGCAGTGAAATAAGAACAGGATGTATAGGAATATAGACTTAAATACAATATGTTGCATGTCTCCAAAACACACCAGCCAACAACATCAGTATAAGTAATATATTATCATATATGCATTTTGACTGTTTTTTTTTTAATTACTTCTGTTTAACTTTTCAAGGGTCATTGGCATTGTATGCAGCCAGTCAATATAATCTGGCTACACTACTCTAGGCAGCAATACATGTCTAAAATCCATTCTTTATGTAATATCTACAGATCTTTTGTCACTAGATGACTAGCTGATTCCATGTCAGGACTGGGTGTAAAAGGTATTATTTGTTTTAAATCTTTTTTTAGGAGAGAAAAACTGTGTTCTAAAAAGATAAGCAATAGTCTTAAAATATTTCCTCCCCTTTAACTTTAAATGTTGACCTGTTAATCAGCACATTGATAAAATGCATGTTCCTATAAACATTTTATTGTACTTTTTTTTATTATGAGATAGAATGGGAAACATTAAAACATCAAAAGCATATATTCTTGTATTAAGTGGGCTGCATAGAAAAAAAAACAAAAAAACTTCAGTGCATTAAGTAATTTAGTTTGTACATGAGCACAGATTATCCCCATGCCTAAAAGAACAACAATAAAAGTGGAAGGAATTGAGGACTCCCTTTGGGAAGCACTGTAACTAGATCATGCATTAAATATGTAAGAACACATTAGGGATGATTAAAGATTAATTCAGTGTCACTGATCTTGCTAAGGATCACTACAGGTCATAACAAAGTCTTAATGATTTTGTTTATTGTTTTTATTTCACTAGCACTTTTCTAATGAGCAATTGTTAGAGGGCACCCGAGACCCGGATGTTTCATAAAGAATAAAATAATAACCAATATACCAGAAAGTGAAAGCATAGCGTACTAAGCTTGGAGTTCAGTCCCTATAGGAATGCTCCCTTAAATCCCACTGAATATTTGGAATTCTTCCAAGTCAGTCAATGAATTGCTTAATTTCTGAAATAAAACTGATTCTGCTAATTATAGACTTTCACCAAGGGAACCCACATAGTAAATGAGTTATAATAAAAGAGTAATTTGGTAAACTCCCAGAACACATAAATCTTACATGTACGTAATCGAAACATCATTGAGCAAAATGGGTATTACATTGTACAGCATTTTTAAGGAACTGTGTTGCAAAAATCCCAGTTGATTTTTTTTATACTCCAATGATGAACAGACTCCAGGTAATTATGTAATCCAGTTATACATTATAACATTAAAGGAGTTAAATTGTCTTTAGATATTCATAGAATAACTGTATCATGATGTTTTTCTCTCAAGTAACAATTGAGCAGTATAAATAAATAAAAATGACACTATTATTTTATTAGTATTATTTTGAATATAATATTTTTAGTTTATTTACTTTTGTCACTAAAATAAAATCTATGAACCAATGGAGACCATTGTTGTTCATAAGTTAATGAAACGCTATAAACAGTGTTTTGGTACAAGTTTGTGGACATGTCGAGATTAAATCACCAGTTACCAATAAGCATATGCCATGTGACATTGTTTGGTCCATATTAATCAATATGCCTGCATTAACGGAGGAGTAAACATTGTTTTTTTTTAACTTCCTCATAAAAAGTCTAATTTGAATGGTGTGCTAAATGTTCACCATTTAAAATATATAATATATATTAATATTTGAAAGAAGATATTCTTCCCAAGTCTTTGCCAGAGCAAAGAGTAGGTGGCTTCCATGTCCTTGACAGCAGAGAGAGAAGCTGTCTGACAACCATCCCTCTCTCTGATTGGTGTTTGCGTGCATCAATGGTGCTACAAATCCAATCAGTGGGGAGGAGATAATAATCGGAGATGTGTTCGATGTCATAGACCCTGTATACCATGTTAAGAATTATCTCCTTGACACAGCATGCTGGAAATCACTGATTGACTTTCAAAATAAGAAAAATGTGCTTCTCCAAAGTAGCATCATTCACAAACCTTTTTTGAAAAGTTCACATAGAGGGTTTTATGACAGCCTTGATGTTCCTACAGCTTTAAAATGTATTTATTCAACTTTTCCTTTTAGTTGCTCAGTGAGCCCATATACATTTTTTTGCATTCCTACTGTGTTTCTTATTTTATAGTGAAGGAATACAAATGTTAAAAAGAGGAATTATTATATCCAGTTTCATGGATTACAATAATGTTACTCTTCAATTTCATTTAATTAAAGCTCTCTCTTTGATAAAGAAGGTCACAGTTCAAAGAGGAGAGTAGAAAGTACAGCTAGATATCTCTGCTGTGATTTGTAATGTAGGTAATTAATAGGGAAAAAAAAACATGAAAATGCAAATCATGTCACTGTGTATAAATTAAGAGAGAGGGAGTAATGCATGCACATTTCTTCCTTTAATATAATATGTGACTTCATATCACATTGCATCAAATCAAGCTGATGCATTTTTTTAAAGACAGTTTATATTAAACCATATTAAAGTAATTAAAGTGAAATATTAAACAATGGTGGTTACTCAACAGGTTGTTGCTAGACTAAAATTTATGTTTTTAACTTTTAAAAAGTTAGGAAGGGGAAAAAATTGGTACAGAAATTGTGCATTTTTTCTCATTTGAATAATACAGTTGCTATATAAATTTTGTGCTATGCTTGAATAAAAAAAATACCATGTTTAGATAATATGAGGTTTCCATGCATTTGCCGAGATAGCATTTTTCTTAACTCCCAAAATGCATTTTTTCTATTTAAAAGGTAATTTCTCAATGGTACTTCTGTATCGAAATATTTAGAAGATATTATCTTGTGTATGCCCAAATGCAAAGCCTTACGGGTCTTTTCACTAAAATGTAAGTTGCTAGTGAGTTGAGATGAGATGAACATTTTATCTCACCTATGTATCCGTATAATATTAAGCGACATACATACAAAATTCTCGCTTCGAAGAAAACTCACCAGGTTTGCCCCCGCACAATGTATAGCTAAATTGGTGAGATTACATGTTCATCTCACCTCAGCTAACCTTACCTCACCTCAGCTCACCTGTAACTCCCTATTTAGTAAATAGAACCCTTAACAGAAATAATTTGTGAGCCTGCCAAGCGGTTGTCTATGGCTAGGTCCTAGCGGTGTGTTTGAATCTTAATTATTTGGGAATGTGAATGCGATTTCTAAGGTGAAAGTGAATATCTATGCATATGTGAATGTTAATGTGAATAATTGGAAAGAATAAGAGGGAATAGAAAGAAAGTGAGAAGAGTCAGAGAGCCAGAGCCTCGGGAGTTGCACACAGAAGATGGCGATGGTGGAGTAGAAGAGGGAGTATAGAACATGCTGAGGGGTCATAGATAAGTTGTTTCTTGCTGCACATTGGTCCAGAATAGAAGGCAAGTATTAGGTGACTCTGTAAAATTGAAAATATTTATTTTTTAGGGTAAATCTGTTCATAAAGTGTGGTGCTATAATAATTAACCAAGTTTGTATCTCTATCAAAAATGAAAAACATATACAGTACTAGAACATAAACATCTATGTTAGAGGGACACATTTAAATATTATTGTTTTGTTTTAAGGGAAGGTTCATATATGATACATTTTACTGTAATGGTTAAATAAACAGTTAGTTACCAAGTAAAACAATTTTAGATGGTCACAGTTAGAATGTTGCTAAAAAACACCATAAATAGTTAGACTTACAAATTATGTTGCACCAATAAATCATTTTTTCAATTTAATCTACAATATCTCAACTGAATGCAGTGGGTGTATTGTATGTATAAAAAAACATTTCTGGGGGAAAGTATTAAATGTCCGCCAATCACCTGAAAAGCCAATGGTTCCCGCTGATTGCTACACATGCACTTGTTTTTAACCTACAACCCAACAAATGATTTTAGGCTCCCTATCTAAACAGAAAGATTACACATTAGTTTATGGAGCATAAGAATAGAAAGTAATGGAAGAAGAATAATCGAATCATGTAATGTGTTTGCTATCTTTACTATAAATGCTTTACATGTTGCTCTCACCAGCATCCAGCAGTCATACTGCTAACATAAAACTACAATATGGCAAAGTGCTGTCTGATTTTAAAACACAAAAAGGCCTCAGCACGAGTGATGTTTGAAGGCCTTTAGAGCCAATATCTCAGTAGTCTATCCAAATTAAAACCCTTGAAGGAAAAACAGAGAGCACAACAATATTGTTAGAAAATATTTTACCCAGTGGTCCTTTAACTTTCACTGTAATAAAGTACCAGTTTAAGAACATCAGAATCTTTGTTTCCTCAAAGGAACTATGAAGAAGCCTCAAGCTAATGAAAAAAAAAAGTCACAGTAAAAAAGCTTTAAAAGGATACCTAAAAATGTTTGCATGAAAGGATCCATTGTAACCTCTATCTTTTAAAGAGTTAGTCGAAGATATTGTTCTCATGTGCAGTTGACATATATATGATCAGAGGGGAAAAAAACAATGTACAATAAACCTACAGACTGCTATCAAAGGAACAATGAATAACCATCCCCTGCATGTTGTAATCACAAATGTGTATTTGTATTAAATTACAAGTAATACACAATATGAGGAATGGAGACTTTGATTCAGAAATAGTATAATCGTGTAGTTGACCGTTTGATGCTCAGAATAAAGAGTGATTTGCGTGAAAAGTGATTAAGTACATTGCCTTTAAAAATGATTTTCCTCTAATTAGAAGCCTCTTTAACACTTATTTACTTTCTCTCAATTTCCAAATATTTTTTTTTTTAACTTTGAACATATCAAACAACAAAAACAAAAAATAATCGAGACTTTATTTTGTGGTGTTGTCTGTATATGGCTTACACTATAGAAACAGAGAAACACAGAATATGTCGGCAGATATGAACCATGCAGTCCATCCAGTCTGCCCAATTTTCTAAATAATTTTATTAGTCCTCAGTTCCCAATCGTATATCAAGGATAGCCTTGTGCCTATCCCATGCATGCTTAAAATCCTTCACTGTGTTTACTTCTACCACATCCACTGGAAGTCTATTCCATCCATCCACTACCCTCTCAGTAAAGTAATACTTCCTGATATTACTTTTAGATCTTTGACCCTAATTTAAGACTATGTTTTCTAGTTGTGGTAGTTTTTAACACCTACTCGAGTTACCGTATGATTACAAAATTCTAACGTAACCCAAACGGACTCTATGTTCGCCTCACTAACTTGTATTACGTTATTTGAAGCTATCCCTCACTTACAGATAACCTTATGACATAATATGCAAATTCACCATTTCAGTGGCTAATGTTAGATTAGCTTGAGCAACAAGGTGATGTCACAAATCTGCTGAGACATTTTAAAATATACTTTCTTATGCATTTACCTAATTAATGTATCCAGATGATTTAACTACATTCACATTATTATAGCAGAGGATTAAATATATATAAGAGACTGGAAAGACTGACATTTTTTGAATGACTATGCTTTCCTAAAAATGTGATCCTTAAACAAATGGTAGCAGGTGTTATTTTAAACCAATTGAAAATGGTATGTCAAAGAACCATCAAATAGAACTCTGTTACTTGTGATATAAGAGTTATCTGTTCATCAGTTGCAGTAATATTTAAACCTTCACATTCAAATGTAACTGCACACACAGTATGTGCTGTTTCATGGCACCATAACTGAGGCTTTTAAACTGAATCAAACATGGCTGAATCAAAAGGCATTCACTATGAGCATGTGTATTTAGTTTGTTCGGCACGGTGTCAGTGTGCTGTGCAGTTTTTTCATCAGATCTGTATTGATTCAACCAAAGCACAAAGTTGTTGCTCCCTCCCTATGCTGATGGCATTGCTGGCTGGAGTGGGAAAAAAAGGAGGGGAAGTGTATTTTAATGTATAAAAAGACACCATTTTATTCAGTGAATGTGTATGTTTTTTAAATGGTTCAAATACCATTATAATTTGTGAGTCACTTTCTCAAATTTCCCCTCTTCTGCTGTAATGTTTGAGTCAGTCATTCTATGAGGCTTTACTATTCCATTGATTTTATTAATGTCTTTGCAATCATCATATGCTTCTCTTTAATCTCCCCTCTATTTCCTACAGTCGATCAGTTTCAGCACAATGAGAATTCCTTTTTGTTGTTTTTTTTTCAGTGTTTGGTCATATTTGTTATTTCTTTCTTCATAACATCTTAACCTTCACTATTATTTAACACATACCACTTTCAACTACAATATGTATGCATACAAAGAGGGCTATTCAATAAAAAGGATGTGACCTGTAGCCAAGTTGGAAACATTTTTCAATTTAGCTACCTTTACTTATACTAATTCTATTATATAATGTACTCCTAAGTTTAGTGTGATTTAATTATACATTGTATATTTATATTTAGCGTCCTACAAGTGGTTATGAATTCTGCACATGTGCATAATGTATTAACCTCTGCAGGTAATTAAGATATGTGACAACCGGTTTTACCTCACATTAATCTATTATTTTGTTAAAGGGACAAAGCATTGCTGTGAATGTAAAGATCATTTTATATACCGATCAGCCTTAACATTATGACCACTGACAGGTGGCAAGCCAGTGGAGGCAGTGTTGTGCTTTGGGCAATGTTCTGCTGGGAAACCTTGGGTCTGGACATTCATGTGGATGTTACTTTCACACATTGTACCTAAGATTTTTTGCAGACCATGTACACCCTTTTATGGAAACAGTATTCGCTGACGGCATTGGCCTCTTTATCATGCCTCCTGCCACAAAACAAAAATGGTTCAGGAATGATTTGAGGAACACAATAATGAGTTCAAGGTGTTGGCTTGGCCTCCAAACTCCCCAGATCTCAATCCAATCGAGCATCTGTGGGATGTGCTGGACAAACAAGTCCAATCCATGGAAGCTCACCTCACAACTTACTTGACTTAAAGGGTCTGCTGCTAACATCTTGGTTGCAGGTTGCACAGCACACCTTCAGAGGTCTAGTGGAGTCCAAGGAGGTCGGGGCTGTTTTGGCATTAAAAGGGAACCTACACAATATTAGGCATGTGGCCATAATGTTATGGCTAATTGGTGCATATTTTTTTACTCTCCACATTCAAAGTATACATAGTGTTGAGGTTGACAGCCCTTTAAAAATCTCTTCAAAATGTCAAGCACCACCATTCAGAAGCACAAAACACAGTGAAAGGAATTAGCCAGCAAAATAATACAATTCCCTCAGCAGTCAAGTAAATTTTATTTACATTGGGTGCAGTGACCCAGGGGAGAAAGCCAGTAGAATGAAAACCTCAAGCATGTCACTCCTATAGATTCCCTTTCATACTTTTACATATATAGTAATGTGCAATAGAGTGATGCTCTGCATGTTTAACCGAATAGAACAGAATAGCAAGGATAACACACTATGCATATATAAATACAGAGATATACCTGCCAGGAAGTGACAAATACAATATGGGATAGAGATGTTTTATTCACAGTTTCACACAGGTTCTATATCCTTGTTTGTCGAATCCGTTAATTTAGCTCTACAGTGAATGACATTAACAGTGTGCTCTTATCATATCAACCTGAAATTAACCATAAGAACAAACATGCATTTCACTGTCTGACTAGCTTATCCAATCTCTCTGACAGACACAATCTACTGGCTCCCACTGAATGTTGAATAAAAAATGGTTCTGAATGAACTTCTATAATCAGTTTGCTTAATGCTTTCACAGAGAAGAAAGCCTGGCAGAATTGCTTGAGAAAACAGTTGATGTAAAATTGTCAATGTTGAAATTATTATGTAATTTCTATATATGTTTAGATGTGCTTTAGCACACAGTTAGTTACAATAATAACATAAATACAGAAATATCTCAGAAAGAAGACTGGTATTCTAGTGTGTTTGTGGAAATTATAATGGCAATTTATTAGAGGATTATTGCCAAAACATTTACAATTTTACATACAACTGTAAGTATTGTTTATATAATGTATCTATTTTATATTGTATAAGATTTATAAACCATATATATTTTGTAATACTGTTTGTCTATCATTTAGTAAGTATACTACTGCTAGTTGAGATTTGTGGAATGACTTCAGAAATTTACCATGTTACATAAGATTACGGAAAAAAAATCATCTATTGTATATACCACGAGATACCTGTGAGAGTAACTGTTAATTATATATTTCAAGTTATATTTATTTTCATATCAGCTTTAGAAATCCCACTGGAATGTTCATTTAATCAAGATTAAAATGATATATTTGTGGTATTCGGCATATATGAGTATATATTTAGCAGGTTTTTTTGTTATTATCCCACTTCATTGATCTCATCATCTCTGAGTATGAAGAGCATAATTATGTTCAATAGAATAATATATAGTATAGTGAGAAAATATGGCACTGCTGCTAAGGAGGGCAAATGTGGTAATGTGGAAATACCAGCCCTTTTCGATTATTTAAACTCATTCTAATTTAAAAATATATTATATTGTGAAAGCATCTAATATCAAGGCATATTGTGTGCATACACGAAAAGTTCAGATTCATTTGGTCAGGATATATCCAGGGCACATTAGATGTATTTCACTATGCCAGGGTATAGTATATTTGCTAATATTTAGTACTGTTTGTGTTATTTTAGCTATGTAGCACAACTACAAATCTTGAATATTCCAGAATAGTATAAAACTCAAGAGGCTATGAGGTAGGATATATAACTTAAAAAAATATAACTTCTTTAAAATAGTTTTAAACTCCTATCAGGACTTTTATGCTCTAAAGATCACTTTTGAATTACTCCCTTTTTTGATAATTGTTATTCCATTCTCTTTTGTGCTTCAGAAACATATTAGTAAATAAAACTGGAGAATTCAAGTTTTGCTCTTATGTACACTACCGTTTTATTTATATATATATATTTTTTTTTTTATTGCACATCAAATTGATGAAATCCCCACAGCTCATTTTGATATGGTTTTTCCACTTGCTTCTTTCCAATTAACAGTGATGCTCTAGTTCCCTAACAATGTTGTCAGGTTTGACAAACTAGAAATTCTGTTTCAACATTTTGACACAATGACAGTAGAGTGAGTGAAAAAGTATATCACCTCTTGTCAGAAAGAAATAATATAGATTAAAATATGCTTCATTAACTCAAGTAGCACATATAAATAAGATTTAAATACTTCAACAGTCCTGTGTCTGTGATATGTATATCAGTTGATGCAATAGTTATTTATTAACCAGTGATAATCCCACTGATTGCAAAAATATGGCTAAAATAATAAAGTTTGAAACATAGGCTAGTGAGAAAATGTTTCCAATTCAATTATTTTGGTTTTATTTACCCAGATTGAGTGCCAGTCTGCAGTTTGACACTATGTTTACATCACATTGTGGATGGGGATAACTCTGGCTATTTTCCAGGCATGTTTATCACAAACCTGCATGAACTCAGATGGAAAACATTCAATTGCAGAGTCCAGATCATGTGTTAGGTTTAGCCTATTCCACAGACAGTTGCTCAGGTCACTGAGGAAAGACTGGAGGTTTTGTGGTCTAACCAGTCTACATTGAAATCTCTAAGAATGAGCAGCTCACTTTTCTTATTTAGGGCACTAATATCTCCCAGTAGTTTCTTGATGCCAGTAAGGGACTGAACGGGGGAATTTGGTGGGCATTAGATCCCGACAAGCACTAATGATTTTGAGAAGGGGCTTAGTAGTCTGCTAACTAAGTAGAGTGCGTACTTGATAATAAAAGGTCTATGACATTCAGTGACTCATGTATATATAAAACAATACCTCCTCCTCTCTTATTTATGTATTTTCTGGAGCAGATATATCCTTGAATTTTGATTGTAGAGTCTGGTGTTCTAGGGCTTAACCAAGATTCGGTGAAGACAAGAGGTTTTGGTTTATACTCCTAACACCACACTCTAAGTTCATTACTCTTGGGTAATGTATGTTGCAATGGACACAGGAGAGGCCCTTGTTGAAAGTGAAGCTGAGGTTTGTTCAAAATGTAATTAGCAAGTTAACACATTTTATTTCTGGCATTTAGGAACACAGTATGGAAGGGATGACTTTTATACATAATTTTATATTACATAATTGATTAGGAAGCCTAAGGATACCGTATAGATTTCATACTTAATAATGTATTTATAGTATAATATACATATTATAATTTTATAATATACATATACATATTATAATATTCATACTGTCTTTACTGGAGAATTTCAGAGAATTTACCTCACTATTATCAGCCATCACCAGTTTCCGAAATTGAAACCCTACATTACCAGACATGAGCAGTTTCAGAGAATTAACACCTCTATTACCAGATACGAGCAGTTTCAGACACTTCACTCATCTATTACCAAACATGAGCAGTTTCAGAGAAATAACCTCACTGTGCACACTATGTTTCTGACCTGGTACTGAGCGTTAAACAATCTGTCCTGATTGGCTGAGACCTCCTTCAAGCGGAGCTATAATTCCAGGACAATGAACTGAACCAACGGATTGAGTCTACCCAGGACATAGAATCCCATTTCCGGAGTGTCACAGGCAATTTGGGACATGTTGTCACTCTACATTAGCATGGTCTTGTAAAACCAACTGACTTGACTGATATAAAGCTATCCTATATGAAACAAGCTCTCCTGTGTTGCTTTAACAAAACAACAAAGCAAGTTGTAGATGCTTGAAAGCCCAGTCCCATCTACAATATTCAAAAATTACTTTTAGATAAGTACTACATCATGTAAACCAAATAAATTACCAAAGAAATGTTCCATATTTCAGAAACACTTCCCATGTCCTAAAATAAACTATAAATACAGTTCAAAAGAGTTATTATTGTTGCTATAAAAATAGTTCTGCCGATTTCTCCAAGCCCTCATTAAAGGATACCACTGAATCTATGACCCAGTGAAATTATGTTTAGTGCAAAACTGTAGAATAGTTTTAAAGTAAAAATAAGTATTTTTGATGGCGTACATTAAACACATGTATAACATACAGATAATAAACGGCATCAAATTGTCCCTTTAATACAGAACTGTCACAAAATTATCAGTTTCCTTTTATAGTAACTAGTAATATAAATACTTATATAACACAATCCTTATATAGTATGCATACCTCTTTGCTTTACGTCAAGGTTTTAATCTTGTCCACAATAATAAGAATTCATGCAACAAAAACATTATATCGAAGTCTATTTTTTAATAAGACATTAATGATTGGAAACTACTTATGGTTCCACATGCTACCCAGTTAACTAGTATAGTATAAGATATTTATGATGCTTGATGACTTATGAAATGTATTGGATTATAGCATTGTTCCATAACCTTGATGAAAGGTCCTGTTTTGATCATACTTTCCATATAAAGAAAAAAAAAACTCCTCCCTATTACAAAAACAATACATGTCTGTAATTAGTTATTGTGCTCTCTTGAAGTCAAAATCCATTCTTCTGACTCATTATTTTTTTCCCTTTCCTCATTAAAGAATAACTGCAAGCGTAGAAATTCTAATTACATCCACTTGCACCTTAAACATGGGGATATTTACTAACGAGATCTTGATATAAATGTCAAATAATAAACCTTATGATACATGCACCTAATGAAGCTCCGAACCCACACCCTCCCTGATAACTGGAGCCTTCTTCTACTCTAAAATAGAGAAGGGTGGAAGTAAGCTAACCTCAGTCACAGAGGATACAGTGCCCTGACCCTAAATCTTGGTAGTATAAATTAAGCATAACAACTGAACTTAACTGGGCTGACTGACACTCACTGGTCTGGATTAGCTACACTATATACATTTTGCAAGTCTCATCATACAGAGACATTTCCAAAGGTGCTACATAAAATTGTGAGTATTCTTTAAAGAATCACAAATCAAATCTTAATTGCTCACTTGCAATAATTTCCTATATTGACAATAATTGAGGACACACCTACCTTTAGTAACCTGACTAACATGTAGTAGTCGACCACCTTATATTCATGCTTGCTTTAAATTAACAATCATGTGGGAAAAAATTCAATTTTGTGTAAATGTTCATAATGTTTGGTCCAAATACATTCCAGAATATCTGGTGCTGTGTGTGAATACTGAGACTGCTTTTATTTAGCAAAATAACACTAAATGTAACCTTTATATATTATAAAATGTAGTGATATGGAGCACTTTCTTCTTTAAGATGATCACTAAATGAACAAAGTCTCACTGCAATCACTAATATTAAAATGAAAAAGTGCTTTATTACTCCATTTATAATTCTGGTTTGCTTTGCAAAAGTTGGTTTCAAGAATATATCTTGCCATTCTGTGCTGATCTAGTTTGTTCTTTGTCTTATTGTTTTGGAGGAAGTAATATATAATAATTATCCTGATTTGACAGTTGTGTCCTTGTTAGGAAGGAATTATATAAAACCTGCCATGAAAAGAACAAAGATCATATTATCATTAAATCTGTCTTTGTTTGGAGAAGCATTTCAGAGTACCTTCTATTGTGAACATATACTACCATATCAATTGTATTTAAACATGGACTATTACAATTAATACTTTTCAGGGTGCTAGAAACTTACTTAACCACTGTTATTCATGTATATATTGTACATCAACCAAATTAGTCACAGGACTTGAAATATATGTGTAAATGAACATATTGATCCACTTAAAGAGCCACAACACATTTATAAACAGTAATGGTGCTTTTTGTCATTTATGGCCAAAGCAATACATATTACTTAAAGGGGAAGTTTACCCTTTTTAAAATAAAATCTAATTTATTGCAAAACAACATCTGTATTATTTGTGTGAAGCATAGTGGGTTTCACTGTGGGAAAGCAATGTAAATAATAACACTGACCATCTGAGCTCTGATATATAGCTGTAATTCCCTGTCAATGTGTCTCTGTTTTTCTCGGTTCTGTTTGACTCACACTATATCTTTGTCTTTTTCTATGGGTCTTACATTTTGTCTTTCTAAGCATTTGTATTTATCTGTGTGTCTCTTGTCTCTCATTCTGTATGTCTTTGCCCCTTTTTCATTCTAGTTATATGTGCTGCTCCCTCCAGAGAGAAAGATTCTCTTGATCTGCCGTATTTTTCCGTGTATAAGATGACCCTTTTTTATAAAATGTAACTGGTTGAGAGACTCCTCGGTTACCCCCAGGGGAAGACTGAGCGGTTGGGCACTACAGACATGGTCCAAGGGCCCAGCCGAGTAAGTGGGCCCGCCGCCAAGTCAGCACATTTGATTTCACCCGGTGTTCACATCGGGCTCTCATCTTGGGGCCCGGCAGCCGGCTGCTAAACTAATTTGGCGGGGCAGCGGATACTACATCATATCCACTGTATTTCCCTCCTCCTTGCAGGAGGGAAGACTGCACAGAGGAGACGTCCGGGGACACGGAGCAGCCAGTAGGTGAGTACTGTGGAAGGGTGGAGGAGGGTGGCATATTATTGGGCAAATGGGCTTTGGTATATTAAATGGCAAAATAACAGTGGCACATTACTGTGCAAATTGGCTGAGGCATATTAAATGGCAAAACACCACTGGCATATTATTGGGCAAATTGGCAAAAAATGTCTTATACATGGGGGTGTCTTATAGATGGAAAAATATGATACATTTATTTTTATCATGTAAACAATTTCTGCAATGCTTTATAGAATACAAAAGTCTGAAAACTGAAATGTATTTAAGGTACTAATATTGACGCTAAACATCAGTGGTGACTTAACACTTGTACTGTTTTTCTGTTGAAGGGTGTGATCATGGATGAAAAGCCCACAAGGCCTATTTAGCTATTTGTCTAGGTATTATGGAGAGTCTGTAGTATGAAAAGGGGGTGTGGTTTAACATTAACCTTTACTATTTCATTAAAACTTTGTCTTAATCTCTGCCATCTTTTTTTATACTAATGATGGACTTAACTTTTTATTGTGTGGTAATGTGTCTGCAGTCTCATTGCAGTAAAAGGTCTAAAAATATTTTTCTTGCTGTTCCACCAATCCACTTTCTAGGAGCCTGGCTTAATCACACACAGTTAATGTAGCTAAGTTTTGGGTTAATATATTTGTCCTAAAAGTGAATTAAAATGGTAAGAACTACATAACATATAATTTAAACTATAGTATCAGTGAACCCAGTGCTTTTAAAACAGGCCTAAAAGTCCTTCAACACATCAGTTACTGAATATTTCAATGATTCTCAGCCAGCCAAGAGAGCTGAATGTCCCAATTCCTGTTTTCAACAATGATATATTGGGATTGTTTCATAGAGCCCATTATATCCTAATTTTTATCAGCTAATGAGAAAGATGAAAAAAATAACAATGTTTATAGTATATTATACCATAAACCCTTCTCATAAAAGTCTGTAAACTGCCATTCAATATGAACATATCTTGGACTGCATTTCAAATGGATGAGCTGGATTATGGAACTCTAGGGGTTAACACAACCTATTTTATATGGGACAGAAAATAAACTCCATTGATCAGCAGTTGCTACAGCATATCCGGAAGGGCTATTAAGACCTTGTAATACCATATAAAGTACAACTAAAAACATCTTGTACTCCCATGCCTGCACTAAGCTAACCATTCTTTTTTTCACAAAATGTCCTTCTAACTTTACTTATGATTCTCAGGGGCATGTTACACTATGACTGATTTTGAAGATTGAAACATGCTTTATGTAGGTTATAGGGAATGAGGAAAAACTTTTACGTGAACAAACACATTTAATACTTCCAAAAGAAGTGTTGACCTTTTATTAATTATGACAAATCACTGTTACACACATTGGTATATTAGGAAAAAATAGAATTGGGACCATGGGCATAGTGAAGTACAGTTGTATTACATATAGTTAGAATCAGGTCTTTGTTTGTAAAAATTAGCAATACATTTTCACACAATAAGTGAATCTTTTAGCTCAAAAAAGGGTTCATTTTTCATTTAATGTAATTTGATTACAATAGATTTTATTCAATTTCTGTTGAGCTTTTTGCAATCTAAAAGCCTCACTCAATAAATTAAAAAAAATAAATTGTTGTTTTTTCCTAACGTTGTGTGTGTGTACATAGAGAGAAGGAATTCAAACCTAACATAAAAAGAGAAAAGCAAAATTAAGTAACGCAATGAGTGAAGTCAAACTGGTAAACAAAAAGTACACAATGGACCAATTTAAAGAATACTTTATTGAGGAAGAGGACGAAGATGTGGTCAGCTTACTGATTTCTGGCTCATTAAAGCTATAAGACCAAGAGGCTAAATGCATGATATCAAGTAAAGAAGGATGTGTCTTGAGATGGAGATTAATGAATAACCCAGTCAAAATTACAAATTAGAATTACAAAAAGTTATAAGGTTAAAGAAATTCATGTAATTTATGCAATTAAGGGATATAGATAGTATAGTAAGAGGATACAAGAAAAAGAAAGGTATCTCCATATATCACAAGAGAGCAGTTGGGAGAAGGATAAAAGCTGGATGTAAAGTGGAATGTGATCCAATAATAGATCCTTGGTGGTTAAGTCTATCTTATTTTTTTAAACTGTAACATGATCCTGGGCTTAGAGAATCACAGTAAATGAATGGAACAACAAGGAATTACACGGAGAATGACATACTATTTTTCTGTTTAAAATAACGTAATTTTAGCAGAAAAAGCTAAGAAATTATGAGTGGCATAGTCTTTCTTCCAAAGAGGTAAAGATGAGAAAGTGCTCCTGCATAAATAAGTGTGTTGCAATAATTGAAATGTTATAGGCCAAGTCATACAAGTGGAAGCTCCCATTTTGTCTTGGTAAATGATAGACTATAAAGAGAGACCCAGGTCATTTGAGATTTAGTCAAATAACAAACTTTCTTCACTATATATTGTGATTTATGCAATATTTGAAGTGAACTGCAGTTATGTGTGCATCCCAGCAATTTGAAGTCCTCACCCAGCTTAACCACATATACTCCTGTAGTTCCACCACTGTATGAGAGAGATAGTATATAAAATAATTGATATAGTGTCATTTTTATTTTAAGTTAGCCGAAATACAATCACATCTTGTCAGAATCACTTTGTAGACTCTACTGAAATCTACTGTCTGGCACTAAAAGGCTCCATTAGTAACTTGTGGATTCTGAAGTGAGGTCATACAGAAATTGTAGAGGATAAAGGATGTTTTGTTGTTAGAGACTCACCAATGACAAAAATGTAGACACAAAGGAGAAAAGTTGTTGTTGTAAGTTGTCAGAAGCACAAAAGAACATGTTGTAGAAACCTACTATTACTGTTTATTTTTGTCTTATTGCCTTCACAAAACCTGCTTCCAGTTATTTTATACACAGACTGATAATTTACCAACCCAGAAATGTGTTTGATCTATGCAATGATTGTGAATCCATAGTGTATAAAATAACAACATTGACATTCAAAATACATTGTTAATTACAAGATATCATATATGTCCATATTTTTTCTGAAGAGATTATTTAACCCCTTCGTGACGCAAGGTGCTTGCGTCCCAAACGACGCAAGCACCAAAACGTCACGATTGGTTCCTGGCCACCGATCACAAGGTGATTGGTAGCCAGGAACACTCTGGCAGAGACCCGATCAGGGTCTTAATTGACCCTGTGGGTCCCTGCAAAAAAATTGCGAGACCTTCGGACATCACGTGTGACGTCACGGAGGCGTGCCCGAACCCGGAAGTTCACGGCGTGATTTGGAAAAATGTAGCCGGTGCTCGCATTGAACACCAGCTACATTTCCCCTTTCAGACTCAAAGTGGCCTCATCTGACAGGTGGGACCCCGCTGCAAGTGCCTGCAGCGGGATCCGAAAACAGCTCATCGCGGGGAGCAGCGATGAGCTGTTTAGTACAGGAAGTACTATGCCGTCCTAACGGCTTTAAGGCACTTAAAGTCAGGACAGCATAGTATGTACTAACGTCACAAAGGGGTTAAAGGACAACTTTTGCAAAAAAAAAAAAATCTATTTTTTTAGGTCAAAGATTGCATTAGGTATAGATGGTCTATAACAGACATGTTGTTTTGAATCTTGTTAAGAATCAGGTGAAGAAAGATTTGACCTATCTGACCCAAGATGTCAGCTCCCATTTAGAGCTATACAGCAAGTAAGGTATATTATGTGTTTACTTCATTAAAGCATTTCTATTTAAATCATCTACACTCAATACAATCTTTCATTTAAGCATATATTATTTTTTTGCCAAAAGATGTCCTGTAAGCACAGCAATTAGCTGGGTCTTTATGGGTTTACTTCAAACTAGAACTATAGTTCTCTCTGTAATCTATTTTTAAAATGCCAACTATCAAATGCTATTGGAGGTGATTTAAAATTCTCTAAATTTAGACTACTCTTGAAAATCCTTTTTGAGATTTGAAAAGGCATTCCATTTTGTTATGGATAGTTAAACATGAATAGAGTTTTGGTCACCAAGAAATACAATTAGTGCTGATTTAATTATTACTTTTGGCATTCTAAAAGAAAGTATAAGCTGCAAGAAGTGGTAATATAGCAATAATAATATGTCATTGACAGCACCTCAAAATGTAGGGCACTGGCAAAAACAAATTAAAAAAATATATTTATCTTTCAATTACAGTGACTCATTGTATTTAATTGGACATTTTTAAAAATTGGCAAACAGGATCATGTTTTAATGGACATTTAAGTTTCATATTAAGCATAGATTAATAATATTATTTTACTGGAGCCAGTTACTTTACACATGGTTATAGGTATGACAGGGATCAGGTTTACACACTACCATACCTCCCAACTTCTGCCCCTGGCAAAGCTGCCAGTGCTAATGTGCATGCCCACAATGATGCACGTGCGCAGTATGCATTGGCCGTTGTCTCTTACACTGGAGAAGGATATCAGAACTGCAGGATTGCAGTCCGAAATCCCACTGTTCCATCGAGCAACAGATACCTCTGTTCTAAAAGTGGGACAAAGGTAGTGCTCTGTGGGGCATGTGGACACAACCTGCAATTCTTTCCCATGCTAGGCAAGGCAATTGGGAGGCATGCATTACATATCCCAGGGGATAAATAACTATCAATCTGATAGGCAAGGCATTATGGTTAAAATGGACGAAGCAGTGGGGGAGAAAGAAACCTAGGTGGGAATAATATTTAACCATAGCATCCCTTAAAAAAATGTAATGCATGTGATTGAGTACTGTTAATTTCTCTATTGTAAAAACTATTGCCTTGTTTATGTATTATATGATCTCTCTGTCACATCAAGCCGTTTAAAACTACATAGTCCTACTTGTCCTACAATAGGGTTGTTATGCCAATCAAGCTTATGTCCCGTGCATAGATTTAGTCCAATAACAAACTTAATCCAGCCCATTTTCTGAACTTTGACAAACACTCTCACCTCCTTCACCTGTATCGTGATCCAGTTGCCTTGTGGTATTGTATATCACATGTAAACTTAGATAATCTGTCCTCCTAATCCTATTTATTAATGTGCCTGACCACTGGTGGAAAAGGGTGCATGAAATCTAGGAATATGTGTGCCCAAGTTAGCAAAACTTTTAAATATTTTAATTTTGTTTTTTGAGAAATTAGATTATTTAAAACAGAAAAACTGAATTATTATGCCATTTCTCAAATCTTAAATTTTAAATAATACATAAAGTTCATGTGCTTTTTCATTTCTACACCACTTATAAACAACAATGTCACTTCTAAAAAGCATGTTTGTTCATAACATTTATACATTTCTCATGGCTTTGTTAATATTCTTATCTTTCTGGCTTATTATTTTGAGAAAGGAACTTGTTAGAACTCATTGCAAAGAGTTTCAGCAGTATTTCATCCTTTTGGTTTAGATTTATTATGTATTCTTTGGATGGATAAAAAATCAATAGTTGCCTCGAATATCTTTGTTCCCTTTCGGTTAATGTAGTTATTGCCCTGGGTATGTTATCTGCAATACTTTCATCTATCACTGATGAAATGTAGCAGTCAAAGTTTTCAATATTTGATCTTCACTACTAACAAATCAAATAAGAAGTAATGAATGGTGATTAATGCAATATATTTTACATTAAGTATGTGCAGTTACTGAAACATTACATGTTTTTTTCACAGAACCAAATATGGCAACAATAATAAGAAGGATTATTATAAGCCACATAATTAGATTACATAGAATACTAGTAGACCTATAAGCCTATAATATTGTATTGTATTCCATGCAAAATATTATGGTTTAATATATGGCAAAGAAAAAGAAAAAAAAAATGCTCAAAATGCCCCATTATATTATGTAATGTAATTTTAGGTCAATATTTATCACATGTTTATTTTGATATTCATGGCCATGTACATGACTACAAGTGTCCTACAAATTTTGTATCTCAAAGTAACTAATTCTCAGGAACCCTGATGAGAATACAAATGAGAAGTTAACAATCGTTCCTGTCTGCCTTGATTTAAACAGTTGTTCCAAGGTTTGCAAACCAGTTTGTAGTCTTTACTAGAAATGAACAAAATATACCAAACTCCAGCCATAAATTAAACTAACAGTAATACAAAATAACTCAAACAAAAAAAAAGTCAAGAAAAAAAAGCCTTCAAACAAAAACATCACCTACTTCTGTAAATCAAGGAATTAATGGTCAAGCTCCAATATTAGAAGAAATGTATAGATTAAAAAAAATTGCAAATCACTCATGAATAAAAATATAATCAGTTCTGTGTGGGGTACTGTCCCCCCCTCCTACAGAAAAGCTCTAACTCACAGTTTATAAAAGCCAACCAGAGGGGAAAAAATCTGTTAAGTGGGCCCTGCACGTTTCATCAATACAAGCTCTGACTTTGTAACAAGATAATGAGTGAGCGTTAAATACAACCATAAAAGCTGCAATCTGTTTACTCTTTATATTGCAGGCAATAGAGCAGACATAGGAATGGTTCTGCATACAGGTAATGAATGAAATGCAGAAAGCACATAAATACCTAAACAGCATGTGTGCTAATGACAATAATATAAAACATACAAATAATATTCAAGAATTCTTTGCATCATCTCCATAAGGACAAATGTGTCCTAATTGCACTTGATTTTCAGTGCCATGTTTTTTGAAGCCTGATGCCTTATTATCGGACTGTGTGTGTGTTTGTGTTTGTGTGTGTGTGTGTGTGTGTGTGTGAGAGAGAGAGCGAGAGAGAGAGAGAGAGAGAGAGAGAGAGAGAGAGAGAGAGATAGAGAGAGAGAGTTTGGATTACAAACTTTGACACTCTTCAATAATAATGGCTTCAATAAAATATGGTTTAGTCGATTACACTAATTTTAAAAGCTTTCATAATATATGATTGTTCGTGCATGTGTGTATGTGAATGTGTGAATATAACACTTCAGTTTATTTTTTACTTTCACTCTTTAATAATATAACTTACACCTTCAGAAACCATGTAAAGCTTAACATCTAAAAATCCTTTACAATAGAAAATAAATGTCTTAACACAGTTAATGTAAAGTGTATATCAAGGATCAGATATTCATAATTTGTGAGACAAACTGGTTAGGATATTCAATAATTTAATCACTTTATTATTATTATTATTATGGTATATTTGTTAAAATAGTGCATGTTGCATAAATCATAATCCGAATTAAATGTTTCCATTATCAGTGCATGCTGATAGAAGCAAAAAAAGTATTTTAAAATATTCAACTTCTTGCAAATAAAATCATTGCCTGTGCATATATACAGCCACAAAGACAGAAAGATAGGCATATTGTTATGTTTATAGTTTTATTCAGCTTTCTGTTACTTTTTTAATTTTTTATTAAAGACACAGCCAACAAAAGGAAATAAGCTGGAGCTTAATATCGCAGAACAAATGGCCACAGTGGAGTTAGTTGACCTTACTATTTGTCCTACGTATGCAATTACTGTTTAGTGTCATTTCCAGTAACATGAAGCTCTCCAAGGAGGATTAACAAAGAGTAAGTGACATTGGTCTTTTGCATTTTAGAAAGACAAGATGACTGAATAGACAAACAAAATGAATATCTCCCATGACCTTAGACCGTCTGAATGTGACTTTCAGCACTGATATCCTCCATTAAAATAAATATAACTCTTGACTGTACTGCGAAGAAACCTCACACTGAAGACGTTAAATAAAATGGGTTCTAATACGGCATTTTCACTTAATAAATTTTCATTTATGTATCCATTTTATGTGTCAAAACAGATGGCAGATTTATATCAAAGTTAAAATCCAGTGACTGTTGCTATAGGATGATTACTTGTCGCTTTAATAAAAAATATAGACTAAATCAGATAGCAGATGCTATGTGTGATTGCCTTTGGTAAGCTATAGTGACCAAGTTCATATATTAAAATGTAATATAAAACAATAACCGATATGAAGAAAAAGCATATAGATTTAAAACTACATGCATTGTTATTGTCTATAAGACAATCATGAAAAGAGCCTTGACAGACAGCATTTTCCTGATAACAGTGCCTGTGTACAGTGTTTACACACAATCTGAGTGTGCAGCCTGGACCACAATGCTCTTACATTCTGATTGTTGCATTGATCTTGTCTTGCCCTTTTTTTATTGGAGTTTCCAGATTACTTGGTAATCTTAGTCTATTGATCCTGGCTGTTCCAGACAAATAAACCAGTATTATAGTGGCATCTGAGCACATATCTTCTAAATCGAAACTTCTGGTGTTTGCAGAGAAATGCTCTTTTTTGCTATGTATAAAGATTGGTCAGATTGGATGAAATGATAGATGGAATTAATTTACTTGTAAACTTCCAATATTAACATACCTTAAAGATTACAGTGGACCTCTATTGTCATATATTACATAGACCTTGTCAAATTGGCACATATTGTAGTCATTCATTTCACATCTAATGTAGTTTCTTTTTTCCCCAACATAAACACATTTTTTCTAGATCGTTAAGTCAGTCATGATGTTATAAACACATGCTATGCGAATCAGGTATTACACTTAGACAAAACACTGTATATTTTTTCACTCAAATTATGTTCTTTTTTTGTTTATATTACTAATTTTGAGAACCACAACTAAAGCTTTTAAAAATATTAGAATATAACATGATTTTCTAAGCTTTAAAACTTTTGTTCAAAAGAAAGATTAGTTCTAACAAAACAAAGGAAAAATGTACATAATAATCGGGAAAAAAAGGTGAGATGTCTTGTTTTTTGGAGCATAAAGTTTCATCTTTTACCTCCTTCCGAGTTGAGATGTATAGAATACACAGCAGGTTTTTCCAACAGTAAGACTTAAACATGAGAGAGCTTCTGCACTTAAGAGCAGTTGCTCAACAAGTATCTTTGTGATGGTAGTGCAAGTGAACACTTTGTTCTTGTCCTCTTTGTACACAGACTCCTGGGTGAAATATATTATGAATTGTTCACTGCTAGAGGTACTAGTAATACACTGCTGAACAATGCTTTACATGTAACAATGTAGAAACTGTATTGTTTGAGGATTAATCTTTCATGGGTTATAACCCCTCTCTCAACTCATGGCTAGTGAGAATAAAGCAAATCACTCCTATCTCTCAGTGAAACATATTTTAAACAATATTACTGTCAATTATACAGCAACTATTTTAACAGTTGACAAATATAATCCTCTATAAATTTGCATCCATTCTTTAATTGACACAGTGGAGCACAATGTGTTGTGTTATGCTCTGTGGTGTTTGACTAGGTATATATAGAAACAGAATTATAAGCATCAACTAGAACAAATTAATTTAAATTCTGATTTTATTACTAGGAAATGACTTTCTGTATATATGTATTAGAGTCAGTTTCACTTGCATTTTGATGTATAATTGAAAATCATCCTGGCAGCATTGTGTTATTGCTTGCGCTAGAAAAAAAGCAGACAATTATTTGTTTACTTTTAATTATGTTTTATATTTTCTACACTTTTAATTTTACAACTAAAACCTACATGGTTTAATAACACATTTTGTCTTCACTGCTCTAAATTTTCTTGCTTAACAAAGACTTTCCTGCACAAATACATCCAAGAAGTTCTGTGGTTTTCTTATAGACTGAAATAGTTGTAACTAATAGCATAGTTTAATGTCAGTGGAGGTGTCACAGTGACAGCGCATATCTATAGAATGTTCTTGGATTGGGAACACCTTAAAAATTACTATTAAACTTAAAAAAATTATATTAGTGGTAATATATGATTTCATGTGTTCTGCTCTCTTAATCCAATCTGTTCTTACATTTTCCATCAAGAGTATATGGAGTTCAAACTCAACATAATCCCCTTTGTGACTTGGTAAGAAGACAAACAAATATATTAACACATTTCTTAGCTGCTTTTGTAGCACTGTATTTAAATTAAAAATACATTATTAAAATGATACCATCATTTTTATTTACTATATTCTAAAAATTGAAGTATCATGTACTGACAAGTGAAAATGACAGCAAACATCAGGAAAGAATATTAAATTAGAAAGAAAGGTAAATTGGAGAATATTTTTAGTTCAGCTATTAATACCAACCTTTAGTGTGTGAGAAGTGATTTGGAGTCCATGGCCTCGATTTAATGCCATCCACTAACTCCAGTCAAACACTAAGTTTTTTAATTCATGTTATTCCTAGAGGAATACTGTGTGATTCAGTGGGGGTCCAAAAATATAGGTTAAAGCTCTGGTATTGTGGTAAAGCAATAACAGGAATTTATTTAAACATTTCTCTTCATTAGAGTAATTTTTCAAATTCAATAAATTGAGTATGAAGTGTAAATAATGGTTTTGTATGGGGTTTTGTATTCATTATTCTGGTATTTTATGTAATTTACAATGTGTTAATAATCCCTGGTGATCTTTCCTTTTATATGGGAATTTTTTATACATGTGTTAATAAACTTTAAAAGAAAAAAGAATTGGCTAGCTTATAGAAATACAGCATATTTCCCTATATCTGTATATAGCCTGTGTTTGGTATATTCTGTCCACAGATTTTCATTGCCAACTAACATTTTAAGTGGAGATTTAGTAAAAAGTGCAAGACACCTGAACAGAGCCCCTGAAGAATTATTAAGGTCTGAATGTCACTGCTGTAAATATATTTCTGATCAAAGATTAATGTTGAAAAATACTAGCAGGTCTAGTCATTATGTGCAAATTTTCGGTACCGTATTGCGGATGTATTCCATTCAAATTGGTAGTTAAACTAGCTCTAAATGGTATAGTTGGGATAGGAAGTCTTCTGGTTGGCTAATAGATTAACTGCATGTATTCCTTGAATATCAGAAATACCCTTAATAAGGTAAGTCAGGATGTGAAATAAAGAACCATTCCCATCTTCGATGGGAAGAGGACATTGGTAGGAATTTTCCCCTTGCAGTCCAGGTTGAAGTCTTCTGAGTTGATTAGGAAATCAGTACAATGTATACAGGTAAAAGGTATTTTTCTTAAACTTCTTCATAGATGGTACATGGTCCCTACTAAATTATGTCACTTTAAAGTGGCTCCTTCCAGCCTGGAACTAGGTACCTTAAAGCATATTTGGTGGGACTGCAGCAAAATAAATCTGTGGAGTCTCTCAGCTTTTCAAGGAACTAAAAATAATTATTACCAGTTTAATTCCCTGCAAGGTTCATATTCCAACTAGATTTCATGAGATTAGTCAAGCCATTTCTTATCATTCATGTTCCGAATGCATACATGTTGAAAGGATTAATTCGGATCTGTGAGGGTTAAAAGCCGACAGTGTGTCAAAGAAGCTGATGTCTGCAGCACCTTCTGGAAGGCCAGATCACGCCAGTAGCATAATTGTTATTAGAATGGTCTTATCTTACTATTCCAAGGCTAGAACAGAGGTTTCTGGAACATCAACAAGTTGTCTCTGAAAGTTCTGTAATTTTCCATAAGAACGACTTTTGTAACACTATTTTACATATTACGTTTTAAGTGCATTTTCTTATAAAACACGCCTTTCTACATATTAGAATATTAGAATAACCAATTATATTGTAGTAACTAATGTTTTTATCTTCGTATATATATGCTTGTTTAAACAATTAAAATCAGAGTTGTTTCACAGTTGCATTGGTGTCGGTCTCAGTTATTCACTGTGAGATAGCTCTCCTGGATCCAGTATTTACAAGTCAAACCAAGACGGTCGCATTAAGGGACAGAGGATATTTCCTTACAATTTGGGGGCTCATCCGGGATCGGGAAGGTCATCCTTTGTCCGGTAAGATATACTTTTTTTTTGGTTTATCTATCGGACTGAGGGCACTGGCCAAATCCCGATCCTTATGTTTGTGTGTCAGGGACATACATCCTTATAATATTTTTTGTTTTTGTTTTTGTGTCCGGGACACATAACCAGGTCTCATGGAGATCTGGCTAACACACAGATCTCAGGGAGATCCTTACAGTCTCAGGGAGGCTAACACACAGATCTCAGGGAGATCCTCACAGTCTCAGGGAGGCTAACACACAGATCTCAGGGAGATCTTTACAGTCTCAGGGAGGCTAACACACAGATCTCAGGGAGATCCTCAAAGTCTCAGGGAGGCTAACACACAGATCTCAGGGAGATCCTCACAGTCTCAGGGAGGCTAACACATAGATCTCAGGGAGATCCTTACAGTCTCAGGGAGGCTAACACACAGATCTCAGGGAGATCCTCACAGTCTCAGGGAGGCTAACACACAGATCTCAGGGAGATCCTCACAGTCTCAGGGAGGCTAACACACAGATCTCAGGGAGATCCTCACAGTCTCAGGGAGGCTAACACACAGATCTCAGGGAGATCCTTACAGTCTCAGGGAGGCTAACACACAGATCTCAGGGAGATCCTTACAGTCTCAGGGAGGCTAACACACAGATCTCAGGGAGATCCTTACAGTCTCAGGGAGGCTAACACACAGATCTCAGGGAGACCCTCACAGTCTCAGGGAGATCCTCACAGTCTCAGGGAGGCTAACACACAGATCTCAGGGAGATCCTTACAGTCTCAGGGAGGCTGATTTACGGTCTCAGTGAGGCCAGACAGATCTCAGGGAGATCGTTCACTTTAATACCAGGGGTATTATTATTATTATTTTTTTGGGTTTTGTGTCAGGGACACTTAGCCAGATCTCAGGGAGATCTATCACTTTATTACCAGGGGTATTATACACTTAAATTTACAGTCTCAGGGAGACTAGACTATTCTTGGTTTGGCTTGTTTAATTGTAATTTTGCATATTAATTGTATATTTGTGTTCATATATAAGGTTAATTATGAAGTCATAAGAAACCATAGACGGGTGGTAAGTGTACGTCTAAGGAAATTTACTGTATTTACTGTATTCTCTTATAGGTGGTAAGTGTTTTATATTTAGAGGAGTAGAGAGGACATATCTCCTGAATCAATCAAAATCGAGCGCTCAATGAAAAAAATAGGCACGTTCTGCCGCTAGTATAATAATTTTTGAATGATTTTTGAGTAACGGTCTTCTGAGCTATATTCATCAGTGTGATGAGAAGTTTCATAGTAAGTAATTTTAATAGTGTATGCAAGACAAGTTTTGAATTAATTTGTTGCTGAAAGTAAGTAAAATAGAAATATTTGTGTGTAAAACAACAAGAGTCATATAGTGTCCGAGGTATCTCTTGGACATCATGTTAAATATACGTGATCAATCCATTGGATAGTATAACAGCTATAAAATATTTTAAAATCTATCCAGCCAGTTTTATGTTCTGGCAAAAGCAATCTAAGACTTGCATGATGCTAATTTAAAGACACAGACTATGTTTTTAACAGGTTTTACATGTTACATATTAGAAATGTTTATTTGTTTATGGTACATTCTTCCTTTTTGTATTTAGGTATCTTGACAAGTATTACATTTTTTTTTGTAGTTTAGAAGGATTTTTGTGTTTTAAGCTTTTAATTTAGATTTTTCCCAAGATAAGATATCACATTTTCCAATACTCTAGATAAAGTAATTAGATAAGTGAAGATGCCTTCATTGTAAGGTTGTATTTGTATGCACAGATGCACATATACAGATGTGTTTTAGATTTAAGCAGAATTTCAGAGTTGGTACTAGAGAAAGACTTGAGTAACGTTTATTCGTAATAAAGGTTAAAGTGTGAATTTTGTGTTGTAAAGATACACTGTTGAAGGCTTTGTGGGCCATGGAAATGGCAATTGCTGGACATAAAAGGTTTTTGTATGTTGTAGAAGGTGAGAGGTCATGTTGCAAATATGTACAAAGAGAAGATGTTATGGTCTAAGAATATGACCGTTAGGATTTTAAAGTGAATATTAATTTAAAGGAAGATATAAGTAATAATGTGAAATATGGTGATACATGGTGAGAGAATATTGAGATGTTGTTTAAAGTTTTAGATGCAAGACAATTTTTAATATGATATATGAGAATGTACGTATGTCAGTGATAAGTGGAAAGAATTAGCGAGTGTCGTGTTATGTGACAAGTTGTGTTGTGTTCTTAGGTTGTAGGAGTTAATAGTGAAGTTGAGAGAAAGCTTCCCCAGAAGCCCCCCTTCTCTCTGACAGTCTATTTGCAGATAAGAGAATTGTAGCTGCAGCTGCAAAATTATTATTTTTTCTTTTTGTGATGGGAGGGGGAGAACGGGCCAGAATTACTGTTACTGTTAGTTATTGAGAAGTTCTGTGTGTTATGTGCTATGGTTATATAGTCTAATCATGATATTATTTGTCCTAATGGTAAAGCGATACATAATTATTATGTATGAGAACATATTCTCACATTATCAATTGATTCAACTATGATTATAAGATGGTAATAATATTTCAAGAACAAAGACTGGTTCAGTTTGACAAGTTTTTACAACACAGACTAGCAGTAATAATATGTTTTAATTATATTTTAATGTGAAGATTAATAAGATGTTTAGTGAAATATTGCATGTTACTAACTGGAATTTTTTCGAGTTTTATTTTCATATAGATTAAAGCTGTACAGCCAACAAAAGAAAAGTTCAAAGTGCACCAACGAATTTAATGCTGATCATAATTATTTCTAAAGAAAAGTTTATTTTTAAAAGAAGAAAAAGTTTTCCAATTCATGTAACTGGATTCTCACCAAATTTATCGGAATATATTGTTCAAATCAACTCCTGGATCCACGTTATTTAGGTAAAGCACATTCCTGTACTGACAAACAGGCCAACAAAGGAGCAGCAATTTAGTGTCTTGATGGGCATAATAATCCCTGACCACTAGCCAACATAAGCCAAGATTTTACCTTAATGGGTAACCCGTAAACAAATCACCCAGGAGTCTACAACAGATACAACAGTCTACGACAGATCATCATTGTTGGGAAGTATATTTTCATTGAGTATATATGTATAAAATTGTTATTGATGATTTGTAATTTTTATGTTAAAGATTTGTTTAATTGTGATATTATGGGTATGTTTAGAGTATAGTGAAATTTTGAAATTTAACAATTAGACCGGCTCTAACAAACAGGATTGAGTCGACCTATAAAGAAATTATATTGTTATAGTATTTTTGCAGAATTTTATATAGAGAATGTTAGGAAGTTTTTTCAGATATTTAAAAAAAAAAAAAGTTTGGATTATGGATTTAAGTAGTAGGTTAAAAAGTGTTCACAGGTAATCCGTGAGATCCCCTGGGACTGGGAAATTGGCTAGGATCACTTGGAGCGAAACTTGTAAGTGGTTTGGCATGTGTGAGATCAGTGTTGCTAATTGTCTGTGTTTATGTTTGTTTCAAGGGTCTCATCCTCAAGTGCATCCTGACCACTGACATCATGCCCCTACGTGAAGAATGGAAGACACTGCTCAGATATTCCCCATTATGGAAGCTTACAATGCAACTAAGCTGGATGACCTACCAATTTGTGAAATCGAGGAAGTGTGCCTTATCACCTTGGATACAATGATTGTGTTGACCAGGCAACTCCTGATGGTTATCCTTAAAAACAGACAATGTCAATTTCTAAGAATAAAAGGGGAGAAGAGTATGAATATTATATGGACTGTAGGGGCCTCTGGAGTCACGTCGTGGATGGGAGACCATATTGTTTCGTCCACTGCCATTTTGTCTGACTGACGTTTTATGTTCTGAATGTATGCCATTTTGTGTGTTCTGAATGCATGTTCAGCTTTGCTCCAAGTCACTTTAAAGTATTTAGTCAAGAACAGTCCTGGGGAATGGCAAACTCCGGAATAATATGTTTTATTTTTTACATATATTTATTGGTTTTAGACAACTGCCAACTAATACCATTAGGGGTTTTATTAGGCAGGGTAAGAGAAGCAATGAACAACAGATATTTAATTTAGTTTTGTGGCCACATGTGTTTTTGGGTCATCAGGCCATGCCATTATGTTATATTATCTAACATATTTAGATAGTTACGGCAGGCCTTCCATATTTAAGAGAGAGATACTTTTTTAATTTTTTAGATTATAAGTCCAATATCTCTGCTGAGCGAAGCCAAGGTCTGCACAGTCGCCAAAGGTCTAAACCTAATCAGTATTGTCCAGAGGCAGTCCGGTAAAACAGGATAGCCATAGTCGGTTATTATATGCTTTATTATGGATGTGGTATTTTTGATTGAAACAAACCTACCCCTTGATCCCCAACAACATACCCCTGAAGGATACCGACAGTATTTACAGATCTATAGACAGAAGCAAAAGGGGAAGAACCATATTATATGAATCATATGGTTCTAAGAGGGGATTGAAAGGATTAATTTGGATCTGTGAGGGTTAAAAGCCGACAGTGTGTCAAAGAAGCTGATGTCTGCAGCACCTTCTGGAAGGCCAGATCACGCCAGTAGCATAATTGTTATTAGAATGGTCTTATCTTACTATTCCAAGGCTAGAACAGAGGTTTCTGGAACATCAACAAGTTGTCTCTGAAAGTTCTGTAATTTTCCATAAGAACGACTTTTGTAACACTATTTTACATATTACGTTTTAAGTGCATTTTCTTATAAAACACGCCTTTCTACATATTAGAATATTAGAATAACCAATTATATCGTAGTAACTAATGTTTTTATCTTCGTATATATATTCTTGTTTAAACAATTAAAATCAGAGTTGTTTCACAGTTGCATTGGTGTCGGTCTCAGTTATTCACTGTGAGATAGCTCTCCTGGATCCAGTATTTACAAGTCAAACCAAGACGGTCGCATTAAGGGACAGAGGATATTTCCTTACACATGTATTGGGCCTTGTTGATATTTTTTTAAATAATGGTGAAGTATAGCTTGTTAACTATAGAAAAATATCTGGTTATTTAGCAATAATATGAACACTGTCGTGACAAGACTGGTTTGGTCCTGCTGTTTCATTCAGGAAAATGGCTGCTTTAACACTTCTGCGGTGTTTATGTTTAGATGTAATTTTTTTTACTGTACCAACACATTTTTTTTTCCTCCAGGATAGGAAGTCTTCTTGTCAGATACAATTATTTTGATCATATCATATAATAATATCTGCAAAAACTAATGAAAAGACCCACTACACACTGCTTATTCTCTCCCTGCAAGGATAGACTAAAAGGTTTAAAGATGGTCACCGCTAGTGGATATGTCTGTAGTGTCTCAATCCAAAGGCACTTATCCATGTCAGTACAGGCCAATCAAGGTATACCTGTAGTTATATTGGCATCAGAACTGCAGAACTTGCCAGGCACATCCATTGTCATTAAGGGGGTGTTTTCCCAGTATTTGCCATCCAATGATTGGAAGCAGTTAAAACTTTTTTTTAAACAAAACTACACATTTATAGTAAGTAAGAATATGGATGGACCACACTGTGCTGTCAAATGGGTTGCATGTTGTCCCTGCAAAAGATTTGTGGCACTTAACAGGGTCTTAATCCAAAGTAGAAAAAAATATGTATTTGCAGGTAGACATCTACTTTTAATTAAGACCTGTGAGTGCCACAATTATTTTGGCATATATATATATATATATATATATATATATATATATATATATATATGTATATTACATTACATTAACATTTATTTATGTATTGCAAACAATGCTGGGTACAGAACATAGAAGGGAGCTACATACTAATTTAGACAAACTAGAACAGAATGGTACATGAGGTAGAGAGCCCTGCTCGTAAGATTACAATCATGATGGAATTTGGTACATGAAACACATAAGGGAGTGAATAGGACAGAGGGAATGCAGTTGTAGTAACAGTAATGTGGATGGTTGGCACTAGGTGGGATTGGCCTTAGATTAATTGTGTGTGTTCCAGCTAGGTGGGATTAGAAAGAGGAAAAGTGCCCGGTATTCTAGTGGGTTGGGTTGTAAGCTTCTTTAAAGAGATGAGTTTTTAGGGACTTTTGAAAGTTTGCGAAGGAGGGAGAGAGCTGGATGCTCTGCTCTGAAGGCAGTTCCAGAGAGAGGGGACAGCTCGGGTGAAGTCTTTCAGGTGTGAATGGGAAGAAGTGATGAGGATAAAGGAGTGCTTTAGTCCCATTGAGGAATGCAAAGGTTGTGCAGGAAAGTATCGATTCACGAGCAAGGCAATGTATTGCAGCTGTGTTTTGGATAGATTGCAGGGAAGAAAGACGAGCCAGAGGTAGTCCAGTCAGGGGGCTTTTACTGTAGTCAAGGCGAGAGATCACAAGTGAGTGCACTAGGATTTTGGCGGTTTCTACACTGGGAAATAGCTGAATGCGTGTTATGTTCCTTAGGTGCAGATGACAGGATTTGGCTAAAGACTGAATATGGGGAATAAAGTAAAGAGCAGAGTCAAAAGTTACCCCAAGACATTGGGCAATGTCAGCTGGTACGATTACAGCATTTTCACTGGAGACTGTGAAGCCAGGTGTAGGGACGGAGTTTGAGGGAGGGAAGATGATCAGCTCCATTTTGGAAAGATTAAGTTTCAGGTAACGGTGCAACATCCAAGTGGAGATGGCTGAGAGACAATCAACTACACGTGACATGACAGAGGGAGTGAGGTTCTCCCAGAGAGGTGGTATACAGGAAAAACAATAACTGGCCAAGGACCAATTCTTGCGGAACACCTACAGAAAGAAGAACAGATGATGATATCGCTCCAGAGAGCCACACTGAATAAGACCATTCAGATAGGTATGACTGAATTCAAGAGACTGCCATACCATTTATGCCAAATGAGGATATTCTGTTCAGAAGGAGTCAGTGGTCAGTGGTGTCAAAGGCAGCAGAGAGATCTAAGAGGATCATCACTGAGAAGTGGCCTTTAGATTTGGCAGAGAGCAGGCTGTTTGATACTATAGTCAGGGCTGTTTCAGTAGAGTGTAAGGGTCTAAAGCCAGACTGAAAAGGGTCAAGTAGGTCATTGGCAGTCAGAAAATCTGTGAGTCAGGAGTGCACAGTTCTCTCCAGCAACTTGGACACGAAGGGGAGAAGGGATATAGGACAGTAGTTAGATGGAAGTGTGGGGTCTAAGGAAGATTTTTTCAAAACAGGTATAATTTGGGCTTGCTTGAAGGTTGACGGTACTATTCCAGAGGACAGAGAGAGGTTGATGAGATGGGTTAGAATTGTACAGAGAAGAGGAGATAGAGACGATTCAAGGTGAGTCAGGATGGGATCTAGCACAAAAGTAGTAGATTTTGAGCAGGAGAGCAGATCGTCTACCTCTTTCTCAGCTACAGAGGTGAAGATATTCAGATTGGGTTTGGGGGATGGGAGCAATGTTGTAGGAGCACAGCATGAACTTATAGTGAAGAAAATCCTCCTTGCAGCGTGTTTTCCTAAAATGCCACTCAACTGTGTGAGTACATTTTGGAGGTACCATGTTTGCTTTGTGTGCCACGATTGTTGGTTGGGCCTGTTTGTAATATATATGTATATATATAATGCCACGTACAACAGACCAATCTAAATATTTTATGCTTACATGTTCTATAGCTGACTAAGCTGACTTGATTTGCACAGTACCTCCCATGACTGTTACTTGAAGTCTTAGCTGGAAAATAAACAGTACTAAAAAGGCAATATGCATCAAGAAAATAAAGTTCATTTTAGTAAACTATACAAGAATTCATTCAGTGCAATAAATCCCCATGATTTGTCACCTGATACTTGAATATTGTCACCTGCTTAGCAGTATATACAGATGGTGCTTTACAACAGTAACATAAATAAATAAAAATGATGGATGCCTTACACACAAATGCAAATGCTGGGAAAAGAAGGCCCTGTTTTTACAACTTGCAATCTAGATATGAACGGCACGGACATTTACAGTCTTGTAAAAGTTTCTGTATTTCATTCCCAAATAAGAGTTCTTTTTTTTTTAATCTACAGAATACAATATTCAGAAAAGGAATTCAGTGTGCATGTATTCATATATCAAACAGGCCAAACAAATAAATGCAATTTATCCCAATTTGAAAACAGAAAAATAATTATTGTGTTAAAACATCTTTCAAATATAGCACTGGATTTTATGATATGTGTGGAATTTATCACCAACAGGGCCGGCCTTAGGGGTGTGCGACCTGTGCGATCGCACAGGGCGCAACACTCCAGGGGGCGCCTGTCGGGCCATTAAAAATTTTTTTTAAAAAAGTTAGAAAAAAAAAAAAAAGTAAAAAAAAAAGCCGGTAGAGGCACTGGATGGTGGAGATCAAAAGATACCCCTCACCAGCCCTCTGCTTGGCAAGCTGTGCTGGGTCCGGGGAGGGGGCGGAGCTAACCGGCTCAGTGGTGTAGCTCCGCCCCCACCCTGTGAAGCAGAGCAGAGTCTGCTTCACAGGGAGCCACGGACAGCAATAGAAGGTGCTGCTCGGCTCCCCATGCCTGCATTAAGCATGGGGAGCCGAGCAGCACTTTCTATTGCTGTCTGTGGCTCCCTGTGAAGCAGACGCTGCTCTGCTTCACAGGGTGGGGGCGGAGCTACACCGCTGTGCCAGTTAGCTCCGCCCCCTTACCTTGAACCACACTTGCAGGCAAGGGGGGGGGGGGAGAGAGAGAGACAACAGGAGGTGAGAGAGGGACAGAACAGGGGGAGGGGGGAGAGAGAGGCAGAACAGGGGGAGGGGGGAGAGAGAGGCAGAACAGGGGGTGAGAGAAGGACAGAACAGGGGGTGAGATGCAGAACAGGGGGAGGGGGGAGAGAGAGGCAGGAGAGGGGGAGAGAGAGGCAGAACACTGGGAGGGGGGAGAGAGAGGCAGAACAGGGGGTGAGAGAAGGACAGAACAGGGAGAGAGAGGCAGAATAGGGGGAAGGGGGAGAGAGAGAGACAGAACAGGGGGAGAGAGAGACAGAACAGGGGGTGAGAGTAGGACAGAACAGGGGGTGAGAGGCAGAACAGGGGGAGGGGGGAGAGAGAGGCAGAACAGGGGGAGAGAGAGGCAGAACAGGGGGAGAGAGAGACAGAACAGGGGGAGGGGGGAGAGAGAGAGACAGAACAGGGGTAGCGGAGAGAGAGAGACAGAACAGGGGGAAGGGGGGGGAGAGAGAGACAGAACAGGGGGAAGGGGGGGGAGAGAGAGACAGAACAGAGGGAGAGAGAGACAGAACAGGTGGAGGGGGGATAGAGAAACAGAACAAGCGAGGGGGAAGAGAGAGAGACAGGAGGTGGGAGAGAGACAGAACAGGTGGGACGGGGGGGGAGACAGACATGGCAAGGAAGATGAAAGGGACACATACATAGGGGGGTGAAAGACGGGGGGGCGCCATGGGGGAAGCCCGCACAGGGCGCCGTAACACTTAAGGCCGGCCCTGATCACCAATATTACCCAAGGAAAAAAAAGATGAGAAAAGATTGCTCCATTGAATACTCAAATAGTAAATACGAACAAATTGAGAATAAAAACAGGCATAATTGCAATAAAAAACAGGCAAGTTTCCAAATATTTTTTCCATCTTTTTTTCTTAGCACTTGCGAAAAGCTGGCCTCTGAGTGTGCCTTTGGCATCCCCCCTCATACGATCACCGCAAATGTGATCAAATGTGTTGAAACTCACATAGGTAGTGATCAGATTTCGATCAAGGCATAATGCAACACCATTCTCTGCCCCACCAGGGCACCGCGATCACCCGTTGATCACGGATGCCATATTGAAGAGGAGCATGCTCCTCCAATATGGCGTACCCAGCAGGGCGATGGAAGTGATAAAAAAAGGTAGTCAGCAACATTACAGTTAGAAAATAATAATAATTAAATAAATAAAAGGAAAAAGCTAACCCTATAGCTACTAACCCTAGATCTACAGTTAGGGTTACAATTAAGGTTAGGGTTACAATTAGGGTTAGTGTTAAAGGTGGGTTATGGTTAGAATTGGGGTTAGTACAAGGGTTATATTAAGGGGTGGTTGTAGATTTAGGATTAAGGTGGGGTTAGGGTTAGGAGGGTCAAAAGGTCACTGTAGGAGAAAATGGTTAGGAAACAAAAAACACTACTATTGCCCTATTGCTTGAAAAAACCCAGAAACACATGGAAACATTTCTAAACTCAGGACAAATATTAGAAACTATATAGATTGGTTCTAAAAAAAAGTGTGTTTTTTTGCATATTTGCATCAAATTTGATATTTTTTTAAATAGTAAATTATATCACATGATGATAGTATCAAAGAAAAGTCACATTTGTCCTTTTAAAAATGATATATAACTTGTGTGGGTGGACTGAACACAAAGAAAGAAATCACAGTTAAGTAAACGTATGACAAAAATAATGGAATTCTGGTCTTCAAGGCACATCAAATGCAGCATAGCACTCTGTCACTAAGGGGTTAAAGAGAAAAGCCAGATTAGGTTCCAAAGAGCTCATAATTCAAAGGTCAAGTCTACACTATAGACAAAAGTATTGAGACACATTTATTAATCATTGAATGCAGGTGTTTCAGTCAGACCTATTGTCACAGGTGTATAAAATCAAGCACCTAGCCATGCAGTTGCATTTGTAAAATAAAGTTCTAAAGAGCTCAATTCAAGTGTGGTACTGTGATAAGATGCAATCCTTGCAATAAGTCAGTACCTCCCTGCTAGATATTCTATGCTGAGCTATAAGTGGTATTATTGGAAAGCAGAATTGTTTAGGAACAGCAGCAACTTGGACAGGAAATGGAAGACCATGTAAAGTCAAAGACCAGGGTCACCGAGTGCGAAGGTACATGATGTGTAAAGCTTAGCAGAGCATTGCCGTGTTTTACACATAATGCACCTTTCATAGCTGAAGAGTTACAAACTTCTACTGGCGTTAATATCAGCACAAAACCTGTGCGGTGGACACTTCATGCAGTGGCGGCTCTAGACTTTGTGAGGCCTTAGGCGAAAGTCAAACATGAGGCCCTCATGGACACACATTATTAAATAAAATATATGCAAGTGATAATAAAAATGAACTGTAGAAATAGCATATTTCAAGATCAGACTCAAATCCCAGCTTCTAGAAATGAACAGCTCCTAGAATTTTATTTGTCTCATAATTATTCTACAAACATCTATAAACATTTGGTATAGATAAAATTGTGTGCGGCTGACTAACTCACATTGTTATTGCTGTGTCCTAAATGTGAACACTAACACAAATCACACAGTCATTCATAGACACACTCAGTGAGCACACACTGACTCACAGACACACTCAGTCAGCACACAATCACACTCAGCCAGCACACACTCACAGATACACTCAGCCAGCACACACTGACTCACAGACACACTCAGAAAGCACACAATCACACACTAAGAGAAACACTCAGCCAGAAGGAAAGGTGCTCAATGTTGAAAGTGGTCTCACAGACCACGTTGTGCTAGAAGATTGGCACTTTGTTCTTCCTCACAGCACCGGATGCACTGTGATTTAGCCATTCAAAATGCCAGAATTTTGCCACTCAATATGCCAGGATTTAGCCCCTTAATATGCCAGGATTTAGCCCCTTAATATGCCAGGATTTAGCCCCTTAATATGTCAGGATTTACCCCCTCAATATGCCAGGATTTTGCCCCTCAATATGCCAGGATTGTGCCACTCAATCTGCCAGGATTTTGCCCCTCAATATGCCAGGATTTTTCCACTCTATGCCAGGATTGTGCCCCACAATTTGCCAGGATTTTGCCACTCTATGCCAGGATCTTGCCCCTCAATTTGCCAGGATTTTGCCCCTCAATATGCAAGAATTTTGCCCCATAATATGCAAGGATTTTGCCACTCTGTGCCAGGATTTTGCCCCTCATTATGCCACAATTTTGCCCCTCATTATGCCACAATTTTGCCCCTCACAATGCCAGAATTTTGCCTCTCAATATGCCAGGATTTTGCCCCTCATAATGCCACTATTTTGCCCCTCACAATGCCAGGATTTAGCCTCTCACTATGCCAGGATTTTGCCACTGTATGCCAGGATATTGCCCCTCATAATGCCACTATTGCAGGATTTTGCCCCTCATTATGCCAGAATTTTGCCTCTCAATATGCCAGGATTTTGCCACTGTATGCCAGGATATTGCCCCTCACAATGCTAGGATTTTGCCCCTCACCTCATTATGCCAGGATTTTGCCCCACACTGTGCCAATATTTAGCCACTCATTATGCCAGGCTTTGCTCGTTTGTACCACCCTCCTCCCCCCTTTCCTAGTACTTACCTCCATGCTACTCTCCGTTGTTTCCTCCGTGCATCTTCCCTCCTGCACGGAGGAAGGAAGTTCCGGTCGCGTTTTTTTTTTTTTTTAAACTTTATTGAAGCTGCCCGGGTTCAATAAAGTTTAAAAAAAAAAAAAACGCGATCGGAACTTCCTTCCTCCGTGCAGGAGAGAAGATGCACGGAGGAAACGTCCCAGGTTAGTGTAACAGGGAGCTTAACGGCAGCGTTAAGCTCCCTGATACATCAAAGGTAATAAGGTGAGTTAGGCAGCCGCGAGGCCCCCGTGAGTGCGAGGCCTTAGGCGGCTGCCTAACTCGCCTAATTAGAGAGCCGCCTCTGACTTCATGCAATGGGTTTCCATGACTGATCAGCTGCCTGCAAGCCTCACATCACCAAATACAATGAGGAGCGCTGGAGCAGTGAAAATGTGTTCTGTGGAGTGACAAATCAAGCTTCACTGTTTGACAGTCTGATGGGTGAGTCTGGATTTGGCATATGCCAGGAGAATATTACCTATCTTACTGCATTGTGTCAGCTGTAAAGTTTAGTGGAGGAGGGATAATGGGATGGGGCTTTTTTTTTTTCAGGGGTTGGGCTAGACCTCTTACTTCCACTGAAGGGAAACATTTATTCTTTAGCATACCAAGACATTTTGGATAATGGGAAAGGTTTGGGCCTTTTTTCAAGATCATTTTACTGGATTACAATTCTACACCACCTATAATCTGGCATTATCTGCACTGAACATAAAGTCGCAAAGTGACTGACAGTGTTATACATACCGTTTTATACATTATGTTGTGCGTAATAGCAAAACCCTAACAAAAAGAATTAGGGTTATACATAAAACAACACCATTATTTATGCATTATCCCCAATGTCACATGTGTAGAATGAAAAGCAGAGATATCACAAAAATAGGATCTAAAGAGATGAATATATACAATCTTATTGTTATATATATATATTTCAATATACATGGCTTGGCAATGAAGAGGGTGGTGGAAGAGAGAGTTGTGGGAAAATGCAGGAGAAAAAGGTAGTTCCTGATTTTCAGAAATCGAATAGTTTTTTTCAAACAGCACATATATTGTTTAATTATATGTTGTTAATGCACAAGTGCATTATATACCCCTTAAATGCATGGTTGTAAAAACATGATGACAGCATAGAATGTCCTCCAAACAATTGTGCCTCTTCACCCCCTGTCATGGTAAACTGTCATGGGAAACACAGCAAGATCTTCATTATCAGACAAGGGTACTTTTAGAAGCAGAGGTAAAATGTAACTAAAGCTCAGAGTTAGAACTGGTTATATTCAACGCAAATGCTGTGTTCCAATGATATTGCTGGACATTTAAAATTTGTGTCAGAGACACAAAAGGAGGGTAAACATATCTTTGCTGTACATTATACTGTATGTGCTATGTTTTATAAAATATATATTTGGATCCATTTAAGTACAATTTAGTTACTAATAAATCTACCAGTGTTCATTTATTTTCAGAGCAACAATGAATTGAGTTTTTGTAGCACAGGTACAGCAGCTAAATAGCTCTGCTGTCCACTTGTATCTATAAAGAAATGTTGCATAGCTGTGTACTGGTTCGGTACTTTCACAGATTTTTTTTTTTCTAACTTTAATATGAACTATTGTACTAGTTTTTGGAAAGTATAGATATAAAGGTCACTTGTGTTATTTTGAAACAATAACTAAAAAATATCATTTTCTTTTTTTTTGATAGAATCACCCTGTGGCATTCTGCCACCTTCACAAGGCTATCCATAACTCTTGCACTGTTTGGAACAATCTCCCACTTGCCACTCTCATTAATGACTTGGATACCCCCTGATGGTGCTTAACATTTAATAGTACTGGAGCTCTACGTTTGCCCACACAACCTTTTCCATTTACCTTACCTCAATGGCCTTCTAATTTTTCTTCAGAGACAGAAATCCTTTAAGCCCATTGTATCCTAAGGCTACAAATTTACTGAGATTTAGGTTTCCAATAAGAGGGTTGAGATGAATGCCACCTTCTCATTTATGAGTCAATTTTTGGCCATCGGCTCTTCACTGTTATTACTTTTTATTTTATTTCTCATTTAAAGGGGAAAGTCAAACACACACATAGATGTATGTACACACAAAAATAACTTTGATGCATTTGATTTTTTTTCCCTCCTAAATAAAAGCATGAAGCATACAATAAACATTTTTACTTGCTGCATTTGCACACAGATCTGTTGCTTGTTAGCCTTGAGCTGAGGTATAAAGTCATTTTTAAATGCTCGTAATAGCAATTAACAACGTTTCAATTCACAGGAGAAAAATCAAGGTGACGCATTTTAATGTGCTGCTTTGTGCAAGCTGTAATACCAGTGTTACACAAATCTGATCCTTTTTAAGCAGTGTGCAGGTGTTTTATGATTTTTGTATTATTATTTATGAGGTGGTATTTTCTATTTGTAGTGCAACAAAGTACAAGTCTTACAATAGTTCTTTTCTCTATTTCTGTCTTTTAATTTGATTTGTATAGCAACAGCACCATTCTTTCTTCTATGAAAGTGTATAGCATTTTAATGTGATAACTGTTAATGTTATTTTTTAATACATAAAAATCTGTTTTAGAAAATGTTCAAGAAAACAAAAATTAAAAGTTTTTTTTTTTTTCATTGTAATAGAGTCATGTACTAAACAAGTGTAGTGGGGGAAAAAAGTAGCTAAAACAGTAGTAAGGAGCAATTTGTGAATATTTGTAACATTTTGTGCTTTTCTTTCCTGATTTGCGCCTCTTCAGTTTATTTTTATTTAGTGCGTGTTTTTCCGGTTGCGCTTGTATTTTGCGATTATATTTGTGCATTGCTAAAGACTTTTGCGAATATTTTGTGAAAAATAATTCTTATTTTGCGTGTGAAAATGACACCAGCTTTAAGCAAGTGCTATCAAAAGAGGTAGAAAAAATATTCGCACATACATATATATATATATATATATATATATATATATTAATATTAGGGTTATTCTTCATTAGAATAAGAGTGTACTAACACATTAACTGTTCTATAATATGATTGGAATGTGCTCTCAATATTGTCAATATGTATCAATGTAGAGTAGCATAAAGTCAAAATGCTGCCTAATCATGATGAGAAATGTAATGCACAACAGTTAGAGAGCCAAAAGTTAGGTACCACTGTCAAACACAAGGGGGAGGAGCTGGCGAGGAGCTGGTGTACCAGTGTAGGATTGACATATAGCTTAAGGGAAATATAAATATAAAAACATTTACATTTCATAAAAGAGAAAGAGTCCACCTTAGAATTAAGTATGTGAGCCTGTTGTACAGAAAGATTCATGGACATAATGTAATATATTTCACCAAAGCTGGGATATGCACATCACAGGTAGTTTCTGATCATTGCAAGCTGACAAGTCTTTTTTTACTGAGCAGTAAATTTTGTTATTATTATTTTTGTGTGTTACTCCGTATATCTTGAAGGGAAGCCTATGCACATATGCATGACAGCATACAAGATATTACTTTTAAGTTAGTACTGATCAGTTTACTCATACGGTGTGGTAGCAAAGATTTGGAACTCAAGAGACAAACTTAAAATGAATTAAACAAATATTTAAGCACTACTTGGAAATGTACCCTTTTAGGAAATCCTATAGTTTATTAATGATTAAATAACTCGTTCATCAAATCAATGCATTAACTCTCACTACAGCAAGTTCAGCAGCTAAACCACTAGATCATTTCACTGAATACAAAGATCTGTCTCTGGCTCACAAACTATTGTATCTTACTTGACACCTGACACAAAACCATTACACCTTGTACTCTCAATACCGGCTGCTGAATTCACCCAGAATGGTCCTTGCAGAGCAAAAATCCTTATTTACATCTGAATTGCTATTATAACAATCAGGTTGGTTACTGGTTTCTTAGTTGTAATCTACTGGAAAGTCAAATGATTACACAATGCTCCTTGTGCATTCATTACATATATCCTAGGGCTGTAAACAGTGATTTTCTTTACAGTCAGTATAAATGAATAATTTAAAAATGCATTCTAATATGGATAGTACCTTATGTAATTTGCAAACCTGTGCAATTGGGGGACAAGCTATACCTGTATTAGTGATTTAAACAAACAAATGCAGCAAGAGAAGAATACTTGGAAGTGTTTATAACATACAGGCAAATGAGTAATTGATACAGGAAGCATAAACGTTCCAAAGTGGAATGTGGTCTAGCCACAGATACAATAGGGCAGATAATGTGTCAGGTGCTTAGGGACACTGTATGGATTAGCCATTCAGCTGCAGTAATCAAGAGTCAAAATACAAAATAAATGCACTCTTGGGGATGTTTATGAGAAAAGGGTGGTGATTAAGGACACTTAAGACAAAAGGAATGTGTCTTAAAATGATAAAATCAGCTAGTGTATCTTTGAATTTTGTTGAAAATTAATGAGTAAATTGAAGGTATTAAGTAACAAAACAATGACTTTATGATAAATATGTTTTAAAAATGTGTTGGTGTTACTGGATTTATAGTAAACTACAGTCATCTATAACTACTACCTGTTTTATAAAAATGTATCCTTTCAACTTAAATATAGAGTAAAAACCTAAAAATGTTCTTAATGAGACAGAAGATGTTCCATATTGTGGGTGTTTACACTGTAGGATGCTGGAGGTGGGGTAGTATGAGATGTGCTTGTATTGCTCAAATTGGGCCTCCTGATTCTTCCCACATTTGAATGCTACAGAGTATCTGAACACCACTAACAGCATGTGTTCTCTCCATGGCACAAGATATCAATAGGATTGTGTGTACAGTATATATACATATATAAATATGGTGTATATATAAATAATCAAGAGAGCGACTTCCACATACCATGGTAATTTGGCAATCATTTAAATACCCTACTCTGAATCAATAAATAAAGCAGTGACTATGCTCTGTCCTAATTGCTACCTGTGGTATGATGTGAATTAGAATTGTCCAGCAGGCATTAACAGTAAAGACGATAATAACCATCAGTGATGAGAGTGACCCTGAGCCTTGAATCAATTAAATGTATTATGGGCATCCTATGTTAACCTTGAATATTCTATATATGTGTTAGTCAGTTTAAAAATTCCAACATTTGTACGCATTAATAAAAATGTTTCTCCATTTATTCTATCACAATATATTTAATCACTTTGTATAGTTCATTATTTTATAAAACTTCCAATATTGGTTCAGAACACTCATATGAAGTCATAACACATACAAAACTAATTGAGAAAATGTCCAGGTGCATGAAAGAAAAAAAAGCATTAGATGTATCTATTCTTTTCATTATTACATAGATACAAAAGATGAGCTTGTATGCAAAGGTTAAGTGAACTTCCTGAAAGCATGAACATTAGAGGAAAGATAACAACAGTTGCATATATAAAATATATAACATTTTATATAGACTAGTGTGTCAAAAAATTATTCATATGCAAGAGAATAAAATAAATTATTAATTCTAAAAAGTAATATTTTCTCTTTGTATTGAATAGGTACGTAAACTGAAACACTGTTGTAATTGTAAACAGTCTGTTGTAATTGTAAACAGTCTGTCAGTCTGGGCTGACTTTGCAACAGGCTCAGCCCAAGTTTGTTTTACAGATAATTTCACAAATCTTGGACTTTGAAAATGCAATCTCCTGCTGCAATCTAGAGAACTGTCTACAGATTAGACAGCATCCAAACCTCAAAAAAATGGAACGTGAAACAAATGCATAACAATTATCAGTGAACCAAATCAGCCATTTTAAGAATTTAAATCAAACAGATCTGTTTGTTTTTATCACCTCTTGCATACCTCAGATTACCTCCTGAGTATGTCCAGAATATCTCCAAATATACTCTTTGAACAGCAGCTCTTAGAAGAGCAGCCAACCTATTAAATTAGCCAAACTAATATTTTGTATAGGAGTAAGTGCATAGTCTAGTTTCATTTTGTTGTTGTCATTGTTGCAGCAATGTCTTTTATTACATAAAAACTTCCTTTGAGTCATCTTATCAGAGTCAAATGCATAATTGGGCAAGATCCACTCTGTAAACAAAGATTAAAGCAACATACATTAAATTATAGAGACAGGCAGGTTACCCAAAAGAACTCTGAAGTTCTGATGAAAAAAACGATGGTAGCTTGTAGGATTGCACATATTTCTTAATGAATAACTGGTACTATAAATAAATACATGGATGTAGTATTATTTTTAAAATCATTACCTGATTAACTTAGTTGCAATATATGAGCACATCTTTCAGATGGTCTGTAGCAATTTGATATTACTAATGACATGTCATGCCATATCAACAAATGAGACATGTTGGTTCAATCAGATACTGGAAGATGGAAGCAGCTTGTTACCACGCCATAGGGTGCAATGTATAAGCTCATTTCACACTTGAATCATGCATATTATTAAAATGTGCAACTGTTTTTTTTTTTTCATAAGAACACCTGAAAACTGCACAACACATAATTTACTTTGGAAACCATAAACTGGAAATTTCCATAAACTTCTTATCCATATGGAATATTGATCATCGGCCATGGTTATGCTTTTCAAATTAAGTTCATGAAGCAATATATGGGAGTAATAGCAAATTAGCACACTAGAACAAATCCAAGGAATTTATTGATATAGAACACATTACATTTATTTTGACAGATCAGAGGAAATTTGTAGATTCAATGTTTTGGTTGGCCTCTTAAAGTATAAAACATAATATATTGTGTCTAGATTAAATGTTGATGTTTCGAAGTGAATCTGTTCTGTCGTTGGTCCTCTTAAAGGGACAGACGTGGGTGCACTGCATTTGCTGCATCCCCTATTGTTCGTCCTCTGATGCTATTAATGTTAGATATGTATGCTTCAATAATCAATGAGAAAACCAAAAGCTTTATATATTCACACTGTCATTTGAATCTCAAGAACAAGAGTTTTCTGTCTTGTAAGAAGTTATTTCAAAATTAACAAAATCTGTACCAAGACATCTTAACTATGGGATATCCTTGTTTGATCTTATGCATCCTACCCTCCTTTGGAAGCCCATTTCCTGAATTATCATTCAAAGGTAACTATATTTTCACTCTATTATTTTAATACATTTCTCATATTATAGTCAAGATCTGTGTTGCCACTGAGTTGCTGGTGCTCTCGCAATCTAGAACCAAAGATGTTAATTCACCACAGCAATATAATTGGATAACACTGTAACAAAAAAAGTGGAACAATGTAAACAAGAAATCTAGTCCAATCCATCATAATAGCAAAATAGCAATATAAATCCTGGCAGGAAAAACTATTTAAAACACAAAATAAGGTGGGACATCTGGAAACGCAACAAGAACAACAATCTATTTATAATGAAAATTATAGAAATAAAATTGGGTGTAAGACAAAGGGCAGTCCCAAACTGCCCAGGACTTATGATTAAATACAAAAAGGCTTCACACCAGATAAAGCAAATATAAAAAAAAAAATTTAATAGATCAATTCAAACCAATATCAAATATACACATAGTAAATAAATAACTTGCAATTGTATGACATAACCCAAGCCATAGTAAGAAGTATAAATAACAAAATAAGGATAGTAAATAAATAAAAAATGAATAAAGGGAGCAAAAAAATCTAAAGAATTAGAAAGACACAAACCAGCTGAGACCAGGTGACAAAGTATACCTACAGAGAGTAGCCCCCCTAACATTTTGGCACTTGGACTTCTACTGGAGGAGCTAAGAAAAACTATTTATACAAATACAACCTTACTAGAGGCAGGCAGGCATTTATGCATTCATATTGCAAAAACATATAATCTCTGTATAAAATATTGGAACAAGCGCATAGATCTTTAAACATGATGGATTTCATCACTCAGCTTCAAGAGTTTGAAGCATTACACAGTATTTAGTTCTGGGTCCCGGCACCTCTCCTTTTTATGAATCTATTGGTAATCTTAATCCTTGTCCACACTCACTTTTAATTTGATTTCTCCCTGTTTTGTCATGTCATTCGTTTAAAGACACATCTTCCCAGTTTTCATGTTGCTTTGCGCTAGCTACATGCCTGCAGTTACTCTCAGAGGCTGCTTTAGATCCGCTTTCACTGCCTATGTGTGAAAAGTGTTGCAATGAAGCCTTGATCGAGGCATCATGCAACACCTTATCTGCCCCCCAGGGCACCGCGATCAACCAGTGAGCATACTCCTCCAATAGAGCATGCCCAGCAGAGAGCAACGGAAGTGACAAAAAAAATCTCTTCTGTCGCTCTGAAACTGTTACTTGACTGCCCCTAGAGGCAGTCAGAAACATTACAGTTAGAAAAATAAATAAATAAATACATAAATAAAAGGAAAAAGCTAATCCTAGATCTAGGGTTAGGGTTATAATTACGGTTATAATTGGGGTTAAATGGGGGTTCGGGTTAGTACAAGGGTTAGATTAGAGGTTAGGGTAAATTTAGGGTTAGGGTTTGGGTCAAAAGGTCACTGAAGAAGAAAATGGTTAGGAAACAAAAAAACACTAATATTGATTATTACCCTATTACTTGAAATAAAACATAGACGAACATGGAAACATTGGTATTTCTAAACTCAAGACAAATATTAGAAATATATAGATGAGGTCTTTTTTACCATTTGAAATTATTTAAAAACAAAAATCAGGTCAAAGTTAGAAAAAGTGTTTTTTTACGGCATGTTTTCATCATATTTTATATATTTTTTAATACTAAATTATATCATATGATGAAAATAATAGTATCAAATGAAAGCCCTATCTGTCCTTTAAAAATGTATATATAATTTGTATGAGTGGACTGAACACAAAGAAAGAAATTCACAGTTCAGCAAACATATGACAAAAATAAGGGAATTCTCTGTCACTAAAGGGTTAAAGAGAAACCAAGAATTTACAAGTTCATTGTTTTGTATATGTATGCAGCTGTGTTCAACAGAGACTGAAACAATCCATTACTACTTACTATCAATTCTTTATTGTCTATACAAAACAGCTTGAAACAGTGACGGGGTATTCCATTGTATCAAAGGACTGACATACTATTGTTCGGTTTGTTACATAACACATTTTATACTGTATGTATCAATATACTGATTGGTACAGATTTTGCTCAACACTATTGTTCAAGAGTGTCTTCTTTGTACTGTTTGCAGGACATATTTTTCACAAACTCTCTTGCCTTTTTTTTTTTTTTTTTTTTTTTTAATAATGACAGAACTTTTCTAAATTTTGAAAGTGAGAGAACTAGAGTCCTTGAGACAGAAAGGTTAAAAATGGCTCTGGGAAAAGCATATTAAGTAATGTTTTAAGGCAGTGATTTCTTCAAAATGTACATTTCAATAATGAGCCAAAGTGCTAATCAGTGCCCACAGATATATGATAATAAATTCAGCAGAGCAACACAGATATTTTCAGCATAGTAACTGCAGGCCTAATGATTTAATTAATCAAAACACCCAAGAATTTGGGCTTTATTTAATTTGTTTAGTGCATGACACTCTAATAAACACAAAGCAGTTTGAAAAGAGGGAGTTGTTCAGAACTGCCAATTCCTAATTCAAAAGAAGTGCGGAAAGAAATCATTTTAACATTCTTGTTTCTTACGGAATCTTGAGGGATAAGACCTTTAGTAATTAGTCTTGTAATAATTTACCTTTACAAGCTTTGGAAAAAAAAAAGGATTGTTATAAAGAAAGAGTGCTCATTAAAATACAGTTGAATAATGTTGATGTACTTATTGCGAATTTTCAATGAAATGCCATTAAACTTGATACTATATTACTTTGATTTTGTAGCAATTATTATTTTTTTTTTTAAATGTAAACTTCTCTGGAAAGGTATAAACTTACTTTAGTTCTGAAATATTCCAATGTGATGGTAATTATCAATACAGTTTTTTTGTTAAAAGGCCAAGCAGCTTGGTGGTCTTCTATGTCAAAAATTGATATGTATGAGAATGATATATGATATGCTGGTAGGAACAGCCATCTTAACTATTAGTCAGAAAATGTCCATGAACTAAACTCAACTGACTGTCTCTCTTTCCTGAAATGACTTTGTTGACACTCTTCAGATGCCAGCAGTTTACTGAAACAGCACTCACTTAGTCTAATGGCTGACAAATGAAAAGGTCACTTCTCCTAAACACTGTGATACTCAGGCCCTTGTACATCTTGTATAATGCCCTAAGAAAAACTAGTCAATAACTTTTAACTCCAATATCTCTAAAAACACACATGCTAAAGATAAATTGGCTAAATACATTGACTTTTGCTAAACTTTGAGTTAATGATGGTTGTTTTAAAGATACTGTTGCCCATAATGTACAAAAATGAAACCAAAATGTGTGCATTAAATAACACCAACATTCAAAAATGAATTTTATAAAAATGCAAATGATCCATCCACCCATCATGTAGTTTTGTAAATAATTTGTATCAATGTTTGCAGCTATCTTCATTGTTTACTCATGTATGGGAGTGGCTACACCCTCATGACATAAGCATATCCATGAGCTACTTTTATCAAGTGAGGGGGTGACCTCACCAGCCACCTGATGATCTTCACTGTTTTCAATATTAAATAAGGTCGAGTCACTAAATAGTGGTGTACTAAAAAAAAGAAACATCAATAGATAAGCTGGAAAGATAAACAATTTGGAGATTTATTAGTAATGCCTGATTGTTGCTATTCCATTGTGAGTTCACCAAATATCTCATTTTAGTGACTAGGCATTGATGTGTTTTAAATTCACCATTTCATTGCACACACAGTTATCAATATGGAAAATCTATAGGTGTTCAGTGTATACTGCTCCTTGTGACCTACATGCATTTGGAAATGCACAACATGTTACATATCCCTATTAAACATTTAATTAATATTTTGTCCTTAATTTCTAGTCATTTTTTTATACTCTCATTAAAAATAAACATTGATTACAGCAGCATTTTATTAAATGTAATCCATAAAGATATTCAGTGTTGGTATACTGGAATTTAATAACCAATCAAAAAGCAATATAGTGTTACTTAGAATAAATCATCTTGGTAATTATCTTCTAATTTGTTTGTGATAGACGCATAATCCAAATGTGACAGCCAGCAATAATTTAGCTCTTTTATATAAATTAAACAGGATAGAACAGCAATACATGACAAGCTTCCCAGAAGCAAAGAAATAATATGTTATCTTTCATTTATGTTTGGTATCTTTCCCTCAGATATTGCAAATTAATTCAGATTTCGTTTTGGTATCAAATCAGTAACACTGGCTGGTTTCCTCTCCAGTAAGTATATGTAAAGTAACAAGTCTACATGGAATTATACAATTTTAGTGTAAATGAATGGAATAAATGCTGAGAATCAGCTAAAAATAAATTTGGTACATACGTTACAAAAAAAAAAAAAACACGTTTATGAAGAATTTTAATGTACATAGACTTAAATAAAATATTTCAACTTCAAGTATTTCAACTTTTAGAGGCATTTACTAAATATGTTAATTTAATTAATTTCTGTTTCAATATTGAAACTTTCTAGGTCATTTTGTCAGAAAGTAGCATAATACATGTGGTGATAGCATCACTATTTGTTAGTTGCATCTCACAGTGTCAAATGGAATGGTTAAAATAAATATAAGTAAAGGAGCACAAATAAAATCAAACAAAAGTGTATACAAGTGAGTACCCAAGTATACCCAAGCATACCAGTAAGATGTATTAAAGCCTTTCAGCACTCATGGACTATAATAGTATCAATGCAAATACTGTACAGAGCAAATACGTTACTGTTACTGTGATGTAAATGTGATATGAGGCATTGTTGGGAACCTGCCTTTAGAGGTCAGGCCTGCTCATGTGTTAATGTATTACCCTTTGTGGGCATAGCAGAATGTGAGTGTGCAGGGAAAGGCTAAATCACAGCTTCAATGGACTGGAGACTGATATACTTGTTTGTGCTTGCATTTTGGCCGGTGTGTGTGGAATTTGCAACTTGTGGCAAAATCCAACTTTTGTATGGGATAACATATCATATTGGATAACTGATTTTTGGATAAAGGATACTCAACCTGTATTCATGTATACCTAAAATAAATCAATGAAGGATTACATGAAAATATATTTCTTCCTCAGAAAGACATTTCTAAAGTGTTAGAAATTAGAAATAATTGTCAAGAGAAGCTCCCTGTACAAAACAATATGAAGGGCTACTAAACTGGTTCATGGGTTGAAGGATAAAACTTACCAGGAAAGGTTAAAGCATCTTAACATGTATAGCTTGGAGGAAAGATGTAACGGGGGGATATGATAGAAACATTTAAATACATAAAGGGAATAAACACAGTATTCGAAGAGAGTATATTTAAAAGAAGAAAAACTACCACAACTAGAGGACATAGTCTTAAATTAGAGGGGCAACAATTTAAAAGTAATATCAGGAAGTATTACTTTACTGAGAGGGTAGTGGATGTATGGAAAAGTCTTTCAGCAGAAGTGGTAGAGGTAAACACAGTCAAGGAGGTTAAGCCTGCGTGGGATAGACACAAGGCTATCCTAGATATGAGACCGGGAACGGGGGACTGCTTTTATAAACCGCACCAAAAGAACTAAGTCAATTTACTCAAACTTTCTAGAGGGTGGTCGGAATCTGTCATCATGGAAATGAGTGGCGGCACTAGGTGTTTCACCATTTAAATGGGCTTCTCAGGTCATATACATAAAGGGTGTAAGGCTAGATAAAGGAGATTTATTTTAAAACTAGTGAAAATAATTCAGTTCGAGTTTTATTTTCAAACAAATGCCCCTAATCATTTTTCTGGACAGAATTACAGGAGAGCATTGACAATTTATAGAGGGCTATTAATAATTTCAGAATTTCCCTAATATGTTTTTTTGTTGTTTTTTTTACAGAATTTACTTCCTTTCAATCTTGAAGCACAATCCAGGTACTGTATACCAGCTTTTACAGTGTGATCAGAATATAGTTAACAGGGAGAAGAATGTGTTTTAGTTTGCATATTGTGATTTCCCACATGTATGCTGTAAAGCATTATATAGTTTTCTATTTCAATCAACTAAATGCACAAAAAGAACTTTGACCAAGAAGATAAGTGATACAAACTGATTAAGATTTGCCATTAATATTGTGAAAAGGTGTCTTCCCTCCTGCTATGATTTTAGTAGCTATCTGTGGTTATCATATATATATATATATATATACATCATTTGAGATGTATATGTTTTGGTGATGGAACGTATCTATTTTTTAGAACGTAATCTTTATAACCTCATTGATGCCGTATCATAGAAAATGTGCTGTACACTTACAAGTATTTAGTATTGGGAAAGAAATGGAAAGACCACAAAAAATAAAATACAAAACAGTTCTTCCAAGCGCTAAAGGTTGAGATATTTTAGCCTATCCAGGTAAGGTTTATCCTGCAATCAGAGGCATAACTAGAAACCACCGGGCCCCTGTTCAAAAATAGCCCCAGGGCCCCTCTACCCCACCATGCAACTGCACCTCAGAAATTCCACTTACATGCCTCCCAACTGTTCCGCTTTGTGCCTGGCCTTGTCTTATATCTAGGATAACCTTATGCCTATCACATGCACGCTTAAACTCCTTCACTGTATTAAACTCTACCACTTCTGCTGGCAAACTATTCCATGCATCCACTACCTTCTCTGTAAAGTAATACTTTCATTAGTCCCTGACCTTATCACATATCTAAGGTAGCTTTATGCCTATACCATGCATGCTTAAACTCCTTCATATATTAAACTGTCATCCACCACTCTCTCAGTAAAGTAATATTACTTTTCTGACCACAAAAATACATTAAAATATTTCCAGTCTTTCAAAAGCTTGAGGTGGACCCCAAATATATGTATATAACTAGCTGCATGTATACTTATATGAACGTTTTAATATTATATTCAACTATTTTCATATGTAATGAAAACGTTATTGAAAAATTGTTAATTTCTTATTTTTATTACGTTCCTCTGCACCCACATTGCACCTAAATGTCTTAACACAGCACTATACAGTACCCACAGCACTTGGCTTGTACTCAAATTGCACCCACATGATTTGGCATGCTGCAGTGTAAATGTACCCACCAGAACATACCACAGAGTCACTTTGTCCCACTGAACTGCCCCTGCAGAACATGCCACAGTGTCACTTTCCCCCATAATACATGTTATTTTGCTCCACAGAACATGCCACAGTATCACTTTGGCCACAACCAATTTGCCCATTAATATGGCACAGCAAATGTGCCCATTATGCCACAATTAGCCTGCCCATTAATATGCCACAGCCAGATTGCCAAATGCCACTATTAACGTGCCAGTTACTTTGCCTATTTACCAGTGTTATTTTGTCCACCATTTGCTAGTCATATTTTGCCCATTTGCCAGTTATTTTGCCCATTTGCCAGTTATTTTCCTGTGCTATTTTGCCCATTTGCCAGCTATTTCCACATTTGCCAGTATTATTTTGCCCATTTGCCAGTGTTATTTGCCCATTTGCCAGTGTTATCTGCCCATTTGCAGTTATTTGCCCATTTGCCAGTGTTATTTGCCCATTTGCCAGTGTTAATTTGCCCATTTGTAGTTATTTGCCCATTTGCCAGTGTTATTTTGCCCATTTGCCAGTTATTTGACCATTTGCAATTATTTGCCAATTTGCCAGTATTATTTTGCCCATTTGCAGTTATTTGCCAGTGTTATTTGCCCATTTGCCAGTGTTATTTTGCCCATTTGCAGTTATTTGCCCATTTTTGTGATCATACTGCAAGGCATTGAGCAACCCTCTAACATTATTATCAAAAATGTAAGACCACCAAACACTCATTGATGTCATTACGTGAAGCTGTAGAGAGACTTATTTAAAAGGATTTGATAGAAAATAATGCATGGTGTCTGTGAACAATTCTAAGGTAGTGTTGTAATATAAGACTACCATAGTTAAGTATTCCAGAAAAAAAACATGACTCTTTTATGGAGCTTGGCAAAAACAAGATCCAGAAATGTAAATATATCCATAATCCTACTTTTCCTCCTAAATCCACCACTAGGGTTGCCACCTGGCCGGTATTTTACCGGAAGCCAGTAAAAAATTGGCTTGGGGCCAATGTTAAGTCTATGGAGGGTGTAGCAGGTTGAAGAAAAGGTTTCAACCCTATGCACCACAGATAAAATTAAAGGATGGAAAAAAGTTAACATCACAAGTTTATTTTTAAGTTTGAAATAATACATTTGTACTTAAAACATTTTGATCAAGCTGGGAATAACATTATTGAATCAGCTTTGAGGTAACTTGTTCTCTCAGCAGAATATGGGTTGATTGTGTTGACTATGATCTATGTGAAGTGACTTTGAACAATGTTTGAATGAATATGATTTGGTTTTTATCTTCTACTATTGTCAAAATTTGAACTGTTAATTTTTCTCTTCATTTTAGAAAAATAGACTGTATACATAATCAAACACATTGACTGGAATTGCAATTAAATTACAACTGGGAAACGTTTTGGACACAACTGTAATTTTGCTTTCTCTTTGGCCTGTTCTAAGCCATTTTATGTGCTACAAGAGGATTTGACACAGCTAGGTTTAAGCATGTATAGCTTCTAAATAGCAAGATGTATACAGACATTATCAGTTTAAAGCAACTTTTCAAACATTTAGAAAGAAAATAACTACTGCTAATAAACCAAAGTATAGACAAATATTAAGACTGTAGATAAATCAGTTTGGTCTGTAATGAAGGTTCATATCTATTCTACAGAATGTATTTATGAACATCCAAGTTATCCTTCAATTCCTTTACAGCATAAATTATGATTTTCACTGTATCAGTGGCGTCCCGGGGGGGGCGGGGGGTGGGTGGACTGCACCAGGTGACACCTCCAGCGGGGTGACACCGGTGCTGCGGGCACCCCCCGCACCATCCCCTGGATGTGGCCGCCGGAAAAAAAAAAAATCACAGAGACCGGATGTGATGATACGTTACATCCGGCGACTGTGTTTCCCTCCTCTGTGCAGGAGGGAAGACTACATGGAGGAGGCGTCCGTCCGGGAACACAGAGCAGCAGCAATTCGGTAAGTGATGGGGAAGGGGGGGAGGAGGGTGGTTTAAAACGAGCACCTTAATAGCACTATATTCCTGGGCTCTGAGTGGTACACTATTACTGGGTTCTGACTGGCACAATATTCCTGGGCTCTGAGTGGCACACTATTACTGGGTTCTGACTGGCACAATATTCCTGGGCTCTGAGTGGCACACTATTACTGGGCTCTGACTGGCACAATATTCCTGGGCTCTGAGTGGCACACTATTACTGGGCTCTGACTGGCACAATATTCCTGGGCTCTGAGTGTCACACTATTACTGGGTTCTGACTGGCACACTATTACTGGGCTCTGACTGGCACACTATTACTGGGCTCTGACTGGCACAATATTACTGGGCTCTGACTGGCACAATATTACTGGGCTCTGACTGGCACACTATCACTGGGCTCTGACTGGCACATTATTACTGGGTTCTGACTGGCACAATATTACTGGGCTCTGACTGGCACACTTTTCCTGGGCTCTGACTGGCACACTATTCCTGGGCTCTGACTGGCACACTATTCCTGGGCTCTGACTGGCAACCTATTCCTAGTATCCGAATGGCACAATATTACTGGGCTCTGAGTGGCACACTATTACTGGGCTCTGAGTGGCACACTATTACTGGGCTCTGACTAGCACAATATTCCTGGGCTCTGACTGGCACAATATTTCTGGTATCTGACTGGCACAATATTCCTGGGCTCTGACTGGCACAATATTCCTGGTATCTGAGTGGCACACTATTACTGGGTTCTGACTGCCATACTATTACTGGGCTCTGACTAGCACAATATTCCTTGTATCTGAATGGCACAATATTCCTGGGCTCTGACTGGCACAATATTACTCGGCTCTGACTGACACAATATTACTGGGCTCTGACTGGCACACTATTACTGGGCTCTGACTGGCACACTATTACTGGGCTCTGAATGGCACAATATTACTGGGCTCTGACTGGCACAATATTACTGGGCTCTGACTGGCACAATATTCCTGGTATCTGACAGGCATAATATTACTGGGCTCTGACTGGCACACTATTTCTGGGCTCTGACTGGCACACTATTACTGGGCTCTGACTGGCACAATATTACAGGCATCTGACTGCCACACTATTACTGGACTCTGAATGACACAATATTCCTGCTATCTGACTGGCACAATATTACTGGTATCTGACTGGCACAATATTACTGGTATCTGACTGGCACAATATTACTGGTATCTGAATGGCACAATATTACTGGTATCTGACTGGCACAATATTACTGGGCTCTGAGTGGCACAATATTCCTGGTATCTATAATTGTACAATTGTAACCTTGTGGGGCTCCTGTGTGTTGCATAATTAATGGCGGCCCATGTGTGCATAATTATGGGGCGCTTGTGTGTGGCATATTTATCGAGCCCCCCATGTGTGTCATAATTAAGGGACTCTCTTGTGTTGCATAATTAAGGGACTCTTTTGTGTGGCATAATTAAGGGACTCTTTTGTGTGGCATAATTATGGGGCACCTGTGTGTGTGGCATAATTAATTGGGCAGAGGTGAGGCATAAATAGTGGGGCTCTGGTGTGGCATAACTTATGGGCCTATGGTGTGGCATAATTTATGGGGCTCTGGTGTGGCATAATTTATGGGGCTCTGGTGTGGCATAATTTATGGGTCTCTGGTGTGTGGCATAATTTATGGGGCTCCTGTGTGTGGCATCATTTATTGGGCTCCTGTGTATGGCATAGTCAATAGGCCATCTAACTGGCATTACTAAGGAATCTGTTTGGCATTGTATTGGAGGAAATCTATGGGGGTGACACCATGAGTTTCCGCACCGGGTGACACCAACCCTAGTGACGCCCCTGCACTGTATAGTAACTTCAGAAAAAATACTGTATTTTCTCATATTTCCCCTAAGTCCACATCCAGTATTCTACCTCAAAACATCAAATTGTTTCCTATTTTAATAAATGAACTTCTAGAGCATACCATTCAACACAATAATACAGCTTTCTTATTACCGTATTTGCTCGATTATAAGATGACCCTGATTATAAGACGACCCCCCAAACTTTGTATATTCCTTTAGGAAAAAAACTAAAAGCCTGAATATAAGACTACCCTATAGGAAAAAAAGTTTAACTTGCATATATGTAAATTGCTTTTTAATATTTAATAAAAAATGTATATTATACAAATGCATTTCTTGTTTTTATTTCCTTTTATGTGCCAATGTGGCCTCTCTCCCCCTCCCCCAGCTGTCTCTCTCCCCCCCAGCATTGTCTCTCTCTCCCCCCCAAACTTCTCTCTCTCTCTCCACCTCCCTCATCTCTTCCCCCCTCCCCTTGTCTATCTCTATCCCCCCTCCCCTTGTCTCTCTCTATATCCCCCCCTTGTCTCTCTATACCCCCCCTTGTCTCTCTCTATCCCCCCCTCCCCTTTTCTCTATGTCCCCTCCCCTTTTCTCTCTTCCCCCTCCCCTCCCCTGTGTCTCCCCCCCCCTCCCCTGTGTCTCCTCCCCCCCCCCTCACCTGGTTTCTTTCCCTGGTGGCTAGTGGGGGCAGCTGGGGGATGTCCGTCATAATAGACTGGAGGATATCTGCGCGATGAATACCTGGCTTCATCATAGAAGTCCTGGCGGTCGTGCCGGGCAGCAGCAGGGGAGGTCTGCGCTCACCATGCAGACATTCTCCTGCCGTTAGAGAGGGGGATCCAGGTCCCCTGCAGCTCTGCGGGGACCTGGATCCATGTCTTATAGCCTGACCTCAATTTGAGGTCAGATTATAAGACAACCTCGAATGTAAGACGAGGGGTATCTTTCAGAGCATTTGCTCTGAAAAAAACCTTGTCTTATATTCGAGCAAATACGGTAATAACACACCATTATACCTTTCTGAATCAGTAGTGAACAAATATACAGTAAATAATAATATACTATAATATACCAAGTTATGAATGACCTGGCATGGCAGAAGCAGAATATGTGTCCAAGAAGTCTAGGTGTGTATTTGCAGGCCCCTTTTTAGCATTTAGAAGGCTTTGCTAAAATACATGAAAATAGGGACAATAATTAAAAGGTTCTACAGAACCCATTATGTTATGTATAATACTGTTAATATATTAACCTTTCACTTATGTGGACATTACAGTATTTATCCGTTTATATAAATTTGCCATCATAAGGGAAATTCGACTGTTACCTGTCATTTACACATAAAAATAACTATTAAAAACTAATGGTTTATATGGAACATGAGCCATAAAGCTTCTGTTGTAAAAATGTTATTATCCTAATAATGGTTTTTATTGTGTGTTTTCTCTAAGCGTCTATTTTTGTTGAACAAAGGATAATGACACAATCTTAATTTGCAGTTCGGATACTATATTTTGAAGGTTAAACCTGGCTTTTATTATTGTTTTAAATGATGCATCATTCTTTCCTCTTCATTGTGGCTTGCACAGCATTTTGTTTTGTTTGCCCATAAGCGATGGAAATGACTGTTCACCTGTTTATGCTGAGAACAGCAATTTAATATTGAGACTGTTAAGAGTTGACGTACAAGGTTATTTTGTGCCAATTATCAGTGCTTGGGTAACTACTTGATCTATAGAATAATTATGAGCAGTTTAGACAGGCACAATTTTATGACAGCATACAACAAATCAAAATTTACACCTCTCTAACACGTGTTCTTTCATCTGTTCTTGTCAGTTTTATTCACAGATCTAGGAAGCTCGATAAACTTTTTTTTGTTTTGTTTAAAAATAGTCTTGTTTTCACAATTTTATGGGATGCAGATAGTAAGGAAAAGTGTAGATTTCAAAAGAATGATTGTTTGGGATTTTTACATGAATTGTATGCAAAAGAAATACATACAAAGACATGTATGTATGTATACACACACATTATTATATATACATGCATGTAGCACTCTTAAAATATAGGCTTTTATCCTTCATTCTTCTTCACATAGCTATTAGGATCAGTCCCATTGATAATTTTAATTATTGTTCATCGCAACATTGGCCACATTTCCACCGACCCATATGTGTTCCCCGTGGTGCAGAAAGAACATGCAATGTACAGCCTGGCAGTATGTGGGGTGCATATATACAGAGACACAATCCAATTAATGAATACTGGTATGTTCTATAAGATCTCCATCCTGAATAATTAATTTGATTTTGTCTGTGTGTGTGTATTTATTCTACATATTACCAGGCTACCTTTAGCATGCTCTTTTTGCAACATGTCGAACACTTATCCTGAAAACATGGTCCATATTGGCAACCATGTCATGGTGGACATTTATTGTACTTTATTTTACTTCATCATTTTACTGATGTTCTATGAACTTTGCCATACACACTGGTGCTCTTTTAGATTTCTTTTATATATCTATCATTGTTAAGTCCAGATAGACGCAGGAAAAATGTTGACTGGCCATGAATACCAATCTGATATTCAGCAGTTACTAGTATGGAGCCCACATGTGAAGATAATATATAGTATCTGAAGCCTTCTACAACAGTTACCTGTTGGAGCTTTAAGCTTGTGGAGATGAACTGTTCATAGTTTAAGATGTATTTATTTATGTTCACATGTAATTTATCCTGCCTGTTACAAGTTACTGTACCCCTTCTGAGGTTCAGTCAATTGTGTGGTGTACCATGGCAAAGATATTACCTTGTGTTATCTGGGCAAAAAAACAAAAAAAAACAAAAGATACCAGCAAAAAACAAAGCTGATTTAATAATACCATTATAGCCCCAATAAAGAAAGATAAAACAGTGCCCACATCAGCAAAGTCATGTATGTACATATTGTATATACATATTAGACCTTCACATTTTTTGTTTGTTTGTGCAAACCTCTATGTAACAATAACCTACTATACATGAACGTTGCCTTGTTAACTAGTGATCTAATTAAGCCTGCACCATGGGACAAAGCTGAGAGTTTCTGTTCTTGTCATTTGCCTCTTTTACTACTGCTAGTGAACTGCAAAGTCACAGGGGGCAAACATTCCTGAATTGATGGTCTGACCATCAATTGTTTATATATATATATATAAATACCTACACCGATCAGCCATAATATTATGATCACTTGTTTAATATCTTGTAGGTCCTTTATTGATGCCATCAAAGCCCTGATCTGTCAAGGCATGGACTCCACTACACTTTTAAACATGTGCTGTGGTATCTGGCACCAAGATGTTAGCAACATATCTTTTAAGTCTTGTAAGTTATGAGGTTGGAATTCCATGGATCAGACTTGGTTGTCCAGCACATCATACAGATGCTCAGTTGTATTAAGTAATTTGGAGGCCAAGTCAGCACCTTGAACTCATTGTTGTGTTCCTCAAACCAATCCTGAACCATTTTTGTTTTGTAGCAGGGCGTATCATCCTGCTTACAGAGGTAGGTATGTGGTACATGTCAAAGTAACATCCACATGAATGGCAAGACTCAAGGTTTCCAAGCAGAACATTGCCCAAAGCATCACGCTGCCCCACCTGTCAGTGGTCATAATATTATGGCAGATTGGTGTATGCAGTGAAGTTTTACACATTTTACCATAATGTATATTTTTTCAAGGGGAATAATAATAATAATAACAATAAATACTTTATAGCAGAAAAAACCAAGGTTGATTTGTTTGAAATTGAAGAAAATATGTAATGGGTATATAACTACAGCCAAACTATAATTGAGCAACGTGTGCTTGACATGCAATTTTAACATGATATTCCATTGCCGGGATATTAAAGTTATATTTTTGGCTTTATTTTTTTTCTACATCTGTAGTGGCATAATTTCTTAAAATAGTATATTGTTTATTTCTGTGCATTTTAATGCAGTCAGAAAAATGTTATTTTGCAACTGTACTAATGCTTGAAATAGAATGAACGTCAAATCTTAATAAACATGAATTCTATGTTTGTTAGCATTACAATTAAAATCAGATTGAAAGAAGAACTTTTGAATACAGGGTGTTTAAATTATATATGTTTATGAATTGTATAGCAATAAGCAATGCCTCAATTAAAATCATTGGTTTCATGGCAATTTAAATGCTAGAAAATGACAAAGATACAGCTTCCTTAGTGCCAAGGCATCATTAAAGATATTATCATTGTAATACAATATTTATATCACTGGCAAACAAGTAAACTCATTAGATAATTGTATGTGACACTGGTTACAAAATGTATAACAAGTATGTAATGCAACCAGGGCCACCATCAGAACTTTTAATGGTCTGGCCCTCTCCGTTACTCCAATTTTCCTGACCTCTTTTAGTTTTTCCCCACATCCCTTGCCACTGCATCCACAGCACCTGATTATACCCACATAACTTGCCATAGCACCACCTTACAGCCCCCTCAGCACTTGAACCAGCACCCAACAGGTCATGCCAGAGCTAGGTATGTACCCATAGGTCTTAACAGGACCTTACACACACAGGACATACTCCAGCATGAAGACTGCACACCCAGGACATGCCCCAATACCCAGATTTCACACCAGGACATGCCCCAGCACCCAGATTGCACACACCGGACATGCTCCAATACCCAGATTTCATACCCCAGCACCCAGATTGCACATAGAGGACTTATATTTTCATCTATCCAGTGAGCTCCTCTACAAGCCAACTGTTTTTTTAAAGAGCAGAGTGGGCCTCCCCATGAGAAGTAAGAGTTGTACATCCCTGCAGGGCCACCATCAGGGGGTGACAGGTGATACAGTAGTCAATGGCACAGCCTTTGAAGAAAAATGAAAATAAATAAAGCATGCTGGCAGAGACACTGGATGGGGATATCAAAAGATCTCCCCTTGCCAGCATCTCTGTGTGATAAGGTGGCATTGTGTCTGTGCAATGCACAGACATCCTTCCATGCTGCCTCTCTCACATACCCATGCACTGATCTGAGGTGATCAGATCAGTGTGTGGGGAGTGCAAGAGAGGCAGCATAGAAGGCTGTTGTCTCTCAGCAGCAAGGTAAGTCCTGGGGAAGGGGGTGGGGGACACTGGCTATGGCATATTATTGGGCATTCTGGCTGTGGCATATTAATGGGCATACTGGCTGTGGAATGTTAATAGGAAAACAGGTTGTGGCATATTAATGGGTAAGTTTGGGATGTGCAATGTGGGTAATGGGGCATGTCCTGGGGGACAGCAGCAAATCCTGGATGAGCAATGCGAGTGATGGGGCATGTCCTGGGGTGCATTTAAATCATTGTCATGATATACAAAGACCTGGAAAATATGACTTTGGGAGGGAAGGGGGCAAGAGGGAGATATGGGGGTGCAGAATTGTTTTTCAGTAAGGGGCCCTGAAATTTCTGATGGCAGCACTGCACACTTGAAGGTGGTGCTGAATGCTTCTAAAGCAGTACATTGGAAAGCACGGTATCAACTACACACTTTAGTACGTCTGTGAAGCTTAAAGGTTCACTCCAAGAGAACAAAAAAAGCTCTGTTTTGTTACTTGTACCCTAAGCAACCATCCCTCTCCATCACACTTTCTGAATTGCGACTATTTTCCATGCTGAATTATTGCAATGGAGAATAATTCATTTGAATTTCATGTACTACTATGATGTCATCAACACAATTTTCTTTCAAGCTATATTGCAATTGTCCTGTCACAATGTATAAAAATGATTTTTAATATTATACATGTCCCATGTAAATAATAAGTGAGTATGAAAGTCACTTTAGACATGATCATGATATAACGTTTTTGGTATAAAAAAAAAAACAAATGCTGAAAAAACTTTTGTGCAATTGTTTCATTATTTTATTATGTGTAATTTGTGCATATTCATACTTCTAGCAATACATTTTTCCTCTGCATTATTTAAACATATTTCAGCAGCTTAGATCTGCAGGTCTTCTAAATTTTGCCCCAAATTATGGTTGTGACTGTTTTTCTTGACTGGTTTACAATGTTCTACAATCACCGCTGACATTTTCTACCCAGCACACCATTGAAGTGATCCCTTTCTAAAATATCAATAGAAAATCCATCTATATAACATTGCTTAGCATTTAGCAGGGCTGACCATACAAGTACCTTAGCAACAATCAAGACTCTACTCAGGAAATAGAGGTACCACTGTGGTTACATCAGTTATACTATAATTCATGTCTTCAACTAATAATTACATATTTTTTACTCAATAGAAAAATACAATTTTAATTTGAATGTATAACTATGCAATCATAACAATGTCTTCTTAAAATTGTAGAATTCTCTTTGACCTATGTATTCCATTCATGTATAGCTGAACAATTTTGAAGTATTGAAATCTCTTCACAGCTAGCTATTCATTTTATTTCAGGTCTGTAGAAAGAGGAAGGTTAATGCAACTGTTCAACATAATATATCTTAATTGGAACAGGCAGAACCCAATATAGTAGCAATTCACAGTGCTTGGAAAATGTTAGTTGTAATGCCAATGCTAAAATGGAAAAGATTACCCTTTTGTATTTTCTGCAGGGTACTTCTTGTGAACAAGCATTTCATATTCATATCCTTTGTGAATTGATACTCTTCTTTCTGCATTCTGCCTGCAATTCTGGCTAGTACAGTATGTAATGGTAGACTCATTATTTAAACACATGGTAAAGTAAATTCCATGATAATTTCCTTGCAGAAAAGAATATGGTGAAATGTAACCTATAATTTATGTTTTAAAATACATACTACACATAAAACCAAAATCTCTAATAGCTTTTTACCACTAATATTTATTAGTAACAGATTTTTGTATTATTATCATTTTTCACCTCAACACATATAACACAACTGAGTAACAGTTTACGTCTCCTAGGAGAAATGAAAGTTGTGGTAAGAATACCTGTACCATGTCACGCCTAAACAGCAATTTAGAGAGAGAGAGATACACACACAAATAGGCTGTTTACATTTCCACTTAGGGTTTTATGTAAAACATCTATATTTTCTGGTTTTAAATTTTTCCAACTAGGTAACTCTCCAATCAAAAGTATAATTTCACTTACTTAGCGTAGCATTTAAACATTTGAGTGAATATCAGTACTTTTTCAAATAATATATGTGCCTATAAAGTAACTATATTCTATTATATAACATTTATTTACATACCTATGTAACATACTACTAATAATGATAATTCCAATTAAAATATTATTTAAAATGGAAATAAAAATTGGTGGATTTCAGTCTGAAGCCCAATCAGTAAAATGTCTGAAATGTATATGAGAAGAAATGATGGGTGATTTCCTCCTGAAACTTCTTAAAAGACAAATGTCGGCAAAAAAATAAGTTCTGTTTAACTGTAAGATTTACAAAATGTCAGCCTCGTGATGCAGCTATATAGGCACATGGAGCTCAATGACGTGCTTTATTTGTGTTATTTCTTTAAAGTATTTCTATTTAAAATGCCAACACTTCATGCAATATTTCAGTTAACCCCTTGACGACAAATTACGTGCCAGGCACGTCCTGGGAGAAACTCCCTTAACGACAAAGGACGTGCCTGGCAGTGAATGAAGCGGTTTTCGCGATCAACGATCGCGAAAACCGCTTTAACAGTGCTGGTCTATTGCCTTGACATCGAGGCAATAGCCAGCACCGAAATTTCTATTTTGGGACCCCCACGATCGCCCCACGGAGCGATCGTGGCGAGCCATATTGACGGAGCATGCTGCTCTGTCAATATGGCTAAGCCCTCTGCCGGTCTGAGCTTCCGAAGTGAAAGTAACTTCACTTCCGTCGCTCTGAATATGCTACTTGACTGCCCCTAGTGGTAGTTTAGTAGCATTGCAATAGGAAATATTTAAAATACATATTTAATTAATTAAAAACTGGTTATTTAGCTATATTAGCCTATAGGGTTAAAATTAAATATTTTTTAGCATAAGGGATAGGGTTAAAATTAAATTAAAGTTAAAAAATATTAGTGGATATAATAAGGATTAGAGTTGGGGTTAAATTTAGTGTTAGGGTTAAATTTTGGGTTCGGGTTGGGGTCAAAAGATCAATATAGGAAAAAACAAAAAAACACTATTTTTGGTTTTTAACCGATAACTTGCAAACAAATACCGAAAAATATGGAAACATGCATATTTTTGAACTCGGGAGAACATTTAGAAACTATTTAGATGGGGTCTTTTTTAATGATTTTATTTGTGTAAATTATATTTTAGGTCAAAGTTAGAAAAAGTGGGTTTTTTAAAATTTTTCTTTTTTGTAGTAAATTATAAGATATGATGAACATAATGGTATCTAATGAAAGCCCTTCTTATGACGATAAAAACAACATATAATTTGTGTGGGTACTGTATGTGAGAAAGAAAAAAATTACAGCTAAACACAAACACCCTAGAAATGTCAAAACAGCCATTGTCACCAAGGGAAAGTCAAGGTGAAAATGTCTTGTCACTAAGGGGTTAAGCAGAACTAATGTTTTTTGCCAATAGATGTCCTTTAACCAAGAAGTGTTTGCAGATGTAAAAAGTAAAATAACATGTCAATGGGTTGTTCATTCAATACTATTGTTTAGAGAGAATATGTTAATTCTCTTGAACATTGTTATAATTTCCTTTATGTTTTGTAAACTGTGACATATTTTCACCTTCTAGAGTGTTTGTTGCTACTGCACTGTGTGCCATTACATTATGTATAATGCAGTTATGTGTACTATGTTAACCTTTTATTTCTACATTTGTCATTTTATTTGTTTTTTTTATAGAATTTTACTTATTGAGGCAAAGGCCATGAACAATATTGAGCTTGCAGTTACCAAGATAATGTCTGTCCAATTGTAAAAATCAAAACCTTTTTCAGCCACATTTTTTATGTCGTGAGTGCTATGTTTATCTCTAATAGTATTAATAATTAGTATTATGTTTATCTATAGTTAACACCAGTACAGTTGGTTTCTTCAAAATATGTGAGGGTCAAGCAAAGAGTACAATGCAGACTGTTAAGTAACCATGTGATATATAAACATGGCGCACACGCAGATGGTGCCATGTACATATATGGGACAAATACTTATTTTTACTTTAAAACAATTTACAGTTCTATTGTAGTTTTACACAGACAATTTCTCTAGGGTCTTAACATTTAAGGAGAGCTAGAATTAATAGACAGGACTCTTGCAATGGAAACAGTAGTACATCTATAAATCCTTATTTACAGTTTTTAGAACACAGGAAGATTTGAGCAGAAAAAAAATAAATGAAAAAGTATTTTTTTTCTTTAGATTAAATAGTGCATTATGTATCTTCAAAAATGCAGACACTGTAGGTGGAACTATCTCTTTAAAGAATCCTTTCAGTTTAGGCTCCCAGTTTAATTTCACACACTGTATCAAATAGTGTGAACATGGATAGCATATTTTAACAGTTTTAAGTATATCATATGCACATATAATTTCCTTATTGTCAAATAGATTACAAAGAAGGTTTAATGTGTGGTGAACATTAGTAAACTCTATTATTCTTAAGTGGGTGTGTGTATACAGTGTATGTTGCCAAAGTGAACCACAATATTTTTAATACAGATAATACAGTTTATGTATATAATATATTATATACATTTTTTATTTCTTTATAACTCTTTATAAGGTCGTGCCTGTAACGGCTGACTTATAGGGTGTATTCAATACACAGTGGGCTGTGGTGAACGGACAACTCAAATTTTTATTTATGCAGTTCATAACAGTTAGCCAACAGTTAGCTACGCCATCTTGGGTTGATGAGCAGTCTCCAGTGACTTTCATGGATATATGTATTTAGAATGCATGGAAAGATACAAAGAGAGGGAAATCATGAACAGTAGGTGTGGCTACATTCGTACTGGGAGGGAGAGAAGTGAAAAGATGATGGAGTGTGAAAAACGGGAGCAAGAAAGAGACACAGAGAGAGAGAGAGGGGTTAGAGAAAGAAGAAAGAGAGAAAGGCAGAGAGAGGGAAAGAAGTAAGAAGGAGAGGTAAGGAGAGATACGGAGAAAGAAAACTAAGGAAGACATTGAGAAAATGCATAAACACAAGTAACTCTGTGATATTACAATTTAGAATTAGGCAATCTGGGGGGAAAAGGATACAATTACCGGTAATATGATCTTCTGAGCATAATAAGACAAAAGGAGAATGTACATGAAGTGCTAAGATTTAAATGCATACCATACTTGTAGTACAGGTTAAAAGTATCTTTGTAGTATTTAGATTATTATCATTATTTAGTGGGAAGGGGTACCCGAGTTTGACAGAAAAATATATAAAAAATGTGTCTGATTTGAAGTGTAGGTATTTTTTTTACACTTTATATTACATTTGTATGCTGTTTATATATTTTATGTGTTAGCACTATTCAACAAATTAGGTATTGAAACAGGTCAAGAACACTGTTTATTTATTTATATAACCTTATGGTGGCAGCAAAGCTTTAATATATGAGATTGCTTGGATTAAATTACTTTTCTAGAAAAACAAAACAAAATGGAGGCACAATTATAATGTTACAAACAGATATGCACAATTAAAATGTTATAAACAGATATAATCACACTTAGACAAGAATATTCTAGATATACAAAAAAAAAAAAAATATATATATATATATATATATATATTATATCAACAGCAGTAAAATTGTATGCACATTTCTTATATTAATATAGCAGAGATATGCCTGTATCCTTAAAACTACATGATTTAAAGTACCAAGTAACAAGCTGTCCAGAAATATATGCAGCACATGGGTTCTCTGTCTCTCTCTGATTTTACATAGGAATAGTTTCAAGAAGGACATTTACTATCAGAGAGGATCCTCTTGTCTTTTTTCATAAACTGATTTACAAATGTTCAACATTATAGGTTTATACAAAAATAATAGAAGATTTAAGCATAACCAATGCAATTTTTTTTCAGAGTGAAGCCTGACAGATTTATTTCGTACCTGAAAGGATCTACATTTAAAGAATTAAAATCACTTTCATGATCTCTGGGGAAAAAAAGAAAAGAATGAAACATCTCATTACTGAAATGTGATTTAAGATTGCATATACAAAAAACAATAAATTGCAAAATGTTGATAACTGCTGTCAGTGATAACTAGGCCAAACTAGCTACAATTTTCTAAATATGTTTTATTGTAGATACCTGTGCCTGGTATTGTACTAGATTTCTTCAATGCATTATTAGCATATCTAGGAACACTGGTTAGCTAGCAATCTCCCTCTTCTTGTTGACCTAGGTGGTATGATGCAGTTTAGGTTGACCACATTTTCTTTCTGCCATTCAGACACATGGTATGGAGCAGATGAGATTACACACACACGGGATTGCAACATTCATATATGCATGTTAATTAAATATGAATCTTTTAGCATAACAATTCTATGAGTGTCTCTTTTTGTTTGGACTAGTGGAAATTTGGCTGGAGCAGCACCCAGGTTGTGTGTGCTTTTTGGAATATATATATATATATATTCTTAGTTTAGTGTACTCTCAATCCATACACTTATTTAGTGAGTATGGGGTCATCTATTGTCAGGCAAAGTGCCTGAGACCAGGGTGCTACAATCACTTATCCTCCAGACGGAAGCATGGGAAGAGCGTTGCATCATGGTAACCAACCATATCATAGACAGGTCGAAACTGCATAGCTGCGCACTATGATAATCAATGTTATGCAGGGAGGACTGGCCAAGGTTTCCTGCAATCAGGATGGGTACCAGGAGGGAGAGGACCAGAAATCCACCTCTGAGATTGGGTTGCTATTCCTACATCTCCTATAAAGGGCCCCAGGAAGCTCCTACCAGTGCTCGGATAAGATAAGATTCACCCCTGTGAGTAACCAGTCCAGTACTGTTGTTATTTTCGGAATCTTTGGCTTCCCTTGTTCCTGGTTCCCATCTCTCACCTTACCCTATGCTCCCTAGTTCCTGTTCCCCTGCCATACCCATGATTACTCCATGCTATCTCTCACTGCCTAGGTGCCCTGTTCTCTATCCCTAAAAAGTGGGGGGTTTTTTACCTGCCAACGGGTTCCTAACACGTAGACATCCAACGAGGGTGGCTTAAGGTTTGTGACACCTATTTGCAGTTTACCTTGTTTTTCAATTCCTCATCATTTTATGTGCCTGATTTGCCCTTCCCTCTCTGCCCTGCCTAATCTTCTCATCCTCCCTCCCTCATCTTCCCTTATAGCTGTCCATTATGTCTACTTGTACTGTATTGATTTTTGTCCTCTGTTCTTGTGCACCATTTATTCCTGCTGTTCCCACTCATTCAGATTTTATTGTTTCATTCACATTCCCTGGTTTGTGCCCTGGTGTGTCCTTTTGCTGCCCTACACATGTGTTTTGAAAGAATACAAATAATATACCTTGTTGAGCCCTATTTGCTCAGAATAACTCTATCAAGGGGGCAGACATGTTTCTTAGAATCTTTTTGTCATATCTCATTCACCTTCAGTTAAATGAAGGAAGATTTGACCCAAGATTCTAAGCAATACGTCCACACCTGATAGAGCAATTTTGAGCAAAAAGATCGTAATAAGATACATTGTTTTGCATTATTTCATTATAGTATTTCTACAAAAATCATCTACACTCATTGCAGTATTTAAATTAAACATAAGTTCATATTTTTCTACAGTTGTCCTTTAAGCAGTTATATGTTGCTTCACATCCTACACAGATAATACCTCTGACATCGCACACACACTCTGATGCTTGTGCTCTCTCTCTCTCTCTCTCTCTCTCTCTCTCTCTCTCTCTCTCTCTCTCTCTCTCTCTCTCTCTATATATTGTATATACTTAGTGAGTGAATTTCCAGTGAACATAGTTTACATTTATGCAGTCTAATTCCCCCCCAGGGTTTTAAAACATGAATCTAATTTCATCTATAACATGGTGTAATTAAAGTACACATGTATAATTTTTTTTGTACTCATAATTGCATAATAAAGATTTTAAAAATATATATTTTTTTTCTATTACCGTATTTTCTTGAAAATAAGACGACCCTGATTATAAGACGACCCCCCAAACTTTGGATATTCCTTTAGAAAAAAAACTAAAAGCCTGAATATAAGACTACCCTAAAGGAAAAAAGTTTAACTTGTATATATTCACATGTAAATTGCTTTTTCATATTTAATAAAAACTTATGATATAAAAAAATGAATTTCTTGTTTTTATTTACCTTTTATGTGCCAATGCTGCCCCTACCCCCCAGACTTAGCCAATGCTACTCCCAATGGTGTCTGTCTTTCTCCCCCACCCTCCCCCCAATGTTGTCTGTCACTCTCCCCCCAATGTTGTCTGTCTCTCCACCCCTCCCTCTCCCCAGCGTTGTCTGTCTCTCTCACCCACCCTCCCCCCAAGTTGTCTGTCTCTCTCACCCACCCTCCCCCCAATGTTGTCTGTCTCCCCCCTCCCTCCCCCAACGTAGCCTCCCTGGTGACTAGTGGGGGCAGCCAGGGGTTGCTGTTAGCGAGGGGGATCCAGGTCCCCTGCAGGTCTGCTGGGGACCTGGATCCCAGACTCATAATCTGACCTCGTTTTGAGATCAGATTATAAGACAATCTCGAATATAAGGAGAGGCGTCTTTTTCAGAGCATTTGCTCTGAAAAAAACCTTGTCTTATATTCCAGCAAATACGGTATTTATCAATAAAGTTTCATGCATACAAATGCAACATGCAGGATGCAGAGGTTCATAATTCAAAATTTACATTCAAAGAAGACTGGAGAAGAACATATTCACATATCTACTGTATATCAAAATGTCACATTGGAATGCCCTTGGTAGTACATTTGATTAAACTTTTAAATCTTTACCATTATTATGTATTATAATCTATAATACAAAGTAAGACTACTTCCCCTGGGTATAAACTATGCTAGAATTAAATGTAGACTAGCCTTTTAATCTGTGATGAAGAATGAATCACTTCCATTGCTGGAAGCTATAATAATAAACCAATGATGCTTGTTTCAAGAATGCTGCAATTACCAGGATTACCACTAGGAGGAGTACAGACCTTACTTATGGTTAAACCAAAGTCCACCAATACATGCACAGAGCAGATAACTGCATGCAAATTAATAACAATGCAGATATGCTGGATATGATTCCTAAAGTCGACACAAAGTGTATTCCTTAACATGCTAGCCTAATTACATCTTTAAGCAGAATTACTTATCAATCAGTACATTTATATGCCTGTATTTATAAGCTAACTGCCAAAACAACAAACAAAACTGTCTGGAAATATTAAACAATATCCCCAAAATGTTTTGGACAATACAAGATACAGATTTGAAAACATGAGCACATTATATCTCACTTCATCAAGAAGTGTTCAACATTATTATGTTTTTGTGAAAAACAAAAGCATTTAATCATACAGCATAAAACACTGCCTGAAGTCAAAATCCGAAAATTGCATTTCATATTTCTCTTAAAAACATATACATAACACTATATTATATCTGTTGTTCTAAATGTGATAGTGCACTTTCTCTTGATGTTAACAAATTGTTATCACTTTCTTGAAATTAGAACCACATTAAACATGACCACAGTTGAGGAAGACATTATATATGGGATAGAAATGCAGTTGTTGTAAAATTACAACAGAAAACAGGCAAATGTGGGCACAAATTATTGCTCCACCAATACCCATTCTTGAAGCTATGATTCCATACTTTTCCTCCGTGTGTGTTAGTTGTGCACCTAGCACAATCCCGCGTGTCATTTTCAGGGTCTGTGTGCTCAGAACAAACAGCACACAAACCCAGAAAACATACGAAATAGAACCAAGAGGCCGACGGCAGCATAAATTCGGCATCAAAGTCACTCAGTCCGAAAAGTATTGTGCTGGTCAAAATGCCAATGCATAGTAAATGACTGCTGCTGAATTGATGCTTCCATTGGCCTCTCAGCTTTATTTTGTGTTTTTGTGCTGTCCGTTTGGCACATGCCTATCAATCATGGGCAGAATATGCCACTGATGATTCCCCTCCAGCTCAGGTAGGTACTCAGAGCGGTCTATAAATCAAACCAAGTTCCAGGCACTTAAAATGAACTCTGTCACCTAAACATTGTTTCTTATCTGAAAGTAGAGGATTTTAAAAAATGAGCTGTACATTGTGTTAGGAGAATTTCAAGCAAATGCCCAGATTAAGAGAACAGAATATATTTTCCACTTGAAAGCAGCTGTGCATTTTAAGACACAGGTTATAAAAAGGAGTCACCATAAAAACCCATCCTGGAGTTTAAAACACATTTTCTCTGTACGCTGGCATCTCTGCCTGCAATTCTGCTAACCAAATCTATAGGTCGTTTTTTTAAAAAAACACTTTTTCTAACTTTGACCTGATTTTTTTTTTCAAAACAATTACAAAAAGTAAAAAAGACCCCATGTATATATTTCTAATATTTGTCCTGAGTTTAGAAATACCAATGTTTCCATGTTTTTCTATGTTTTATTTCAAGTAGTAGGGCAATCATCAATAGTGGTGTTTTTCTTGTTTCCTAACCATTTTCTTCTACACTGACCTTTCAACCCCAACCCTAATCCTAAATTTAACCCTAACCCTAAATCTACCCCCACCCCTTAATCTAACTCTTGTACTAACCGTAATTCTAACCCACCAGTAACCACCAGTAACGTATATATATGTCCAAGTGGTTTAAGGGGTTAAAGCAATTATAGCATCTCAACGATTATAAACAAATGCTCTTATTGATCTCCGTAGGTGTAGTGATGTAGGTAATCCTTGTATATTTCAGTTATACCTGACCTGCTCAAGTAAACACTAGGATAGTTGATTCATTCATGGTGAAGCAAAGAAACACTTCAATATATAATGGATAGTAATAGTGTTTGATACAGGACCAACATTAGTCATAGTTTTCTGTGATGACATCACAATGTATGCACTAGTTATGATCATAGTTGAACATAAGTAGAGAAGACTTTTAATAGACAGATTTTTTTGATGGTAAAAAAACTTGGCAGTATGGTGTCTGTGTGCTGCCTAAACATACAGGCATCCTACTATGCTATTGCTCATACTCCCTGTTTGGTCTGAAGTCTGAGAACCGACAGGTCACATGACCCCCAAAGCTCTGACCTCAGAACATGTGTTGGAACAGCATGATGGGATGTCTATGCACTTTTGCAGCACACAGATTCTATGCTGCCTGCTCTTCTCACAGATGCTGGAGAGGGGAGACCTCTTGATCTCCCCAGCCAGCTTCTCTACTGGCAAGATTTTTTTTTTATGGGGGCCCGAGCCATGGTGTACCTCCTGTCACCCCTTGATGGCAGCCCTGTTTCAATCTCTCTTACGTGTTCCGTGTTTGAGCCAGGGCTCTGTGCAGATCTTCAATAAACTATTGCCACAAATTGGAAGGATGGTATTTGAATCTTCACTATGCGAGATGCATTTAACACACATGAGCACATGAGCTGCTTAACACGGTGGGGGTGGATCTCCCCAGCCAGTGCCTCTACTGGAAAACTTTTTTTTTTAAAGTGGCGGGCACCCCCTGGGGTGTTGTACCCTGTGCAGTCGCACACCCCAAAGGCCAGCCCTGTATACACCCATGGTCTAGAATTTCATTGTAGGCAGTAGAATTAAGGGGCCTAGACCATTAAAAACCAGAACAGTATTCCTTCTCCAGAAAATGTTATACTTACTATAACTCAGCAAAAATATTGCACACATGCATAATGGCATCTCAATGCCACTCTGTGGTGGTCCCCTGATTGGCTCCCATGAGCTGCTGGGATTGCACATCTTAAAACAATCTGAAAACATGTCATCAGAAAACTACAACTTGCTTGCATAGGGTATGTCATCACGTTAGGAATGATCACTGGTAGAAATCCTAAACTCATGTTTAAGTTAAGTATCGCAAATGCTCTGAAAAAGCCCCCTTGTCTTATATTCGAGGTCGTTTTATAATCTGACCTCAAATTGAGGTCAGGTTATAAGACAGGGATCCAGGTCCCCCGCAGAGCTGGAGGGGACCTGGATCCCCCTTGCTAACAGCCGGTGGATGTCTGCGCTCTGGCTGCTTCCACTATCCACCAGGAGATTCGGGCAGCCGAGGGATGTCTGCACGATACATGCAGATATCCTCCATGCTGCCCGACACTTCCGTCTATTATGATGGACAGGCTGTCCGTCATAATCAACGGAAGTGTCGGGCAGCATGGAGGATGTCTGCATGTATCGTGCAGACATCCCCCGGCTGCCCCCACTAGCCACCAGGGAGGGAGGTTGGCATATAGAGACAAGGGGAGGGAGGGGGAAGATAGAGACAAGGGGAGGGAGGGGGGTTACAGAGACAAGGGGAGGGAGGGTGTGACAGAGACAAGGGGAGGGAGGGGGTGACAGAGACAAGGGGAGGGAGGGGGAGACAGAGACAAGGGGAGGGGGCAGATAGAGACAAGGGGAGGGGGGAGAGAGACAGAGACAAGAGGAGGGGGAGAGACAGAGACAAGGGGAGGGGGAGAGACAGAGACAAGGGGGGGGGAGAGACAGAGACAAGGGGAGGGGAGAAGAGATGAGGTAGAGGACGTGGAGAGAGAGAGAAAAGTTTGGGGGGAGGGAGAGACCGATAACACGGGGGGAGAGAAGGAGAGAGAGCGACAACGCTGGGGGAGAGTGAGGCAGCATTGGCACATAAAAGCAAATAAAAACAAGAAATGCATTTGTTTAATATCATATTTTTTAATTAAATATTAAAAAGCAATTTACATGTGAATATATACAAGTTGAACTTTTTTCCTATAGGGTAGTCTTATATTCATGCTTTTAGTTTTTTTTCTAAAGGAATATCCAAAGTTTGGGGGGTCGTCATATAATCAGGGTCGTCTTATATTCGAGAAAATACAGTAATAGAAAAAAAATATATATTTTTAAAATCTTTATTATGCAATTATGAGTACAAAAAAAATTATACATGTGTACTTTAATTACACCATGTTATAGATGAAATTAGATTCATGTTTTAAAACCCTGGGGGGGAATTAGACTGCATAAATGTAAACTATGTTCACTGGAAATTCACTCACTAAGTATATACAATATGTAGATTGATGTGCAGCACCATGTGTATTTAAAATAATAAAGAAAAACAAAAGGTTGCTAGAGGAAAGCATTGCTGACATACATCCAGATTTTACAAAGCATTAACAGAAATGATAATAAAATAAAATAATAAGTTTCTTGTGTAAGGAACAGCAGCACTGCTACCAATCATCTTTTATCTAATGCTACAGTATTTACATTTAATAATAATTTCCTCTTTAAAAAAAAGAATAAGCAAAAGATTGCAGGCAATTTATTTTCTATTATGTAGTAGTTTGCTTTATGTTATATTGATTTAAATATATATCTCACTCAGAGAACTACTAATTATTATAATTACTAAGTTAATTTCCCCATCATTTCAAGATGTATACATTTAAAATGGAAGCTGGTATTACATACTTCAGCAGAGAGATATTGACATACAATGGGCGTGGCTGACCATTACTATAGAAACTATGTTCAAGATCTGTTTACCATATCCATGAGTGGGAAAAATGGAAATTGGAGGTTTCTATAATTTTCAATGTATATTATTCTTTACATCGCATTTAACTTTTTAGAATTTAGATATGAGCTTCTATAACAATTAGAATTAAAGAAAGAGATGATCATTCTGCACTCTGACAGGAAACCTGATATGAAAAACTGGAATGTCTTTGTCTTCTTGCTAGCAGTTTGCCTCTCTCTGAACATGTTTGCCATAGATTTGTAAAGGACAATGGACCCATGATCCTAAACAACATGTCAACTCAGGTAGATTTGAAATGCTTACTTTAAAAACATGAACGTATGAAATTCACATAAAATCAAAAAGCGACTTTTATATGTTCATGTGTCATGATTTTAAAGTAAGCCTTTAAAGTTTGGGGGCCAATAAAGTGTTCTTTATCTACGAGCTGCACTATATTTTCCCCTCTCTCTCCACATACTCCATCCCTGCCACTACTACTGCTTTCTGGCTCCTATTGAGTTTCAAACCCAGAAGATCCACAGAGGGATTTTATTCCCACAAAGTGTTTCACACCAGAGCTGTTTTTTTAGGCTCTGAGAAATGTGAGTTATATTCCACTACAGTTATTTTCACTCATCTACAGAGGCGGCTCTCTAATTAGGCGAGTTAGGCAGCCGCCTAAGGCCTCGCACTCACGGGGGCCTCGCGGCTGCCTAACTCACCTTATTGCCTTTGATGTAACAGGGAGCTTAACGCTGCCGTTAAGCTCACTGTTACACTAACCTGGGACGTTTCCTCCGTGCATCTTCTCTCCTGCACGGAGGAAGGAAGCTCTGATCGCGTTTTTTTTTTTTAAACTTTATTGATGGTGCGCAGCTTCAATAAAGTTTAAAAAAAAAAAAACGCGAACGGAGCCTCCTTCCTCCGTGCAGGAGGGAAGATGCACGGAGGAAACAACGGAGAGCAGCATGGAGGTAAGTACTAGGGAAGGGGGGAGGAAGGTGGCACAAACGAGCAAAGCCTGGCATAATGACTGGCTAAATATTGGCACAGTTTGGGGCAAAATCCTGGCATAATGAGGTGAGGGGCAAAATCCTGGCATACAGTGGCAAAATCCTGGCATATTGAGAGGCAACATTCTGGCATAATGAGGGGCAAAATCCTGGCACAGAGTGGCAAAATCCTGGCATAGTGAGAGGCTAAATCCTGGCATTGTGAGGGGCAAAATTGTGGCATAATGACGGGCAAAATCCTGTCACAGAGTGGCAAAATCCTGGCATATTAAGGGGCAATATCCTGGCATAGAGTGGCAAAATCCTGGCATATTGAGGGGCACAATCCTGGTATATTGAGGGGCAAAATCCTGGCAGATTGAGTGGCACAATCCTGGCAGATTGAGTGGTACAATCCTGGCATAGAGTGGCAAAATCCTGGCATATTGAATCGCTTAATCCTGGCATATTGAGGGGCTAAATCCTGGCATATTGAGGGGCTAAATCCTGGCATATTGAGGTGGTAAATCCTGGCATATTGAGGGGGTAAATCCTGGCATATTAAGGGGCTAAATCCTGGCATATTAAATGGCTAAATCCTGGCATATTGAGTGGCAATATTCTGGCATATTGAATGGCTAAATCACAGTGCATCCGGTGCTGTGAGGAAGAACAAAGTGCCAATCTTCTAGCACAACGTGGTCTGTGAGACCACTTTCAACATTGAGCACCTTTCCTTCTGGCTGAGTGTTTCTGTTAGTGTGTGATTGTGTGCTTTCTGAGTGTGTCTGTGAGTCAGTGTGTGCTGGCTGAGTGTATCTGTGAGTGTGTACTGGCTAAGTGTGATTGTGTGCTGACTGAGTGTGTCTGTGAGTCAGTGTGTGCTGGCTGAGTGTATCTGTGAGTGTGTGCTGGCTGAGTGTGATTGTGTGCTGACTGAGTGTGTCTGTGAGTCAGTGTGTGCTCACTGAGTGTGTCTATGAATGACTGTGTGATATGTGTTAGTGTTCACATTTAGGACACAGCAATAACAATGTGAGTTAGTCAGCTGCACACAATTTTATCTATACCAAATGTTTATAGATGTTTGTAGAATAATTATGAGACAAATACAATTCTAGGAGCTGTTCATTTCTAGAAGCTGGGATTTGAGTCTGATCTTAAAATATGCTATTTCTACAGTTCATTTTTTATTATCACTTGCATATATTTAATTTAATAATGTGTGTCCGTGAGGGCCTCATGTTCGACTTTCGCCTAAGGCCTCACAAAGTCTAGAGCCACCTCTGCTCATCTATATCCTATATATACATTATTTCAGGTTCACACATGCTTTTGTGTTTTTTTCTGTGATTTTAACATACATTCATCCTGACCAAGCACTGTTTGGTAAGTATTTTTTATGCACATCACTTTATTTAATTACTGTTATTTATTTGTGCCTATTTTCCTTGCTTCTTGCCTTAGATACCCTTGATGGGAGAGAAGATATGTTTCATACAGACATCTCTGATGTCTTAATAATATGCATCTATAGAGCAGTGTTCTGCTCCAATCAACCATAAATTTCACAGAAAACACCCAAGTGTATCCTCTCCTGTCATCCCGTGGAAAACGAACAGATGGGCTGTTTCTATTGGGGAGTTACACCTAAGAGCGATAGGACATTTAGTCCATAAGAGTGACATTCTCCTAGCCAGGACACAAGGCTCTGCACTCTGTGAGTGAATTTCTTTTGGGGGGAGCTATACCCACATTTGCACAGTACAATACAACACATTGTATATATTAGTTTTTTATCTTTTTCATATTATTTGTGAAAGAAAAAACTGCGAGATTCATCTCACTTGGAAGCAATTGTTTTCTTTTTCGTTTCTTTGATAAGTATTGTTTATGATTTTTATTTCACATGTATCCACTTATTATTTTTCGATATTTTTTTGCGCAACAATTCTTTATTTCTACTATTATATCTTGTGCCCTCTTGGGGGCACTGCACAAGTGTCTTGCTGCACGGATTTTGCATAATTTTGTCACTTAATATAAGCGCCCGTCACCCTATATATTTATGATTATACATTGTGTTACATGCACTCACACATATACACATTTATAGTCACATACTCATATATGTAGTTGCACATACAGTGTCTCACATACATACATAATCCCATACCCTCATACAAAGCTACATACACAGATATTCAGGCACAGAGGCACACATATATTCTCTCTCTTTTTCTTTCTCTTTCGTACATAAACATAATCACTCACAGGTACACACTAGGTTCTTTCACAAGTATTTGTCCCACATAACTACTGCTTCACATCATGTGATGGGGTGTCCAATGAATCCTGAATGGTCTGTGCCTCCCTGCACTAGAAAACAGAAGATCCCACACGTGCACTGTTGGTATCAGAACGCCGGCATGTCATGTGACACCTAGCGTTCTGTCTCACTTAGAAATGTGTAACGAGAGGTGGTGGAGCAGGCAGTCTGCGCCAGCGGACTTAACCCATCGAGCTGTACTCATCAACCGGCAACATCTATACAACCTACACCGTGAATTTAAAGAACAAATTGCTTAAGGGGAGGGCGTCTGATTGCTTAAAATGACTATGTGTCAACCTTAGCTGTGACCAAGTGCCTACAGGTCCGCACAGGGTAGTAAAGAACTATTCTAAGTTTTTTTTAACTACATATACCGAATTTTTAAAAAAACAATGTTTGATATTGTATGTGTTCCTTTTTTCCTCTCTCACAGAATATGTTTGAGATGTGTTTTAATTTTTTTTTTAGTTGTTAGGACCGGCCAGGAATAAACAGCCTACATTCTACTAACCACATTAATTGTGATAAATGTCCAGTTCATAACAAGGCCCTGTCATTTAATGTGCTACCTAATTTGTAGATGGTTTTCACCGTAACAAGAATGTTTTTTATGTTTTTAATTAGACAGGAGAAAGCTATGCTAGAAAATACCTGACATTATATATTAAATCTTTAGTGAATTTTGCTTTTCTATGCACCGATGCTACACAGCCGCATTGTTTCTGATGGGTTGATCATTATGGGAGGTTTCAAAAGGAACATTAAAATGTTATTTTTAAATGTGAACATCCAGCACAACCACTGCTTGACTTCGGTTATGAGTAAAGTAGCAAGTGTTTTCAAGCAACTGTTCTTTGAAGCTAACACCATGCTAAGTTTACAAGCGTCTGTGCATGTCTTTTATATCCACCTCTCCCTGAAGAGCAAATGAAGAATCATTAATATGGGCATGAATATAAAGTAGAATGACTGTGAGGCATATTTTTGTACAAAACATCGACATATACAAGAACAAGTGAATAGAACTGTGTATACTAGTTTAATTGTTTTGCTCAAATAAAGAAATTTTTATGAAGAATATAAAAAAATAAGTTGATACAAACATTATATAAACTAGAAAAAAAATTGATAGCATATATCATTATACATTAACATTGCTGTTATTATTTTCCCAGGGACAAAGATATCAAGATAGAGACCTTTTATGCTATTAAAAATATGTAAGAAAATGCCCATGTAAGAATAATTGTCACCCCTGTGATCAAAGCAATAAGTCACACTTCAAACCAGTGTTTATATACCTAGAAGTAAGGAAGATTATGATCATGGTGGAAGAATAGAAGATTATACAACTTAATTGAGGTAAATATGTGTCCAGTTTGTGAAATATACCTCTTATTTCTCTGAAACTGATCATTTTAATCCAGCATTAGCATCATTAAGAATGACCACAATTTGTGTTGTCCATATGAAATAGTCAGGGAGATGTCTTTGTCATCAGTGCTCAAGACAATATGTTCTTATTCTGTTTTGCCACTTGGCATGTAAGCATGATGTGCCTAGGTTTCTGTAAATACATTTACTACTATGGTAAAACAGGACAGTTAAGGGTACGAATGAAGTAAAAATGTGCACTCCACTCTCCAATCCAAGCAGGTAAAAAAGTGCTTTATTCAGTGCAAAACAGACCAAAAAGGGAACACAAACTTTGGAATTAACGATGAAGCGTTATAATACGTGAAACACGTAAGGTGTGGTCTTCCTTCATCCTGTTCCAAAGTTTGTGCTGCCTTTTTGGTCTGTTTTGCACTGAATAAAGCACTTTTTTAAATGCTTGTATTGGAGAGTGGAGCGCACATTTTTTCTTCAGTCGTATTGATTGTTCATGTCTTATCAGCGTTGTGGAGCACCCGCCCTCTGAGCAGTTACCAGTAAGTGGAGCTGGCTAAACACCAAGTGTTTCTTTGCCCCAAGGACAGTTAAGGGCCCAGGTGCAGAAACAATCTCTATCTCCTATCACTTTCACTGTTTTTGAGATTCTGGACAGAGAAAAAAGGGGGGGGGGGAGAGATAGTGGTATACATGTACAAAGTAGATAAGTAGCATAAAAACTGTTTAATAAGACAAAGGAGGAATTGCAGTGAACGTTATTATTATTATTTTTAAGATAATGACATTTTATTACCATTGCTTTGTTATGAATGGATTATCGTACAAGCAGAAAAATACACTGATCTTAACATGGCTAATGTGAAATACAAATAACAGACTCTTATTATAAAGTTGATGTTAAAGACCAATAACAATAACATTCTGGTTGTGCAAAGAATCCACTATAAAATAACAAATAAGGGCAAGCTAAACATACATAGACCCAAGTTAGTGATCCTCATTTCATCTACCTGGGAAAAGACTAAGTCAAACCTGCCAGGAACTGAACCAGAAATCCTAGTGCATCAGTCCACTGAGCCATCTTACCTGCCAAGAACAAAATGGCATGACTAATATATACTGCATATGATGCTGAAAGGCATAGACGAAACCAACATATCCATCTACATTTTAATCCTCATTTATCATTATTTGTAATTCCTTTTCACATTTCTTCTAAAAATAAAAAAATTAAAACAAAAATCTAAAACATAGCAAACTCTTTAACAATGCATATGTAGGTGATTTGTCTCTTTTTATCTCTTTCTTCATTAGATTAGAGGGAAAATGTAATTGTGCCTCCTCAAGTGCAGTCTCTTTTAATAGGATGGTGACACACATCAGGGTTTAACACTAAGAAAATATAACCATTGATTCTCGATACATTCATTCCTCATTAGACTTTGTACAATCCAGAGATTTTCTTTTCCAAGACAAAGTAAGCCTGGTGAGTAAATGATTGTATGCACAGTTGCTCTGGAAAATTGGGTTTCACTGCAATGCATCCTTATTATAAGTGTTTAAATATTGTAAATGTCTCCTTTGAGGTGATTTAAGGCCTAATTGAAGGCGTTGCCATCCATCAGTTTCATTACAGCCATAGAAATATTAATAGCTATTCATTTGTTTGGCATCTGAAATATATATATATATATATATATATATATATATATATATATATATATATACACACACACTCTAAGGGTTCACCTGAACCATATCAAACCTTATTTATCACTTTTAATTAATGGTCCTTGCTTTGTTTGTTTGTTTTTGTTTTTTTAAAAAGGAGGGAAATTAACACCATTTTCAGTAAAACAAAATCCTCATTGGACCCCAAATCCCAAATCATGCAATGCCTGGATTTGGGGTTTGAGACATCTTTCACCTGAGATTTGGAATTTCTTCTGGACTCCCTTCATTTTATATGTAAGATATTTTATGCATCTTATTAAACTTGTTTTGTGCTTATCCTGATTTCTTCATATTATTTGGAGGCTATTAGGCACACAGACCAAGACAGAAGATACAAGAACAGCACTTTATTTCAATATCGGAGTGAGAGTCTTATGTTTGAAGTGTGTACCCTTTTTATACCATTTTATATACAGAAAGTGGTTGTTTGTAATATTGGATATGCATCTTATCACTTTACACCTTGTTTAGCACTTTAGGTCACTGTCACTTTTTGTTGTGAGTTTTGTTATATTTCATTGGGCACTGAGGGATAGTTGCCAGATGGTTTTGCAGCTTGGGCAAATCTAAAACAAGCGCAACTAAACCTCATCACTCTACCATATTCTAATATTGTTCTGGACTTGGTCCCCAGAACATACTTGAAAGCGAGAGAGATTGCAATGTATTGTTCTTACCCATTGTAAATAAAACTAAATAAATACAATAGTTGACAACAGTTTTGGATAAGTCAGGATACTCACTATTTCTGCTACAGGGGTTGTCGTAAGTGTCTGTGTACACAGTGTAGTGCAAATTCATCAGAGCTAATTTGATGTCTTGGGATTGTCTTCTTGTAACTATTGCTTAGGATGAATTAAAGGGATTTAAATGTTTATGAAAACAAGGCTGCAATAGAATAAAACACAGATGACAGATGCCACTTCAAAAAGAAGAGAAAAACACCTTATAAAGCATGTTCCTCCAGAATAAATTAAATGGATCCCATTATCTGAATACCTTTTAATGTGAATGAAGAGAATAAGAAATGATCAAAAATTATTTGTATTAGCAGAATTACATGCAAATACATCAGTTAAGATTTTTTAAATGTGTCTGTTTATGACATCACCTTGTTGCTTCATATGCAAATTTCACGTTTCCTATTCAAGTCTCTGGTAATGTCATAAACAGAAGACATTAGAGATACATTTGTAAATACTCTTTTCTCTTAACACCTTCGCGACAATGGACGTGTCAGGCATGTGCTGCCGGGAACTCCGTTCCCGACAATGGTTGTGCCTGGCACGTCTTGCGGTGAATCAAGAAGTTTTCACGATCAACGATCGCGAAAACCGCTTTAATGGTGCTGGTCTATTGCCTCGATGTTGAGGCAATAGCCAGCACCAAAATTTATTTTCTGGGGCACCCATGATCACCCCACGGAGCGATCGTGGGAGCCATATTGACGGAGCAGCATGCTCCGTCAATATGGCTATGCCCTCTGGAGGTCTGAGCTTCGGAAGTGAAAGTAACTTCACTTCCGTCACTCTGAATATGCTGCTTGACTGCCCCTAGTGGTAGCCAAGCAGCATAGCAATGTAAAATAATTAAAATAAATATTTAATTAGTATAAAACTGGTTAAATAGTTAAATTAGCCTAAAGGGTTAAAATGAAATAATTTTTAGCATAAGGGATAGGGTTAAAATTAAATTAAAATTAAAATATATTAAGGGATAGCATAAGGATTAGAGTTGGGCATACATTTAGTGTTAGGGTTCAATTTTGGGTTTGGGTCAAAAGTTCAATATAGGAAAAAACAAAAAACCACTATATTTGGGTTTTGCCCCATAACTCGCAAAAAAATACCGAAAAATATGGAAACATGCATATTTCTGCACTGGGGACAACATTTAGAAACTATTTATATGGGGTATTTTTTAATGATTATATGTGTGTAAATTATATTTTAGGTCAAAGTTAGAAAAATTGGGTTTTTTACATTTTTCATAATATTTTATGATTTTTTTTGTAGTAAATTATAAGATATGATGAATATATAAAGTCAAGGTGAAAATGTCTTATCACTAAGGGGTTAATGCATGCATTTTTTCACAATTCTCCCAACACAATGCATAGCTCATTTCACATATTTTGTATCTTAAGCATTCACAGAATACACAATGTTTATATGGTGATGGACTCCCTTTAATTGCACTTATCAGTAATTCATTAGTTCTCAAGCATGTACTTTTCAAGCACTTTGCACTGTACTTATGTCCATACTTCATCTCTGCTTTGACTTTAATTAATGGATTGGTGTGTTCAGACAATGTTTCATCCCACTTGGAGAAGATTGTATTTGCCCTTTTATAATCCAGAGATGTTGCTTTGTGTTATAACACAAATAAAACGAAAAGTCAAGTAAATATTATAGGAATAATATATTCAGCCTATGAATGATGACTCTATAATGGCAAAATTCTATAATGTCTGTAACTAAAACATTCTCCAGTTTAAAGCATTTTTGAAAAAAAATATCTTATGTCAAGGAAAGTAGGCAAGATAAAATATATCAAAAAGCACATCATTTCAAAATTCTATTATTATCATAGGTTTTAATTATTTTATACATAAGAAGCAAGCTCTTGGTTCTTTTTCGTATTTCTCCCATTTGATGGGGAATGAGAGGACACTAAATACAGTTTGAAAGATTGATTTATTTTGGGGCAACAAATTATAACAGCTAGCATTCAACAGATGTGGTAAGAAACAATAGCATGTTGGGGAGTTCAAGGATAGCTAAATGAGTAAGCGCTAGTCTACAGAACGAAACGTGTTAGGGGTATTTTGTCTGTACTGTGGCTTGGATGATTTTCAGCTGAATGGTGAACAAATCTGAAGATTTAATTTTCAGCTCTGGAGTAGAGTTGAGCGGACACCTGGATGTTCGGGTTCGGCGGGTTCTGACGAACTTCGGGAAAAAGTCCGGGTTCGGGGTCGAACTTGACTCGAACTTGACCCCGAACCCCATTGAAGTCAATGGGGACACAATGGCCACTAAAATGCCTCTAAAAAAGTCATGGAAAGGGCTAGAGGGCTGCAAAAGGAAGTAAAATGTGGGTAACTTATTTCCCTATCCACATTTGCTTGCAGGGCACTTGTCCTACTCTTACCCACATGTAACTTCCTTTTGCAGCCCTCTAGCCCTTTCCATGACTTTTTTAGAGGCATTTTAGTGCCTCTAAAAATAATAATAATGAGGCGGGGACCTAGTGTCCCCCCCGGTCCCCAACCCGGTCCCCACCCATGGCCGGCGGGTGGGGACCCTAATAATAATGAGGGGGGGGACCTAGTGTCCCCCCCCAGTCCCCACCCATGGCTGGCGGGTGGGCACCCTAATAATAATGAGGGGGGACCTAGTGTCCCCCCCCTGGTCCCCACCCGTAGCCGGCGAGTGGGGACCCTAATAATAATAAGGGGGGGACCTAGTGTCCCCCCCTGGTCCCCATCCATGCCCGGTGGGTATGAACCCTAATAAGAATGAGGGGGGCCCTAGTGCCCCCCCTGGTCCCCACACATGGCCGGCGGGTGGGAGACCCTAATAATAATGAGGGGGGTCCCCACCCATGGCCGGCGGGTGGGGACCCTAATAATAATAAGGGGGGACCTAGTGTCCCCCCCCTAGTCCCCACCCATGGCCGGTGGGTGGGGACTCTAATAAGAATGAGGGGGGGGACCTAGTGTCCCCCCAAGTCCCCACCTATGGCCGGCAGGAAGGGACCACAAATAAAGTGACTAGGGGTGCCCAACCCCTAGTCACTTACCCCCCCCAATAAAATAAAAAATTCCTACCTACCCCGCCTCACCCTAATAATAGTGAGGGGGGTGGGCAATAAGCTAACCTGTAAAAAAAAAAAAAATTTATACTTACCATTTGAGGTCTTCTTTCTTCATTCTTCATTCTTTTTTCTTTCTTCAGCCCCAAAAAAGGCCAAATAATAAACCATAATACGCGCCACAAAAAAAATAAAATAATCCACGGGTGAAAAATAATCCATCCTTTTTTTTCTTTCTTCTTTCTTCAGCCCCAAAAAAGGCCAAATAAAAATCCATAATACGTGGCGCAACTGTTAAAAAAAAAAAACCTGAGCGCCCAAAAAAAAAAATCCACGGGTGGGAAAAAAAAATCCAACTTTGCCCATGGAGGGCCTCATGCAGACTGAGCTCTGCAGGGCTGGGGCAGGCAATTAAGCTCAGAGCACTCTGATTGGTTGGATTGAAATCAAAAAAACTTTCCCACGCTGTGTAAAATGACACAGAGCACTCTGATTGGTTGGATTTAAATCCAACCAATCAGACTGCTCTGTGTCATTTTACGCAGTATGGGAAAGTTCAAAAAAATCCATGGCAGCAAGCATCCTGGTATACAACATCCTGTTTGCCAGCCTATTACCAGCAATTTGATCCAGAGTATAAGATATACTTGAGGGACCGTGTGGATGGTAGAAACCTTTGTTTTATCATTATTTTGTATCATCATATATCCCAACATTTCAAATGGAAAAAGAGGGACACTTTTGGAGGAGTTGCTTAAGGCATGGCTATAGGTGGGGCTTTATGAGGAAAGTAAATATTAGAGGCCAACTAAAAATAATTTATGTTAGTTGGAAAGTCATTTAGAATAAGAATGAAGTATTCTATTATAAAACGGATATTGCCTGCAGGGTGAATAGACTGATTTGTATTGCTCTGAACACCAGGGAAGAAAAGTGCTACAGAGGGATTTGAATCCAAAATAGAGACTGTCACTCCTAAATATGGAAACTTTAGGGGTATAGACAAAGCTAAAAAAGGCATAGAACTAAAGAAAGCTAAAAAACAAAAATAATATTCAATAGGCTAGAATCATTATGGAAAGAATGCCAACAGTGATGTTATAAGCTTTATGTCATATGCACAAGCAAGAAGAGTAGAATCTAACACAACACCAATCTGCTAAGAGTATAAATAACTAATTTATACAGTAAATGTGCTTAGCAATCAATTGGTGGTGTCTAGATTTGAAAACAAAAAATAGACTTTCTGATGAAAAGTATTGTACAAATTGACTGTTTTGCATATACTTATGTGACACTGCCAATAACATTCACTTCCTTCCAAAATGTAAAACTAATCACCCTTTAGTACATACAAGGATAAATGCTGTGTCATCAACCAATTATGTCTATTTTGTGACAGAGCCATATTACAATACTCATTCTTGCATGCTTCATCTCCTTTATTTGCAGTTTTTAAAGGACAAGTGTTGGCACAAAAATGAGTATGTTTAATGGAAAGAAAGCCTCACGTGTATGCATTTGTAATATACATTATTTAATGAAAGAATAAAGTACCCATTGGGCCCTTTTTGCTTGCACAGCATTATTAGAGGGCAGATATGTTGTTTAGAATCTTGGGTGAGAAGGGTCAGACCTTCATTCATTTGACCTAAGATTCTAAACAATTTGTCCACCTATGCTTGAGCTATTCAGAGCTCACATATTTCGTTTTTGCTGACATTTCTTCTTTAAGCTTGCTTAAAAAAAAAAAAAATGAATTTGTAAATGCATTTTTTGTGCCTGATTCTGATCTGCAGTTTTATTTGTAACTATAAATGGCAGTTTTGACTTATTTAAAATGTTTTGTTGATTTACACTTTTGTTTTGTCATTAAAACATGTTGCTATGGTTTTCTCAAAGCAATACATCATGTTTCTGCTGTATAGTACAACTAGAACAATTTGAATTACATTCTGTGTGTAGGAAACCACAGAACACCAACATCATAAGAAAGATTTTGCCCAAGAAGATATTTTAGAAATTCAGAATTGTTCAAAGTAGCTCAGCAAAATGAAAAAAGGCAAATAAATTATTATTTAAAAATAACAAATAATTTATGTTTTACTGACCTGAACCTTAACCAATAACTATACACCATTTCCAAAAACAAAAGTTAGTTGTGATTGTGGTCTAATAGCGAGGTATAGAAAATGTGAATAGACAATACAACTAATAATAGACAGAGTGGATCCAAAACCTACATAACCCTGAGCCTAAATAGAGGGCTCACAAATAACAAAAATGAAAGATAGAAAAGAAAGAGTTAGGATAAAAGAAGGTAAGGAAGGAAAGCCAGACTCCAAAGAAGGCATGCCCACAGACATGGGAGGGCTGGATAGCGGGGTGGAAAGGTCCTCCCAAGCTCTAGTGGTCAGCAGGACTGTGGGATTTTCTTGATTTCATTCTCTGGTGTCTGCCTACACTGGAGAATGCCTACTATCATTCAAACTCTCAAGCTCTGCCCCCTGCATCAACATTTGCTTGGGATCTGAAGTTGGAGTATGCCTTATCTGTCATTTTAAAAACTAGAATTTGGACAACACCCCATAACCAACATATGTAATACAGAGCACCACTGGAGTGACCAAAATTCACACAGTGCAATAAATAAATTCAGTGTGCAACTATGCAACATATTATCTTAATATTATTATTGACATTTTTAAATATTTGAAATATTAGGTATACAATTTCACTGGTGCTGTCCAAATTCTATTATGTGTGTGTATATAAAGCATGACCAGATTATTTATTTTCAAATTAACTATAAGAACATAATTATGAGAATATGTTATGCCTGCCATTGTAAAAACCCAAATGAACACACATATCTAAACCTGCAGTGTTTACTATTGAAGCAACATCATCTTCTTCTCCTATATCCAACTCCCTTCTTGTACTGATAGCAACACTGTTTTTTCAGCAATTGTTCATCACCTCATTTCAAAGGCAAAGTTACTCCATTCGTTAGCAAACTCAAACAAACACAGGACACAGTAAATTGAGGGAAGATGACCAATTTTTATTTTACACTAATTAAGAAGATGCAGATAGAAACATAGAAACATAGAAACATAGAAACATAGAATGTGTCGGCAGATAAGAACCAGTCGGTCCATCTAGTCTGCCCAATTTTTTTTGGCAGTACTTTTATTAGTCCCCCGTTCCCGGTCTTATAGCTAGGATAGCCTTGTGTCAATCCACGCATGCCTAAAATCCTTGACTGTGTTTACCTCTACCACTTCTGCTGGAAGGCTATTCCATACATCCACTACCCTCTCAGTAAAGTAATACTTCCTGATATTACTTTTAAATCGTTGCCCCTCCAATTTAAGACTATGTCCTCTAGTTGTGGTAGTTTTTCTTCTTTTAAATATACTCTCTTCCTTTACTGTGTTGATTCCCTTTATGTATTTAAATGTTTCTATCATATCCCCCCTGTTACGTCTTTCCTCCAAGCTATACATGTTAAGATGCTTTAACCTTTCCTGGTAAGTTTTATCCTTCAACCCATGAACCAGTTTAGTAGCCCTCCTCTGATATATTCCCTATGTAGTTTCCAAACCATCCAGGATTGTGATACCACAAAATGAACAATGCTTAATAACATCAATTCACAGCAATGCTCATTGCCCTGGGTAATGATGGGAGGTATGAAATGTAATACAGATTGTTTACTATACCTAACAAATGGACAATATTATAAGACTCAAAATGTCCAAAGAAACGTAGAAACTAATATTTCTGTTTGAATTAATATACTAGTGGATTTACTACGATATCCACAAACTGTCACCAGTTTCAGAGAAGAGTTTCAGAGAAGAGTCCCAAGCTTTTTGCTTACTGCCTTTTGCAGTACCTAGTTAAGATATGCATGATGCACTACTACTTAGATACATAGAGTGTATTCCCATGTGATTTGGAAGAGGTATTGTGATACATACAGCTGTGCAAGTCATACTCTGATAATATCTATTCCTGGATCTTTAATGTATTATTAGTGTTCTTGAGAGATGATAAAGAAGAAAAGCAACTATTACACTTCCATGTACAGCCCCTTTCAATTGTTGCTATCTTTCCATGGGTTGTTTAATTGTTTTATTAATGTACCTGTAAAATTAAAACTATGCCATGCCTGTTTTACCATATATCTTGGTATAGTTATACATTTTTGCTATTTATTCATCCGATTATATCCATGTCCATTTATTGTAATTATTTAAAGTTGTGTTTTGTTGAGTAATATCTATTTCTAGGTATATCTATCAGTCGTGCCCTGTAATGGCCTTTGTACATAGTGTCACATGCTGAAATGTGAATCCCAATAGGAATCAATACATAAATAAATAATCTATGTTATCTATTAATAATACAGTAGTCTTAGTAATGCAAAGTGATCCCACCATATTAAAATAGACTTTATTGCTTACATCACCTTTGGAAATAAAAATAATTCTGTCCATCTCCTTACTGCATTGACTGTTAATATTTTGCATAGTTCAAAAGTCAATTAGTAATGATTAGTGACAATGCATAACATTTATCATAATTTTCAGAGTGTAAATTCTGATTTACTATTTCCTGGAAAAAAGTTGCTTGCTTAATTGTTGCTTTAGCAAAAATCTAGATCTAATCTAGGGCACAGTATGCAGCAAGAGATTACATTCTGCATGTGAATCTTACATAACAATAAGTAAATTACTTCATGACTATCTGTGGAAAAATCAACAAGCACTGGAAGGTCATCAAGCTTCGATGCAAATGTAGGTATTGGCAAAGGGCTTATACGTCAGCACAAAGCAGCAAAGAAAAAGGAAATAAACTGATTAATAGGGAATTGAGTATTTCATATGCACAGCTTTTCATACCACTCCAAGAAGGTTTATTGTTTCCTATTAAAGCTTAGTTGTAGAAATAGGTAAGTATTGTTTTTAATGTTGAAATCTACATAATATAATTCTGGATTTGCTTGAGAACAAGAGAAATCTCAATGTATTCTTCATGGTAAAACACTTTATGAATAAAATAAGTGTGCATTTTGATTTAACTGTGCATGTGAACAATTAGTGATACATTGAAAGGACAATTTCTTTTTTGCATAGTGGAGGGCTGGCAACCATTGGTAAGAGGTGCAAAAATATAGACACAGATCAACAAGAAAGACAAATATGTGACAGATAAGGTATAACGGATTTGAGTAGTAATACAGATAGAGCAGTGTGGTTGTGTCTCAGCGTATTACCAGTCTCCATTGGCCGTTTAACACCACTTCTCTTTCCCAGAACTATATACATAGAGATATAAGGAAAGCTGTGAGGGTAAAGAAAACAAGGTATTCTCCTCTCACACATGTGCATATGTATGATGTCTACGATGAAGACCATAATATGGAGCCCATCTGGTTTTCTATAATATCCTATTAAGCTCACCAAAAGCCTCTACAGAGAAAGATGGCTGCCTTTCCGATACACCTCTGTCAACATGTATTTAGAATTTAAAATTGATGCAGCCTTGGCCTACTCAGGACAGAGACATGGAGACAATTGTCAGCCCTTCTCTGGCTAAAACAAATCAATAAGGGCATAGCAGTTCACAACATTTCTTGTTTTAGTGACCGGGTCTCATTGTGCTGTGTACTGATGTTGATGTAGCTTTACAAAGCTAGAATTCTGAAAGGATATGCTTTCATTTTATTTTGAGAAGGATCATTTCTATATCACTTCATCAAAAAAAGCTAATATATAAGAGGCTTTCCAAATACATGATGCTGTATCAAATCACTGTGTGCTAGAAGTTTAGATACAATCTTAGGTATTGAGAGCAGTTTTACAGGAGCAGCTGGATAGAAATACATTCTTAGGTATCATACATTACTTTATACATTACAAATAGTTTTGTATGTGATACAAGGTCAGTGTGTTCATTATGTTACAGATAAACCATAATACTGACCACAATAAAGTGATATAATCAGAGTTCCAGTGTATATATTCTTCACTAATAATGCATTATAATATAGCAAATATAGTAAAGACTTATCAGTTGCCTGAAAAAGAGCTATCCATTACAAAATACATTTTAATCCTAGATACAGTGCTCTGGCTTTTTAATATATATATATATATATATATATATATATATATATATATATATATATATAGTTATATATATATATATATATATATATATATATATATATATATATATATATATATTATATATATATATATATATATATATATATATATATATATATATATTTATATATATATATATATATATATATATATATATATTAATGTTAGTTTACAAGAATTAAAAAAAAATTATTTCAGGAACTTGTGTTAAAATTTGTGTGAGAAAGTAAGCACGCAAGCACTCTCCCTTTTTCTGCCAATATGTGGCCTACTTCCATCAATAGTAATGCAAAAACCATGTCTTTTTTCTCTCTACTATATATATAGATATATACATTTTATATTTCTACTTTCAACAAGGAAAACAAAAGAGCAGAAACAAAGTTGTCTCGAAAAGAATGTGTGCAATACAATATAATTACTGTGATAAAAGATATAGAACCAGAATAAATGTCAACAATACAAATGTCTTTGTTTGTCTAGATTGTTAACCCAATTTGGGCTGTTATGATGTTCTATGGCATCTTAAAATACAGTGCTCAAACACCTGGAAGACAGCCTAGAACATCTTCTGTTCAGCAGCTAATCGAGGTCCTCCCGCAAAAGTTGTCCATGCAGCTAAAGTGCCAAATGCAGTAAGGTCTAACCGTGGCGCACTATGTGGACTAACTTTCAGTAATGCTCATCCAGTTATATCACTGTGTATCATAAAGAGTATAGTCCAAAAAACTGCAAAGTATGATACTTAGCTATTGCTTTATTAGACACTTCTGCTTTATTGACTACATTACACATGGTGCTCAACCATCTGTGTGATGTAGTCTAGGCAATGGGACTTCCAAAATGTTTTAGAGGCCCAGAAGTAGAAAAATCATCCGTCCCCCTAGAGTATTCTTCAACCACTGGATATTATCATTTTGGCAAAAATATGTTCCCATGTGCCAGATTTGATAATGACACTCGGTGGTTGGTAAAACGTAATGGAACTTCTCCACACTTTAAACATCCGTTATCAAAAAATCACTGCTATACAATTATGTTATGTGCTGGTTTTTAACAGGCTAGAAACAGTGTACATTGTTCTAATTGGGTAAGAATAGTTAAGCTAGTATAACCTAGTTCTTGGGTTGCTTATACAATTTGCTTTAAAAGGGATATCATGAAATATATATTGTACCTTCTAACTATAAAGCAGTGTCATATATTTCAGTAATACAGCAAATATACTTTTTTCTTTTTTACTTTTTTTTTTTATTGAACTAGAACAGTGGTTTCTGAATTTTCAACACCTTTATAACAATGTTTTGTCAGCTACTGAAGGGCTACATTTCTGTTATATGCCACATGCAATTTTAAAAAATAGACGTAATTAGAGCTTACAGTAGGTCTGTCCCCTTTGAGATTTTTTACTCATTAAATTTATTTCAGAAACTTACCATACTGTGTGTCTTTATTTTTCTAATACTGGAATCGTTTTGGGGATTCTTAGTACGATGGGACTACTTACTTTTACATTGTTTATCCTTTTTATTTACTGTGCCTTCTGTTTTTAATTATGTAGCTACCTGTCCTGCATTTACATACTTTTCATTGTTTCCTGTGAAGCTGCCAGAACATAAGAAGAAAGACATATGTAAAAAAAGATTTCAATTCTGCCTTTAACATGGAATTTGGGGAAGATGGCAATTCCAATTTAATGTTACTCGCTCAACAGACTCCCTTATTTTCCCGATTTAAATTATGTCTTCTGCTGCTTACATTTTTGTTACCTGTCAAAGCCTCTATGTTATTGCATTCAAATAGAAGATAAGTTATAGGAAACAGGAAACCAGGTCTCAAAAAAGTTTGATTACGTTTAATGTATGTTTACAGATAAACCATATAGTACAAACTAGAGGAAAGTGACCTACTTTCAGTTCATCCAGCCTGACAGGTAGATAACCAAGTGATTCATTTTCTTAAAACAATAATATGTACCAGAAACATACTTTCAAAGTTTTCTATAAAAGCTCTTTACTATTTTAAGAGGCAAGCAAAGATAGCTGACTGGGTTCTGTGAAGCAAATGAATAGTTGAAATCTGTTTATTTTGTTCAACAATGGAAAGTGAAGGTGTGCCATCTTTATTAGGCATGGGGCTCTCTGTAAATCTCTGCCAATACTCTTCCACCCCCACTCACTCACAAAAGTTCCCAATGTCTTTGCCCTTCCATCAATCACATTTGCAGGCCTCTCACTCACAAAGCTACAATAAAAAGTCAGGTAGGGTTGTCATATGGTAGCATCCCAGCCTCAGGCAGCACAATATCTGGGTTATGGTCAGCTACCACTTCTTCCTGCCTTAAAAACAATCCTCAATAGTTGGTAAATAATAGGAGATCCTAACGGAAAATAAATATAGAGATGTGAAATAGAACCCAGTAGCCGCAAACTCTCCACAGTATTAATATCTAAGAGATAGGACCCAGGACAGAAACCTAAATTGAAACTGATTTCAGTCCCATTAAGGTGACACACATGGAAGGAAATATCACTTCAAGCAACACTCACTTTTATTTCTGATAATACTACCAACCATTTGCAGAAATAGTATGTAATGTTATGTGCATTTGTCTGTTTTATACTAGTTGTATTTTATTTTTAATTAACAATGACGATTTAATAAAGATAAATTAAGGGAAAAACAAAACAATCCTCAATGATGTGAAGATTTCTTTCTCTCAGAGCTACCTTGCTTTGGAAACTAGGTTCCATCTAATGGTAACTGAGTATTGCAGGATGTGCTTCCAATACTATATATCAATACGTACTAAATAAACATCATTAATTCAATTTCATGCCTTCTCTAGTGGCATAAAGTGTAACCATTTTAGAGAATACATGGGTATTTTCATGATGCCTACAGAATTCACTACAACTATTCAGTGCATCGGCTATTTTATTTAATATTTCCGATCTGGTGCTTTAATAATAAAAACGGTCTCTATAAAAATAAAAAATAAATGTTCTACTGTCATTTGGAACATGGAACAGTGGATATGAATCAGAACCTTTTACTTCTTTTATACAACTAAATGGTTCATTTAGCTGAGGAAAGAATATGTAGCAGATTCACATTTTTCCTATTTAAGGCTTATGAAAGCTGAATTATGTTTCTCTCTCTATTTTGAATAACTGAATGTACTTTTCTTCACAATATCATCAATATGTACAAAATGTAAAGTTCAGCAAATTTTGTTCAGGCGAAAGCATATTCACAGACACTATTGGTCACAATGGAGACCTGTCTGGGGAAATAAAGGATTATTCTAATATGTTAATGAGTTCTTATGATAATAGGACTAGTGTGTTTTACTATTTTAGCATTTGAATATTTTGAAACTGTTTCAAATTCTATTTGACTGGAATTGTATATATATATAAGAGATGCATTTTGACTATTCTCCCAACCATTAAATACATTTTACCACCAGTTGGCTTTGGATGCTCACGAGATCAGTGTAGAATCATGTTTATACTTTTGCCGCTCCAAAGGGATTGTCTATACTGTAAATTATTTTAGTTTTCTTTATTTTTTTCAATCCTTTTTTCTTATTTTTCACAAATACAACACAAATACAAAAATACATTCATGGTTATATCAGAATCTTCATGACATCACTATAGAACAATGATGTCATGTCCATGAACCCATATACAAAAATTTCTAAACAGGTCGAGCAAAACAAATAAAACAGAGATTAATATGGAATCATAACCCTGTCAGGCTTCTCTTATATTGATATTGCATATGACATGAGCATTCACTCCATTATCGATATAACACGACAAAACATACATATACAAAATATAAAAACATAACCTGTATTTCTATTTAATTTAGAGCATATTGCCAATTTATGGAAACACGCTTCATGTCGTTTGTTTTCCAAAAGCAAAGCATTTTTGTTATGTCTTTGTTAAGCAAATGGGTAGTTTGTGTTGCACTCCATTTGCTATTCAAATAGTTAAATGTTACGCAATTCTCTACTCAACTTTTCTGAGAACATTGTGCATTCCACTCACATTAGACTACCATCTAGTTTCACGTTAGGATCGTCATGTTATGCTATACATATCTGCACGTAGTGCTAAAATATCATTATAAGTAAGAACAACATAAAAAGATATTAGTTAAAAGGGTTAATGTATGACTCACCAGAGTTGGGATCAGAGTTGCCATCAGCTTCAGTCCTCTTGTCTGGAGAGGCTTGGTCGTAGAATTCGTCCTGTGGCTGAACCAGAGGAAGAGGGTGTGAGATCAGAGTTCCACTACCCACAGGCTCATGGTCTCCAAGACCACTGTCACTGCAGCTTTCTTGGGAGCCATCAGGCAGGTGAAATGTTACACGGCGGTTGGACTACAAAGAAGAGCACAGAAGGATACACTCATTATTGCTCTTCAACTATTCATCTGGCTAGGCTATTTTGGAATAATTGTACAAAGTAGGATACATACTTTGTAAAAAAAAGATAGTGAAAAAAATTTTGGTTGAAATTTTATAATTTACTGCACTGGTTTTCAAAACTGTATAGATTGGTCAGTTATTTGTTTATTGACCTATGGTCATGCTAAAATCTAAACTTTCATACACAGTTACTTTCAAAAAATATGACTTTTCATGTTATCTGTGTGCTCAGATGTGACATGATACCACTTTTTCTATCACAGTACCGAACATTGCATCATAATATGTCACCTTAGGGACAATTAAACATATAAAGTGAATGACCAGCAGAGGATTGCTAGCAAGGGGGCAAAGGGGCAATTAGTTGCCTTTAAGGTTTCTCTTTAAACTAACTTAATAGTCTGGGCCTTTTCATTTCTAAATTGCTGGTGTTGAAGGCTACACAACAATCTTCCTCAAAGGAGACTCTGGTTGGGATCAATAGGTTAGGATAGAAAGCTGCATAGATTGGTCTTACATGCTGACCCTAAGGACATATACTTGTGTCTCCACCTTTACAGAATGTCTACCACACTGCATTATTCATTTTGTGATATGAAGTAGATACGGGCCAATAGAAACTGGCTACAAATGCATTCAGACCCAAACACTGCTCTGTCTGTCTGTCTGTGTTTTTCCTGTCTTTTTTACATCTGTAGATTATGTCTGTCTATTTGTGCCTACATTTGATGATAATAGGTGAGCTTATGAAGTTGCACCATAGATAACTAAATTGTTTCTCCCACCCCTCTCAAACTGTACTAGCTGATCAATTAGTAAACATAACGTGAACATAGAACCCCATAATAAGCAGAATTGTAACTTTACACATAATAGACAAGATCAACAATAAACAACACAATAGCAAATTGTTTAGTTTAATATGAATATTACATTTTTAGAGCTGTAAGTTCTGTACTGAAAATTAGTGGAGTGACAGCCACCGAAAGTGTCATCTGACAGAGATGACACAGCTTATCACATCTACTGGCTGTAAAATATTGACCCCTGACCCCCCAGAATTGTATCTTTTAAGTTTCCAGTTTGCAGATGAATGCACACTCTGAATGAAGTTTTCAGACAGTCTGAGTTCATTAAGAAGCAATCAAGGTGCTTGTAAATTACTAAACAATGAACATGAGATATATTCTCTATTCAATTATATCTTCCTATCTTTTAAGCTTTTACTCTAATCCTTATAAAGCAAGAATCTTTTTTTTTTTTTTTTTGGTATATTATTGCTAATAAATATAGGATTATCAGAATTGCTTTAATAAAATACTACTCAAAAATTGAACTGACAATTTATTTTACTATCCAAAAGATATCAATACACAGACCTAGCTTACACTGCTGGATAAATATAAAACCAGATAAGAAAATTGAAAAGCTAGGGATATGACTTCTGTGTCTGAAAGTGTATTCAAGGTATATTGAGATGATTAAAAAATGAAAGAACAGAGGTAACAAATACGGAAACCTGCCAGCTGGTGTAAAATTAATTCCGCTTTAGTTCACTTTAATTACTGACATTTGATACATTTCAGCAGGCAAGAAACATAACCTTAAAGTTCTGGAGCAAATGTCAATTAATGCCGCAAGAGTATTTCTAAAGAATATTGACCTGTGAATGTTCTGACAGTTACACAATCATTTGTGTGTTTGACGAGTTTGACATGAGACCTAAATGATTTTTTTTACCCAGTGTTTATTTTTTTATTTTGCTAGAGCTTACTTAATAAGTTATATTGTGCAGTAATATTAGTGACAGAACAAGATGTGGTGAAAATCAATGTAATATTATATTTGGTATATTTTATCCTCTTTCCCATATGTCTCTATTTCACCCCCCATCTCTTGTGTTTTATTTTTATTTTTATCTGCTTAACATGTTCTTTTCTTGATTAATACAGCCATAACCTTTCTCCAAAACACTAAGCTGCTTTCTTTCTCCCTCACAACCATTCCACACTTATATTTTGTTTCCCCTTCATAAAGAATAAAGCAATGTTTTGTCAAATTCCTCTCCTGCATGCTTCCTAATCAAGTGGAGATCTCAGCTTCCTCAGGCACAAATCTGTATAGCACAGTTACTGCTAGTGTTCGGCCTAGTGACAAAATATATTAGTCACTAGTTTATTAACTACGCACAAGGTAAGAGGCATGTCTCTGCAGTATCATTCAGCCGTAGCTCCGATGTACAGCAAGACCTACACTGGAAGCAGAGCAGGCCTTAAGTGTTCCAACACCCTGTGCAGGCCACCTCCTTGGCCCCCCCATCTTCTCTACCCTCATGTCTTTCTGTCTCCTCCCTCCATGTATGTCTCTCTCTCTTCCCATTTTTGTCCCTTTCCTCATCCTTGCCATGTCTGTCTCTCACCACCCCCCCTGCATTTTCTATCTCTCTCACTTCCCATGTATGTCTCTCCTCTCCCCACCCCCATGTCTATCTGTCTCTAATCCTCCCCCATATCTGTTCTCTCCTTCCCCTTCCCATATTTCTTGCCCTCTCCTTCCCCTTCCCATATCTTTCCCTCTCCCTCCCATCCTCATATCTGCTCTCTCTCCCTCTCCAACCCCATACCTGTTCTCTATGCCCTCCACCCCCATACCTGTTCTCCCCCATCTCTGTTCTCTCTACCCCTCCTTCCCATCTCTGTTCTCTCCCTCCTCACCCATTTCTGCTCTCCCTTCCTTTCTTTCTTGAAGCACGGGGGAGCTGCGGGCAGCAAAAGCTCCGTGTGTTAAACAAACACGGAGCTAAGTAAGTGTTGCTCATGCTTCCATGTGTAGTGAAAATGCAGGGTATTGGAAATATGATGCCCTGAATCATCACAACGCACCGGGAGCGCGAGCAGAATTTACTGAGCTCCGTGTGTGTTTAACACATGGAACTTATGCTGCCCGCGGTTCCCCCGTGACGCATACACCGCTCTGCTTCACAGGGCGGGGGCCGGCCTTCACCTCTCACCTGGTGAGGTACGCCCCCTCTCTGAATCCTCCCCTCTGTGGCTATACAGATCGCCAGTGATGGGATCTACTGATCTCCACAGCCAGTGCCTCTACCAGCAAACTTTTCTTTTTTTTTAAAGTGACGGTCCCACAGGTCGCACACCCCAAAGGCAGACCCTGGCAGTCATTACACCCATGTGTAATATTGTCAATATATTATAATAATATTAAAAAAGATAATATTATCTTTTCATTTGGTTCTTTTTGTAGTAAAAGCCTGCATTTTTATGTGTGTGTGTGTATATATATATATATATATATATATATATATATATATATATATATATATTGAAGCTAGTACATTTGGCTCTTTTATTGGCACACTTGGACTTGTGGGGTACTAGTGAGCAACAGCTTTAACCACATTTTGTGACTAGCTTGCAAATCAGTCCTGTTGGACATGTGTCTACTGATTGATTGTTGTCCAAAAACAAAAAATAAGTTGCTTCAAAAATATAATGTCACCCTGCATTTTTAATATTGATTCACCTTGCTAATGTATTTTATACACATATTGCCTATTTGTGGTAATTTGATCTTCTTGTCATTTTGATACATTATTTCTTTCATATGTTCTTGTTTATTTTTCTGGTGTAAGAAATAATAAATCCAACTCATTCAAAGCTTTATCGTTTTTATTTTTCTGCAGATGCCTTTCAGTAGTGAGCCATTTTTGTTACAATTTGTGTCATTTCTAATAAGTTTTCCTGTCATCTGGGTAGAAAAACATAACATATGAGTCAATGGCTTTAGAAGAATCACTATTTCAACTATTCACATGTCAGGTTTGATGCATTTGGGTAGAATAACAGTTCCGGATATTACCTTAACCCATTCTTTTGCCATATGGTATTGTATGCTGTTTGTGTCTGTAAGTCTGGCAATTGCATTTATGGTTCCAATAAAAAAATAAGGGGAAGAAAATCTAGAAGAAAATAAAAAATATGTCCTTTTAAGTAGTTCTGTTCACCTCTTCATACCAGATTTTTTTTTTAATGTTGTCGTGCTAGACAATGACTATTGTAACATTTCTGAGTTTTTTTCTGAGATTTTCCTCTTTCTTATTTACTGAACCCACACAGATGTTATATGTTTAAAGGATAAGCAGGTAAAAAAAACACTTTCCAATTCTTACTTGAAAAATATTTTACTCATCAATAACAGCTAATAAAAAAACATTCACAATAGATACAAATATTTGTCCTCAACTTCAGAGTACCCCATGTTTTTAATGTTTTTTTTTTCTTTTCTTTTTGTGGATGCAATAAAGCAATAAGTAAATGTGGTGTATTGTTATTTTAAACATTTTTTTCTCAAAATTACAAATAGTGACATTGTACCATAGATGACTGTCATGAATTCCATAATCATACCCTACATGTATTTATGTTTTAAATACTTGGGGTATTTTGATGCTTTTCATGTAGTTCTTTTACCACCAAGTTTGTGGTAGTAATATTTTTTCTTCCTCAAATAACACTCCAGTGCATGCCTCCCATCTGTCCTGATTTATGTGGATAAGTCCTGGATGTGAGATTTTGTCTAACTGTCCTGCTGATCTGTACCTCTGGCTCGCTTTTAAGAGAGTGGTAGCACTTGGTGGGACAGTGAGATTCTGGGACACCTTATAATGAGTTCTACGCATGTGCAGCATTGTGTGCACAGCAGTGCTTGCATATTGAGTGTCAAGTTGCTGTTGCTTGTGTGTGTCTGATGTCAGAACACCAGGGTCACCTGATGCAATGTGGGTGATAAGGCATGTCCTTGGGTGATGGGGCATGTGGAGGGTGTGCAATGTGGGTGATGGGGCATGTCCTAGGGTGACGGATCATGTAATGGGTGTGCAGTGTTGGTAATGAGGCACGTCCTGGGTGCTGGGGTATGTCCTGGTTCTGCAATATGTGTAAGTGGTATCTGAATTTAGTCTGCCTAAGGCAAAACCAAACTAAACAACTGGGTACAGGTTCAAATTTAGGATAAAGTCATTACAGCTTTAACATTTGGACAAAAGCTTCTTTAGCATTATAAAAAATTAAGTCTATAGTGGGCAACTTAGCTGTTGCACGCCATTCTCTACTGCTAACCAACATTTTTTTTTTTTTTTTAACTTGGAGGCTCTGAACTAGTTCTTGAGGGACTGGGGCAGGCTTCCCCAACTGTTATTAGTCTCTTCTACATCATGATTGTGGTAGGGCAAGAAGAGAATAAAACTCTCACAGCTGCTGGATTTGTCTCAGGGAGCCTAAGCAGACATGGCTGGCATGCATTGCTACCACTGTGCATAGGAGTGTTGTTTAGAGCCTGATTACACTATGCTGGTGGACATACTGAGAGGCAGGATGTGCCAGGCATGTCCAATGTTGCCAGTAGGACACTTTCCTGTGATGTACCTAGCATATCCCATGTCGGCAAGGGGTTAACTATGTTAAAATGTTATAAATAAACACGTCAACAAACATGAAATTATTAGTAACCATGTTTATTAATATAACAACAACAGATATCTCCCATAGATCGAATAGCATAAGGATATGAACATAATATAGTATGCTAGTTAATGCATCTCAGGAGAACTGTTGGAATATTATAGCTAATAATACCATAGTGTCTTCAGTGGATTAACCATGGACAGCTTTACATGAAACGTAAAGTGCATGTGATATGTAAATGCTTGCTCTTAATATATAAATGAATATGTTCATTTAGACCACTAGGGACCAGTAATACCAGGATTTTACTAATGTGCAAATTATCTCAATAATTAGTATTCCAGTCCCTGTGTATTCTTCCTAGTAAAATACTTCATAAATGCATGCTTCACAACTGCTGTAAGTTTACATAAGTATGTTTTTTTTCAAATGCAAGCTAACACGAGACTTTCAGATTTATGTATTTCTTTTAAAGCACAATAAATCCTTCAGCTTGGAAAACAATCATTGTCATAGTCCTTCCTCCATCCCAAACACAAAAAAATTATTCGCTTTTAATTAGCAAGTGGGTAAAAATTTTGAAACTTCAAAAACAATGCATATATGTTAAAAAAAAACACACAGAAAATCACACAAAAAATAGTGTGATACCCAAGTGCAACCCAAACACGCATTTTCATCAAAATATGAAATAGACCAAACATAGATTAAAAGGTAAATCATATTTTTAGTATGTATGATACGATAATAGTGTTATAAACATTCGCTAAATTATTATTTGTTGGCAACACACACTTATGTGTGGACAGCCTTATTCCTTTTAGTGATAGTTATTAAAAGAGATGTGATGTAACCACTAAGGAAGACCAAGAGCTTTGCTGGAGAGACACATATGGCTTTATTCAAAAAAATGTGAGAATATCTTGAGGAATTCAAATTTCATTTTGGCACCTGAGTTTGAAAAAAAGAAAATAGGTTTCAATATTCCCCACTTAAAGTAATGGGAGGTGAAATTATCAAATGATCAAGTTTCCAGTAGATGGTACCTTGTTCCATCAAGGCTTAAAAAGATGTACCTAGACAGCTATTCACAATGCTGGAGATGTACTAAAGCAGAAGGCTCATCCTCGCACATATGGTGGGGGTGCAAAAGAATCAAGGATATTTGTCAAAACATATCTGACCTGATAGACTCCCTTACTCAGGGCCAATCCTGGGAGGGTGCACCGCGCCTAGGCGCACCGGGAGGAAAGGCACTCCGATGAGGATCTTTCTCCCTCATTCTGGAGATGAGGCCCGCAGGTGAGCGCCTGCGGTCACCGCACCTCCTAATCTCATTGACTACAGCGCGACGGGTGCAAGCTCCGCCCCGTCGCGCTGTCTGATTGCCGGATGTCTGGTGACATCCGGCAGAAGAACTGAATGACGGTGTTCTGCCTCGGAAACGTCCTCCTCCCTCCAGGGAGGGGGACCAATAGTAAAACGTGTTTTTTTTTTTTTTTTTAAGAAAATAAGTGTGTGTGTGTGAATGTATGTAGTGTGTGTGTGAATGTGTGTTTCACTGTGTGTGTGAATGTGTGTGTGTGAATGTATGTGTGTGTGTTTCAGTGTGTGTTTCACTGTATGTGTGTGAATGTATGTAAGTGTGTGTGTGAATGTGTGTTTCACTGTGTGTGTGTGTGTGTGTGAATGTGTGTTTCAGTGTGTGTGTGTGTGTGAATGTGTGTTTCACTGTGTGTGTGTGTGTGTGTGTGAATGTATTTTTCTCTGTGTGAGTCAATGTGTGTGTTACTGTCTGTGTAAGTGTGTGTACATAAGTGTGACTGTGTGTATTGCTCTGTGTGTGTATAAGGGTTTCTGTGTGTAATGGTGACTAAGTGCAAGCCCACCATCAGGGGTCCAGGTCACAACAGAAAAAAAAAATCCCCTGTGTTTAGCAGGTCCGCGGCTGTGTGGGAAGCCGGGGACCTGCTAAACAGAGCAGAGCAGCAAGGAGGTAAGTACTGGGGAAGGGTGCAAATAACAAGCATAACGCTGGCATTTTAAATGGCATATTGAAGGGCAAAATATTGGCATATTAAATTGCAAAATACTGGCCTATTGAGTGGCAAAAGAATGGCATATTAAATGGCAAAAGAATGGCATATTGTGGGGCAAAATACTGGCACATTAAATGGCAAAAGAGTGGCATATTTAGGGGCAAAATATTGGCACAGTAAATGGTAAAATACTGGCATATTGAGGGGCAAAATATTACTGGCATATTGACCAACTGCTCCCAACCACCCTCCATATTACACTAGACCGGGATAATATGCTTGTGAGAGTAGGTGGGGCGAGTGGGAGATATTGTCGGCGGGGGGGGGGGGGGGGCAGAAAATGTGTTCAGTAAGGGGCCCTGAAATTCCTAGTGGCGAGAGAGAGAGAGTTATATATGAGGGTATGAGTGGAGAGAGAGTTATATATGAGGGTATGAGTGGAGAGAGAGAGATACATGAGGGTATGAATGGAGAGAGAGATATACATGAGGGTATGAGTGGAGAGAGTTATACATGAGGGTATGAGTGGAGAGCGAGATATACATGAGGGTATGAGTGGAGAGAGAGAGATACATGAGGGTATGAGTGGAGAGGGAGAAAGACATGGAGGTATGGGAAGAGAGAGACAAGTGAGTGACTGACTTGATGGAATATTATTTATTGCTCCTTGTGTACTTCTTTTCCAATGATGCTCAGCCAGACTAATGGGAGACTTTGGCTGGTTGGACATCATGGGAACTGTAGTTAAAACTGCTAGCCAGCAAAAAGTCTCTCATGTTGCTGGCTGAGCATCATAGACATAAATAAAACCACTACACTGTTTTACGGCCAAATGAATATCTTTATTTAAAATAAAAGCTTGTGTTGGTCCTTCATCTAAAAATCAAGTTTGTGCTCTCCACAAGAATCCCCCCACCCCAACAATGAAAAATTGGTATGCCTGGAACATACATGTGTAAAGTGGAGGGGTTTATCATATAGCCACGCCCACCTGGGGTGCCAAAAAAATCCTGCACCCAGGCGCCCCTGACCCTAGGATCGGCCCTGCCCTTACTGGTATTAAATTGATAATAGTGCCAGAAGTCGCTTTGTTGCATGTTAACACACGCATGCCGGTAAGTTATCTTTTATTATTCACAATTTCATTGCGATAAAAATTGTAATTGCCCAAAATTGGAAACAACAATCAGCCCCATTATGGCCATATGTCCTAGCACAGTTGAGATTCCAGATAAGAATGGAAAAAGTAATGGCCTTTCTTGGGCTACTGGATGGATAAGATGGAACTTCTGCTGAAGAAACCCTGTGTATCCGCTTTCGCTCATGAGGGTCTGGGGTAGGGTATCCCCCTGAGATCAGCACTAATCTTTTGTCTTGATTTTATTTGTAATTTGCACAGATACAGTTTATTGATATGTCTGTATGTTTGATGTCATTTTTTATTTTCATAATAAAAGTAAGGTATTGAAAAAAAATACATGGTCATTTCAATCATGCTTCACAACAATCAATAGCTCATAGAGGCATTCCAAAGACATTTAACTATGTAGAAGTTAGTTTTAGTTTATTTAACTATGTTGATTACATTATCTACCATTTAAAATGAATTTAAAACAAGCATCTGTCATAGAACACATTATAATCTCTGGCTCAATCCCTGGCTCAGCTCTATAATCTGAACTCAGGTAGCCCTGGTTTTCAGCACCAAAATGATATCCCCAAATTGCGAAAGTATTCATATGACATTGGTGATCCGCAATTCGAAAATCATAGCCGATTCCATAAGATTCCATGAATCTCCTGACACCAGATGCAGCCGAAATGCACCGAAACAAAGTGGTATTGTGCCTGAATGAATTTAATAGTTTTTCCCTCCAGTTAGGAGAGGTCTAGAACTATTATGTTATAGGCACCTTTGACTTATTTAACACAATGAGTCACTTTTCATTGAATGTGACTCATTGCTGCTTTGTACGCATGTGACTATGTATCATTTTCTAAGCGGCACATTATTTTATATATTCAGAAGTTACAACATTAATATTTAAGAAGAATCAACTATAGAACTTGTTGTAATAGTCTTATAATAGACATATACATTTTTTTTTATTACATATGTAACATCTTAATTAAAAAAAGTCTGGTATTCAACAATGGAAAATACACAAATCCTTAAAAATTAGCAATGAATTTAGGAACAAAAATTGTGCTGGATGATTGGTAAAATTACAGCTTAACTTATGGAGTGTAGAAATGGCCACGGCATAATGATATTTATTACAGCTGCACATTCACATTTTCAATATCCCAATTATTCAATTATCATCCAGCTCTGATACTATTTAAGAGCTCATTTTTAATAAAAGAAGGCACTTTGATTCTATGATGTATACCAAATTCACATTACTTCCAACTTATAAAATTAAACGGATACCATACTTTTTTGTAAAACTGCTGATAAAAAAGAAATGTAAAAACTGATTCTAGAAAGGCCTATGTGATACATTAGCATCAAGAACACAAAATTCATATTCACAGTCATGCTTTCTCACTACGGATATATTAATCAATCTCAAATATAATGTTTCCTTTATTTTATATTGAAATGTTATTGTTCCACAAATTGGTTTTCCTCTTAAAGCAGAAGCTGCATGCATCATTTATGATGATACATAGTAGATACAAAATATATTTCATTCAAAACTGATTTATTTGGGGATTCAAATGAGATTTTCTAGGTCTATAAGATGTTATAGAACTATCTACAAATACATCATGGGTTAATGTAGTGAAGCATGTGAATGACAACCACAAGAATAATTATATTTTTCCTAAACGATATGATATGCAACATGATGCTAGTCCATGATTTTTTTTTTTAAACTAAGATAATCGGACTTCTATCTGAAGGTCCTAATGTGAATCACAGTGGAAGGAAATAACCACTCTACCATGAAGATGATATACTGGCATTAAAGTTACAATATTAATATTTAAGAAGAGTCTATTAAAGAACATGTTGTAATAGTCTAAGACGAATAGGTTTTTCATTACATATGTAACATCTTACTAAAAGAAAAAAAAAGTCTGGCATTCAACAACGGAAAATTCACATACTTTAAAATTAGGCAATGAATTTCGGAACAAAAATGGTGCTGGAGGGTTGGTAAAATTACAGCTTAACTAATGGAGTGTAGAAATGCCCATGGCATAATGATATTTATTCCAGCTGCACATTCACATTTTCAGTATCACAATTATTTAATTATCATCCAGCTCTGGTACTATTTAAGAGCTCATTTTTAATAAAATAAGCCACTTTATACTATAAAGCAATGGTTACTGTACTTTTTTGTAAAGCTGCTAATAAAGAAAGGGAATTTACATCAAGAACGCAAGATTCCTATTCACAGCCATGTGTAGCCTTTTTCACTATGGATATGGTAATCAAATATATTTTTTCTTTACTTGATGTAACACTAAAATGTAATTTTTCCTTGCACCTCTTACAAAACTAACACTAATACTCTAAATGAACCCTAAAACTAACCTAAGTTCACTGCAGCCATGATAAAATGGCCGCAATGAGACTGTTGCGATGAAGCAGCCACGAAAAACTGTTCCATCCCATGCCAACATCATTTAGGATGATACACAGTAGATGCTAGTAGTCCTGGCCCCCTTAATAAGATTTGGGGTGGGAACAAGCCAAATGGCTCCCAGCCACCATAATATAAATTGGTGCACGAGATAAAGTAGCCCTGACATCTACTCTATCAAAAATGGGTCTTGAAGCTTGCCAAATTGCTCACAGCCTCCTTTATCCATATGGGAGGGTCAGGGCTGGTAGCCCTCTCTCTGTAATAAATCCACCAGTAAAAACTTGCATATATTGTGAATTGTGAAAACCACACCCCAAGCCCCCTAGCATTAAATTGAATTTTCTATAGTGCATAATTATTCCCCTACCACTGAACTTGTTCTTTAATGTACGTTAGTTCATACTGGTCTCTTACAGTTAAATCACACGTTATTCCTTTAGGAATAACATGCATTAAATGTGTTTTTTACTTTTGCAGGATTTAACGTGCAGCTTTGCCCAATGTAGTATCAACATGTTGTGAGTTTACAGCCTGTTCAGTAAGTGAATGATCCAAATATCTACTAATGTCAACGTAGTGTGGGAAATGGAATAGAAGTTTAAAGTATGTAGTCCACAAATAGAATGCTTTTATATCGTTATCAGCTGCATGACACATATCATTACCATGCCACATGAATTTCAGTCTATACTAACGCATCTTGATGTGTGGTCTTGGGGTCTTGGTATGATGTTAAAATTCACTTTAGGTAGCTTTGATCTAAATGTGGATATCAGACAGGTGTCTAGCCTTTCCTCTCCTTTCTTGACCTATTTAAAGAAATGGCATATAAAAAGGAAAGCATCAATTTATTCAGCAATACTGCTTGCTTTTTGGAATCTGTGGAAGTATCTTGTGGTTTATAATCTACCACTATTATTAACAAATGATCCCCTGCATTCGTTTTGGTATGTAAATTTGTATTCCTTAATAGCTTTGCTCTTAGTTTAATTGACCTTTAACCCTTCTTTGTAACACAGAGTCTGCTTGAGTACTTTAATTACATATGGCAGTACGACATGTTTAGATATGTAAAAACAATGCACCATGTTAGCCATGGAAACAGGAAATGTAGAGGTAAAATGATACCCTTTCTAAACTAACTAAGAATGTGATTACAAACGTTCAAGATCAAGTTGCTAGGCGTTATGTGAGGAAAAAAAGTACATATCACATTACTTTAATTGTTAACTCCATACAGGAACATGACTGCCCTGGCACATAATGAATATAAGAGGAATTGGCATTTAAAAACAAAATATATTCAATTATGAGGATAAATCAAAAGAAAACCATGTATTTCCTCAAAAACAACATTATTTAGTTTGTATGCGTACTTTAAAAGAAAAGAAGAGACACTCCAGTTAAACACACACAACAAACAATCCAGAAAATATCCTTTTCCTTAAGAAATTCACCTATTTTGTTTATTGTAATAATTCTAAATTCTTAAACATTTTAATTTAATTGCTACACTATTTTGCTACAAAACCAATTTAAGAACTATTTTTAGAAAATAAATACACCTGACCACACTTTACCATAGAAGCATGTAAATGATGTACTCTCTACTAAGAAACATACTAGGTGTAAATGATATATCATGCCTCGCAAGTATCCCTATTTGGCAGTGACGGCACCTATTTTTACCCTGGAACCATTTGTCTCTCTTTCTATCTCTGGTGTTCCTATTTTCTAGATTAAATATGTTTGATGTGTATGAGTATTTCACAGAGTTCCAAAGCAATATAACTCATCATATAGTGCGTGTACAATGCAGTTTACAAATGTTTGTTTATACATGTATATATATATTCGTTTTGTAAATAAAATGCAGTTATTTCATAAACAGCTCTCAATTGGTCATAAAGTCACCTAAAAATGCCCTACCCATGGCCACTTTCCCCCAAAACAAGTGTGACTCTTTAGCTATTTTAAATGTTTGTAGGTATGTAAATTAATGTTTAAATTCAGATGAGTAAAGATAAAATTAATTGTCCATTGCATCTGTAACCTCTTAGTGACAGGACAGTTTTAACATGTGTGTACCCTTGGTGACAGAGGCTATTTTAACACTTCAGTGGTGTTTGTGTTTAGCTGTAAGTTTCATATTTCCCATTAAATGAAACCACACATAATATATATTGTTTTCTTAAGGTATCCTTATTTGCATCATATAATTTATGATAAAAGAAGTCATACAATAAAACGAAAATATGAAAAAAAAAATCTAACTTTGACCTGAAAAAAATCTTCTATGCTGTAATGCACTATAAAAAAAACTCTACTGAAGATTTTCTCATATTTATCATTTTTACATGTGTTACTTTTTTAATTATAGGACAATAACTGAAAGCAGTGTTTTTTTCCCCTAAGCATTTCCTCCTACAGTGATCTCTTGATCACAACATCACATTTAACCCTAATCTTAAATGTAACCCTAGCACTAACCTTAATTCTAACCGTAACTCATGTGTAACTCTAAGTAGAACTAGATCTAGGGTTAATATATCTAGGGTTTGCTTTGTTCGTTTTCTTTTCAATGCATAGTTATTGACTGGCTCTGGCCGGATACATGGCAGAGACATATTAGAGAAGCATGCTGCATTCCAACATGGCTCCTTCAATCACTTTGTAGAGTGCCCTGGGAGTGGCAAATTTTGGTGTTACTTATTGCCTCAACATCAGGACATTAGAGCAACACCATTTGAGTGGTGGATGCAATCACTGATTGCATCCACTGTTCATTTTAACACAGGACACGTCATCAGGAGGTTAAATATATATATATATATATATATATATATATATATATATATATATATATATATATATATATATATATATATATATATATATATTTAATAGGGAAGGGATGGTTAAGGGATGTATGTCAATTATCTGTATTGTCGAAGAAAAAAAATACTAGGACAAACTTTGATGGATGAGCTAAAGAGAAGGTTTATTTGAAAATGCAACCTTTAGATTGGTGGCTGCGTCAAGCATTGTGCTTATTTTAAGTGGCAAGTTCCTTCTGTTTCAACATTTAGTGATCTAAAATAGCTTGAATGCAAAGATTCATATTGTGTTAATAAGTGTTACACCATTCTGCTTTCTCTGAGGAACGTCCCACAGTTAGTTGCTGCTTGATAATATTCTTTGTTGAATTGATTTTATAGGTCAATTGATGACACCTAGAAAATTGATACATTAGAAAAGAGCATCCACAAAACTGTTTTCTGTTTTCATCCTGACATATTTCACTGCAGGTGGGGCCTTTTCTGAGAAGCAATATTTTTAATTGTTTGTTAAAAATTGTGGCGCCGGCTGCACGCATCTATTAGCGCCCCCTAAAGCAGAAGAAGTGAAATAAATAAATACATTTGTAAATATTGCCTTTGACAAGTATTGATCTGCCTCTGAGGGAGAGAGACAGATCAGATAATGTAATATGTTTTTTTTTAAATAAATTAAACATTTAATAAAATATTAATAACCAAGGGTTTTTATAAAAGCCATTTCCAGTGTTTAACCCCTTCCCTGCCATTGATCGCTGTGTACGCAGTGATCATACACAGCAGCACATTTTTTGCTGTCTGTGCATTTTTTAGGGGTTAATTTTTTTACTGTAATTCATTACAGTATAACACAGGTTCTTTTAAGAGCTATTAACCCCTTGCTTGCTGTAGATCACCGCCTAAGCAGCGATCTGGCACAAATGCAGCAATCTTGCTGCAGAAGCATTTTTTATATATTTTATTTTATTATTACACCCGCTACGTGTTAATTATACCCGTTTGGGGATTACGTTTAAAGTAAAAAAATTTTTTTAGCTGTCTGAGTGCACATATAGCGATCAGTAACAGCTGATCAGTGGCAAAGGCGGTTTGGTGATTGATCAGATGAGCATCACCATTCGCCTGGTTAGATCAGTATTTGTAAATATTGATCTGACCCGTGTAGATCTGCCTCCCTCTCCTCACTTGAGTTTTAGTGAGGGGGACAGACAGAGGTGTATAATGTAAGTTTTTAATTATAATATATTTAATAAAATTGAGACCCAATGGCTTTTATAAAAGTCGTTTCCAGTGTTTTACGCCTTCCTTGACATTGATCGCTGTGTACACAGTGATCTTACACAGCAGCACATTGTTTGCTGTCTGTGCAATTTTTAGGGGTTAATTTTTTACTGTAATTTATTAGAGTATATCAAAGGCTCTTTTAAGAGCTATTAACCCCTTTCTTGCCATAGATCACTGCCTAAGCAGCGCATCTGGTCACTGCCTAAGCAGTGCATTTGGTCACTGCCTAAGCAGTGCATATGGTCACTGCCTAAGCAGCGCATTTGGAGCGATCTGGCCACAGAAGGATTTTTTTTGCTATCATCTTTTTTTTTGTCACACTCGCTAGGGGTTAATAATACCCACTAGGGGATTACATGTATTCCTTTTGAAGCTGTCTGAATGCGTGTATAGCGACCAGTAACAGCCAATCAGTGGCAAAGGGGGTTTGGTGATTGCTCAGGTGAGCATCAATATTTGCCTGGTCAGATCAATATTGGTAAATATTGTTCTGACGCATATTGATCTGCCTCCCTCTCCTCACTTGAGTTTTAGTGAGGAAGAGAGACAGATCTGTATAATATAAGTTTTTAATTGTAATAAATTAAATAAAATGTTACAAAATAGTGAGACCCAAGGGCTTTTATAAAAGCCATACCCTTTGTATAGTGTACCCTGTGTATTAACCCCTTCCCTGCCACTGATCACTGCACAGCAGAACATTTTTTCTTGTCTCTGCATTTTTAGGGGTTAATTTTTTTGGTACAGTACTACAAAGGCTCTTATAAGAGCTATTAACCCCTTCCTTGCTCTACATGTCAAAATTCCAAGTTGGAAAATCAAAAAGCACACCTCTCAAATGTGGCCTTTTAACCCCCAAACAAGCTGACAAACCTATGCTTGGGTGGTATCCCTGTGCTCGGGAGATGTTGCTGAACACATAATGGGGTAATGTTTGGCAGTGACACATACCAAAATCTGTGAATTTGTGTCTAAAGCACAATGTATGTGGGAAAAAATACACAATAAAATTACTACCACAAACTTAGACAAAGGCTGGTGGTAGAATTGGTGCATAGAAAGTGTTAAAATACCACCATTTAAAATAGCCTAGGGTGTCTACTTTTACAAAATATATGCTTTATTGGGTAAAATACACTGTCCAGCTTAGAAAAAAAGTCCCAAATGAAACATGTCAACATTCCAAGTTGGAAAAGCTCACCTTCAAAATGTGGCCTTTTAGCCCCCAAACAACCCAACAAACCTATGCATGGGTAGTATCCCTGTACTGAGGAGATGTTTCTGAACACATATTGGGGTGTTATTTGTCAGTGACACATACCAAAATCTGTGAATTTATGTCTGAAGTACAATGTTTGTGAAAAAAAAACACAAAAAAATTACTACCACAAACTTTGACAAAGGCTGGTGGTAAAATTAGTGCATGGAAAATGTTAAAATGCCACTATTTGAGATATCCTAGGGTGTCTACTTTAAAAAAATGTATGGGTTGATGGGGTAAAATATACTGGCTGGCTTAAAATATGTCCCAAATGAGACATGGGTGCAGGCTGTCTGCATGTCAAAATTTCAAGTTGGAAAACCAAATACACCTATGCACGGGTGGTATCCCTGTACTCAGGAGAAATAGTAGAATCTACTGTAGCAGGTTTTTTGTTCACTTTTGTCGATGAGGAGAAGATATTTCAAATAAAAATATTTCCCAAAAAAATTTGTGTTTTTTTTTTTTTACTATATATATATTTTTTTTTTTTACATAATATTATAGGATATGATCAAAATGATGGCATCCAAAGAAAGCCCTTCTTGTCCTGATAAAAAACAATATATCATATGTGTGGGTACAGCAATTGACAAAGAAGAAAATTACAGCTAAACACAAACAGTTCAGAAAAGTTAAAATAGCCATTGTCCAGAATGGACAAACATGTTTCAAAAGGTCTGTCCTTAAGGGGTTAAGATATCATACAAATATTAAATCGCAAAATTAACTGTCTCATTATTGTGCATGGTAGAAGGGGTGTAATTGTATCACCATTTAATGCATTCAAGCAGCACCTATTCTGGCTAAAAAACAACAACTATTGGTTCTGTTTTATTACTTTATTAGATGAATCATTGTCCAACTCTAATTTACATGTCATGCAGTCATCCACATTAAAACGTTGGCCCACACTTTACTAAATTAACAGATCAAATTTACCTCCACAAATAAGGCACCACTTTTGTTTCCACTAATACATTTGAGTGACAGTTTTCTTTCAATCACATATGTGTATTTTTGTTATTACTATTCCTGGCAATGCATCGTGGCAAGCAAACATAACTTGGTGTGTTCAAGTGTGGAGTGCTCCAAAAACACACAAATACACACACATACATATATACACACAGAATATCTTTCACCAAACTGGTCTTATTGAAGCTTGGAAATTCTTGATCTTGCTTTAAAGCTTACAATGATCATATTGGCATAAACACAGTAGCATAGTTATCATCGGGGGCTGAGGTGGGGGGCGGTCTGCCCCAGGCTTCACTTTTCTGGGGCAGCACTTCTCTCATCGCGGTCCATATTTCATAACAAAGCGCCATGCCATCACAATTTGTCTCAAGTTTTTGGAAGGGAGCCATAGGTTCTATTACGACCCTGATCGGGTTTCTGCCACTGTGTCCCTGGCTACCAATCACCTTGTAATCGAGGCCAGGAACTTTCTTCCAAGCCATACATGTTAAGACCATTTAACCTTTTTTGGTAACTTTAATTCTGCAATCCATGCACCAGTTTTGTAGGCTTTCCCTGAACTCTATCCAAAGTATACAGATACAGTCTCCAGTCCTGTGTGTGCAATACTCCAGGTTTCTACTTTCCCTCTATGCTGTGTACCAAGTGTTAAGTAAAATGTTGGTGCTATATAAATAAATGTTAATTTAAAGTAATGGTAACTATAATTATGGTTATCATACCATATTCTTAACCACTATGAGATTCTCCTGCCAAAACAAAGCCTTTTCATAATAATAGCATAGAAAAATCCATTACACGTAACTGAGACAAAATGTTTATTACAAAATAATGTAATGTTTTTGTTTTCTTTAACAACAAACAAGAAATGTGCATGTTGTATAAAGCTATTTTAAAAGTATTTTTAAGAAGTGTGGTTTTAATAGTATATTTTTGAGAAAAAAAAATATTGTATGCTATATGTTCATTTTCATTCATTATTTACATTGGTTTTTAAAAAAATAGACTTATATGTTTAAAGTAACTGCAAGCTATACCTAGAAATAAAATATATTATAAAACAGTCTATAACTGGAAATGATTTACAGTGATGTGCATTCACAGTGTATAGATAGTGTAGTTTATTATATGTTTTGTTTACAAGTGATCAGACCAACAGTTCGGTGTTATTTTGTGAATGATGAGCTTGATAAATAGACTATCCTGTGTATTAGTTTCTGTCCATGGTACAGTGCATGAAGAAAACTTTAAAGGTGTGATTTATCATGGTTTTATCTTGTTATTATTGTTGCCAGTGAAGCAATAAGCACCGTTTTGGAACAATCCCTGGCTGATGATTTACCATTAGATGATATTATAAAACACAGATGTGACCTAACATCTTCTGGCCTTTTCCAAATAAAAATATAATGGTGCATCTCAAGAACTGATCCCTTTATATTCTTAAGTGTCCTATATGTTCTTACTTAGATAAGCCTTTTTTATATTACGGCTGTATACTTCAATATCTAAAAATCACTCTAGTGTACATTTTCTACAAGTGTCTTGTATAAACCTAACAAAAAATAAAGCAAAATAAACTAAAATAGGAAGTTTGTTTATACAATATGCTATTTAGAGAATACAATCACATCCTATTTAGAGAAGAACTATATTAGCCCAAATGCACAATGTATCGTAACAATAATTTGCTTTATTTTGCTGAATTGTATACTTCAAAGGCTGTGACCATTGATTCCCAAATGAACGTGCGTTTATCTGTTTTCTGTTTCAGGGTTAACCAGTCATGTCTGTTTAGTTTTAGTTTAAGAAAACAAGCACATAGAAAAATAGCTCAGTGCCCAAGATCATTGAGTGAACCAGTGATGTCAAGAGAAAGGCTTTCTGGAAGAACATTGATGATACATTTTGATGATGTACAAAACTTAAAATGATTAAGCAAATGGTGATTCCAGTAAAAAATGCATATTGTCCCACTGACCTTCTCCCCAGTACTCCACATAGTACTTGGAAATAAATATATTCTTGTTTTATCCAATAAATGAACATTTAGAAGGGCTCCCGATTGCATAAACTTTATTTTCCTGTTTGCCACTTGCAAGATATATTACACTATCAATCATGTTTGGTTGTTTGTATTTTATATATTTTCCGCAAACACAAAAACATTTACTTTTATTAATGACAGAAAATATATGTGTAGTTTTTTTTTTTTTTTAAAGTAGATACTTACATTACATGGTTACTAATTTTGTAAAATGGATAACTTAATATAGAGGCTTGTATTAACAATTGTATATGTAAAAGATTGTAAGATTTTCTATTTCGAATTCTATGATATGCACATTGATAATGCAGCCTCTCTTTTCCCACCCTTGCTAAAACTATAAATCACAATGGATCACAATGTTAACCCCTTCCCGACCTTATGACGAGTTAACTCGTCATAAGAGCCGCCGCATTAGCGACCTTATGACGAGTTAATTCGTCATGCAGTCTAGCCGGCGGTGCGCTCCGTGGGCACCTCTAGCTAGTCTGCAACGGGTCCAGGACTAAGCCTCGCACCCGAGGCAAAGCTCCTGGACCCGATCGGTGCATTTACGGGCATGTGATCACGGGGATTGAGTGATCACCACGATAACATGCAAATTAGATGGCAAAGTCAGTGTGTGAACTGACTTTGCCTCTAATTCACTCTCTGTGCTTCACATTCTTATAGTGAAACACAGAGAGTGACCTGTAAGTAAAAATAAATTAATTAAATACACAGAGGTAAAAAAATAAATAAAAAAAATTAACCCTTTCATTGCTGATCACAGTTTTTAACTGTGATCAGTTTCCTTCCACTTTATGGCCCTCATTTAGTTTTTTTTTAACAGAATTTTTTATTTTTACAATTTATAAAGTTTTTTTTAATAAATAAAGGTAATTTTAATATATTTATTTAATAAAATTTAACCCCTGCATGCCTGTTGCATGATTTTTACTGATCTGACATCGCACTCTTCAGAGTTTTTTTCTGTCTTTTTTGTTATGGGGGGTGTGGGAACCAATATTTTGCTTTTTTATTAGTTAGTTAATTAGGGGGGATACGTGGGTTAGTGTTGCACTAGTTATGTAGCTTTTTATTGGGAAAATAATGGGGAAAAACTTTTTTTTCCTCAAAAATTTCCTCTTTTAAATGTATTTTTTAATACTAAAATGTAAATAATTTTTATGTATAGGGTATCAAAAGAAAGCTCTAACTGTCCTTTAAAAAACAACATATAACTTGTATGGGTGCGTTAAATGAGAGAGAGGAAAATTATGTTTCAAAAACTGCGTATTAAAAATTGAAAAACGCTCTGGTCCTTGGCCCAGGAAAATCCCTGGTCCTTAAAGGGTTAAACACCAGCATCTCCTGTATTAATGTAAACATTGAAAAGCAATACATGTCTAATATTTGTCAGTGATTTCCCTCTGAGCTTAATCTCAAGCATTACAAGTAAACTTGTCAGCCAGATTCTAGAAATATTATCACTTTATGTGATACTGTGTAAGCATGCTTGAATAAAGGTGTTTTAGATACACTAATTAGTTCAATTACACGTTGACTTGCTGGAAGATATCTAAGATATGAAAGAAGTCTGTTTTAAAATGCGTATTTCTAAAGAGCGGCAGTAACAGTCAATTATCACATGCAATTCAAGTCATTGCTAACTAATTTATCTCAGTAAATCAGTGCTTCTTTGTGAGATCAAGGATTTTTACTGTGGAATTATGTCCATTTGCAGCTAATCTGTATGTAGAAGGATATGATTCTAAAGGTAAATAATATAAAAGCAAGTAATATAAAGATCCAAACCACCAATCCAAAACTCTAAAGTGTTATAATTTCACAAACAATACCATTAAGTAAGCACCAGCCTGAAAATGAGGGTGTTTGATGTCTATACAGAAATAGGTTAAATGAAATATGTAGATTTGATTCTTGAATATGTAGAAATTAGTACTATGTCTTTTTTGGGGGGAAATTGGGTCCCTTGGTTAGTTGCATTTATGAAGGGTACTGTATTTAGTTAGTATAGAAGGAAAGTCAGCTGTGTTCTGTGAAACTCCAGCACAACTTATCTCCCACATTTAGAATCCTTCTCACATAAGAGATAATGGGTGTATACACACATCAATTGTTCTCTAGCATGTTATGGTATTGGGAAAATTATTATTTTAACACTGCCCTTAATCAAGTCTAGGTAGCCTAGCAGGGAAGATTAAAAGGATTACTTGAACATTATTTGTACTTTATTAGTTAGATGATGTTATAAACATGAAATACATTTTAAATAGATTTTCTGTGGTAATCTAATTCTTCTAACGTATGGTATCATAACATGAATATTATTTTTGCTTTAGGTGTGAGTACTCCAGAAAAATAGGAATATTGTTCCATAAACAGACAAAAAGGGGGCTGAGTACATGGAACAGAAAGACCAAGAATGGCTAAGTTGATAGAGGATATCTAAGTCCTATGTCATTTATGACTAAGAACAATAGCGTTTGAAATGCAAAGATTGGCATGTGGCTTTGCTGAAAATCAGAAGGGGAATGATCTCAAAAGTTTGGTAACCCCTTCTTTTGCAAGATGTCACTGATTATGTAGGAGAGACATCAAGCAGTAGGAGATTGGCTTCCGCAAATCTGCCCAAAGGTGTGTTGCTGGTCATTAACAGACCTGTCTCTTCATTGGTCTGTCAGCCATTGTTGAGTCTCCTATTAGTATGCCTGACTTCCAATAAGTGAGAACTAGCACAGAGCCTGCCCAAAAGCAGACACTGGATAAAATAGGTGTCCTAGTGCTTGTTTTTTTCAATACTTATCAGTGATATTGTCAAAGTAAATCAGTCATTACTTCATATTGAAATTAATAGTAACATCATTATATAACTTGATTGTCAAAAGACACACAGTATATAATGAAAGATTGTATTTTAACCCTTACTCCAGTATCATTGCCCTCTGGCCTTATTATAGTCGGCAAAACGACAGAGAAGGTTTCTATTTAAGCCAATCTCAGATATTGGCTGATTGTCATCAGCAGCCCACAGTGAGCCTTTATACCCACAACTGCTTTTAGTTTTATATTGCAACAATTAATCAGAGTTAATGTCTATACTTTCTGCTGATTTAACTGCAAGAAATGATCTCTTCTGTTTATATCCTATTATAAGGATCATTACAAAATTGAAAAACAATTAACACTGGGTTTAATGCCTGAATGCCATATAGCTAAAGTAATTGTACTTAAGGTCTACTAACTTTTTAATCAGGCATTTGGTTGCAAGCTGCTCAAGATTGATTCTGTAAGAAGCTGGAGAGTAATACAGGAGAGGAGCTGTGAATGCTAGAAAACAAATGAGTTAAATAAAATGAAAGAGTTATAGATTATGGCATAGAGCAACGCAGGAGAAAGAAGGGGTTCAATTATCCCCCTTACTCATTATTAAAACATATAAATGATGAAAAGGACACTTTCAGTCATGAAATCAAGACTTCCTTGCCAATTTGTGACATTTGTGTTCTTATTTTGTTTAAGCAATCAGTTACCTAAAAGCCAATCTCTAATCTCGGAAGTTACAACAACAAAAAAATTACTAATTATGTTGTAAAAAGCCAGGATTTTTACTCATATTAGTGAAATAATTATTGGATTTATTGCTAACGCAGTTATTTCATTATATAGGATAATGCTATTCCTCAATTTCCCAATTAAATCAGTAAAATGCTATAAGATATAAGGGTACATCATAACAAATACATCCAATGATAATTTGAATGTGTAGCACTGTTCTCACTAAGAGCTTATAATAAAGTAAATAAATTACATTGTGAATGTTAAAAATGTTTTGCTTTGTAAAACATTCTCCACAGAAAGGTACATTATGCCTATGCATATTGTTAAAAACATATAGGTGAAAATAACCATCCCATGCTTGCATATATGCACACATATGTGTGTGTGTGGTTTAGGGACACACTGCCTCAGTGCTGTTATAGCTAGGATTTAAGCGCTGGGTATTTGTTTATATATGCACACACAAGAGTATAATTTTTACGAGTCATTTATATCTATATATACATATGTTTTTTTAAATATTTTTTTATTGATTTTTTAAGGAACACAGAATATACGAATACAGGATAAAAATAAGAGAGAATGACACAATAATGTAGAAGTAAACTGATAATTTGCCTAACTAACATATATATATATATATATATATATATATATATATATATATATATATATATAAAGAATTAGCCCTGTATGTATATATCTGTCCATGAAAATTAACTCCCTCATAAGTCTTAAGAAGCAAAACACTCCATACAGCTTTATTGTGGGTCAAGCATAATCATCAATGTTTCAGACCACAACGTGGGCCTTTTTCAAGATAACTCACCTTATCCACAATCAATATATAGTGTGAAGTAGGTAATCAACTCACGCACATCAAGTGTGCAATTCATGTGGTAAACCAGTGGACGTGAGGAAAATGGAAGCAACATATGACAAACAAAATTCCATTAGTCAAGACAATGAGAGCACTGACTTTGAGTGCATTATTAAAAACAGCTATACAAGTACAAGCAATCAACTATAATATCCTGTTTACTAATGTAATATAATATCGGGTTTACTTTCTTTTCAGAGCTAAAATTGGAGCCATTCATTCATGTGCACATTATAAAAGATTCTGAAAACTGGACCATTCAGGTATCGTCAAAATGCCGCTGATTACGGCTGAAAATTGATAATAATAATCAGTGGTACAGGTTATTCTGTGTTTTATCGTGAATCACTAGCCTGTGTGAGGATGATGTGAAAACTGAATGGCCAAATTAAATGAGAGCATAGATTTAGTTAGTGATTTTTCATAACAATGTCTGGGATCTAAATGTACCAGTTTTTTATATACATATGTTATGTATAAAATAACAGAGGTGTTCGTTGGAAGAAGGGAGGTAAGGATTTATCCAAAATCGTTAGGTAAGGATTTATTCCAACATTGTTGGAATTATATCTGGTCAATAGAGAAGTAGGGGAGGGGATCTATGTACATTTATAAAAATATTTTTTTATCTGGTATGTGTCTTCCTCACCCGTTCAAGCCCTGGTACTTCTCCAGCTTCTCATACATCTTATTCCTGATGTTGCAGTCACTTGACAATGCTACATCTATCACCATCTCTCTCTTCTGGTCCTTGGCTATTACAACAATGCCAGGTTGATTTGTCAGTCTGTCTGGATCTTGACTTCTCACAGGATCTTAGCCCTGTTATTGCGGCAACCAAGCAGTAGGAGATAATCTCTATGTTTAATCTTTCCAAAAGACACTAACATCACAAGAGGAGATGTGTAGTAAAGGTTTGTCATTTTTACTCATGGGAACCTTTTGGTTGTTAATATCACGCAAGCTACACCTAAGAACCAGCAGTATGGACCATTAGGTTTGCCACCTGGCCATCGTGTAACAGACACATCTACATGATGTCCAGAATGAAATCAACTAAATAAGCAAGACGGGTGTTACTTAGAATCACTTTGAATAGTTAGTTGGCATCTTTAGGGCAGCCTATAATTGTTACTTTTCCGGGGAAAATTGGCTGAAGTGGCAACCTTAATGACCATGGATCTTGCTATGAAAATCAGCTACTGGGAAATGTAATTGTGGAGGATCCATCTAATGGCAAATCGTGTTTTACATTCTGAGGAGCTATAAAGTAGGTGGCTCTATGTGAATACACTCACAACGTTTGTGCAGACCCACTCCTGCCCAGCAGAGTAGATGTTCAAATCTACATGGGCAAAGGAAATTGTCCTTTGAATGATAAAGCTGCCAACATCTTGTTTTGGTAAAATGTCTGCTTGAAACAAACAACTTGTTTTAATATTACATAGTATGCTTAAAATAATTGAAATATATTAATTTGTAACATAATATAGCCATTTCCTGTAATTATCTCCTATACGCCAGACCAACATATTCTGAGTGATTCTATAATAAGATGACCAAACTATGCAGTACAGTTAATTTAAAGTTACAGTGTAAACTACAATAGTTCCTAAAGTGAATTTGAGTGGCATTCCATAAATACCTAGAATGCAATCACTGTTGAGAGCACAAATACCCTGCAAAAATGATGGTTTTTAATTGCATCTGTCATCTTCGTTTTTTTTTTTTTTTTTTTGCATTACAGAGCTAATCATTCCTCTTGTTGTAATTATTAGATAATATATGTGGTCATTTACATCTGCCAAAGCTTTTTGCTGTGATTTGTCGAACATTAAGCATGAGGAAAATAGCATTAGATGTTCATTGTGATATTGTGACTGCTACTGTGCTTTTTGAGGGCACCAAATCATATTAATTTGTCATATTTCCCCTTCAGCATTAAAGATTATATTGACAATTACACATTACTCACACTATTATACATAAATCACATTTGGTTGTTAGAAGCCTTGCCTAGACATTTACTTTGTTGGACTCTCAAAGCAATTGTCCACTTGCCCAATTCTAAAACCATCCTGAAATAATGTGCAGAAGTACTTGAACATAGTTGAAAAACACCTAGACAAATATCTGTATCCAGTTTACAAACCAGCACTATTGGGAAGGACTTTATGATCTGGGTTTCACATTTGATTGATAAGCCTTCTATTGCTATTGTTGGCTCACAAACTATCACCTGAAAACTACTAGAAACTGTACTTTAGGAAATAGAAATATGGTGCCATAACCTAGGCAATGTGTCTACAAAAAATGTATTTGACTGATGTCTTTTTTTCCCCAAATACCATGTCTTTTTTCTCTTGCTATGATTTTTAATTAAACTGACAGAAATCCCCAGTCCAATGTTATTTACATAATTTACGTAATACCATGCCACCACCGTCATAGAAGTCCCGGCGGAACTATGCCTGGACTACTATGACTATGTCACATGACCTCCCGGCTTCCATCATAGAAGTCCAAACTTACATGCCGGGCAGCAGCAGAGGATGTCTGCATGCATTGCATCCACCAGTGTTGCGAGGGGGATCCAGGTCCCCTGCAGCTCTGCAGGGGACCTGGATCAAAGTCTTATAGTCAGACCTCGATTTGAGGTAAGATTATAAGACAACCTCGAATATAAGATGAGGGGTATTTTTCAGAGCATTTGCTCTGAAAAAAAGCTCATATTATATTCGAGCAAATACGATACATTAACGAGTAAGAGTTGTACGGGGCTTCAACGACAATAAGCATTTTGTTGTCATGCTATGTCCAATATGACACAATAATGTTTCTTGAAGTCACATGACTGGCTGCTTTGATTTGATTTTCAGATGTGTCTTTGACAAGTGATTTACCCCATGACCTTTAATTGGGAAGTATAATTTGTAACCTGTTAAATTTATACAACAATGTGGCTGAAAGTATTTTCTTTGCATTCTTATAGTGCAGAGCAACACCAGAGTCTTAAAAAGAATGTGAGTTATACTTAAGTTTTGCTAAATGATCCAAGCTAACAGGGCGTGAAGGTATGGGCCCTGAGTGAAAATCAGGGAACCAATTTTCTTCTACCAGGCCCTCTCTACACCAGTATCTTACCTCTGTCAACTATTTTGTCCACAACTCTGTGTGAGGTGTGATTGGCACATGCAAACCTGATTTTGTGTGTCTTTGGCAATTGTTTGCCATGAAAATGACCAACAAACACCACACCAGCTAAAGCTGACGGTTAATCTAAGGTGGTGAACAGGCAGCAAACACCTAGCCTGCGTGGTGTTGCAGGTAGTAGGTACTTCAATCCATGGTGTTGTGTATCTGATGTAAGCGTGGTAGTGGTAAGTGATTGCTTAATGTCCTGACTTGTGCCACCACAGAGTCTATGGATTATCACTCTGCTCCTGTGTGTTCTACTGACATGCCCAACAAGCATTCCTTGTCTGTTTGTTTCTTCTTGTCCTAAATAGAAATACAATTAAGTTCTGTGATAAGAAATGTATGTGTGTTTCAGTCTGTATCAATAGAACGATACATATTAATCATAGATGAATGCACAGTTTTGTACTTTTATTATTTGAGCATGCATCTTCTAGAATACTAATTAAGATTGTCTTAAAATACTTTTCTTGAGACTTAATGTTTGTTTTCAAGGTTGTACTAGCGTGAAATTGAGGATGAACAAAGTATAGTTCTATAATTTGGATCTGTCAGTTCAAATGATGTGTTTTGAAGTGAAATAGTTAATTTGGCTCAAAACAATTTTATCCACCAGTAAATGTAATTTAACGTTATGCAAGCTAAATAAATCTATCCAGCTTTCACAGAGAAATTAGAATATAATTTAATAATGCAAGGTATACATGCAGAATAGAAGCCTTCAAATAAAACAGCATTATTTGTAGAACTGGAATAAAACCTCAGTATTCAGCATCCAAAACGTATACCTAACTACTTGAATTTGATTCACAAATACCTGTCTGGTGTTTATGCCATAAAAATGCATATTTAAAAATAAAATTGAATTTCCAACCGATTTTTTCTCTTTAAAAACATGGCACAGCATATCCCCAGTGATGTCTATTAAGTCTTTTATGCAACTGGTACTTGATGCAAAATACTGCTTACAAAATGTGAAGGCACTATACAATTATAAACCATGAGTAGAGAAGATCCCAGTTTCAAAAACTAAAACATTGATATAATCACCAACATATAAGCCAAATAGCAAAATACTTAAGTAAACTAGAAACCTTTTCAGAGCCGTGGCAACTAACCTTTAGTGTGAATAAATGGAAGATAATGCATCTTGGTTTTAAAGATTAGACTTAGGAAATGCATACATTTTAGTTTTGACCAAACCAAATTGTGTCCATTGACGCATTTGTTTTAAAATGAAATTTTTGATTTTTCATTTCAGGAATTCCATTCTGACCAATGAAATTGTGCCAAATTTCATATCAGAGTTAGAGAAATAAGGTTAGATTAGGAGTTGAGGTTAGGGGTCAGGAGTTAGGGCTAGGGGGTTGGGTTAGAAAATGTGTGAGAATGTGTTTGTGTGTGTTAGTGTAAGCATGTATTAGTGAGTGTTATGTGTGATGCAAGTGACATCTGAATGAATGAATAGAATTTTTATTAATTGAGCAATTGTTCATTTGTTCTTTTTCTCAGGGTTTATTCACTAAATTCAACTTTGGAGGTCGACTTTTATTTTTAGTTTTAGTCACTTAGTCTCAAAAATAGCTTTGATCATTTCACTTTGCATTACTTTTAATGGAGAAGATTCAACCCTGCAGTACCTGAATTTGTCTTAGTCTCAAAAATAGCTTCAATAATTTTGTCTCCAAGTACTTTCAATGAGGAAGATTCAAACCTGGGTTCTTCTTTTAAGTCAAACCCAACTTTGACTTAGTCTCAAAATGAAAGTCGATCTCCAAAATCAAATTTTAGTGAATAGACCCATTTGTCAAATTTGGTACCTAAGTTTGACTTAGAAAAAAATACCCAGGTTTGAATTGTCCCCACTGAAAGTTATGGGAGGGACAATGACAAACGTATTAAATGCACTTCAGTCAACTGATTAAAGCATTAACAAAAAGTAACCAGTTCTTGTTTATTTTATGTGTATAAACGTGTTTTTTTTTTTTTTTTTACACTTTGCTCCAAATCAGTTTATGTTCAGGCATGCGGTATTCATGGTCTATCTATAAGCTTAGCTTCTGTAGTCAATTTCAAAGTAGTTTCTAAGTAGTTAAAATCTTCTCTTTGACATTTACAAAAATGCAATAACCTAGTAAATTAACTACCCTCTCACATTTAGCAAGGTGCTGCAGTGATAATCACATCATATTTCTCATTTATTGCTTCGTTTAAGTGCCTCTGTTTACTTCCTCAATTTCTTTCATTTGGAAACAAATGTTTTGCAACCACAGCATACTAACATTTATGCGTTGGTTCAATTATGTTTCAGTTTCTTTTTTTGCTTTATGCGACAACATACTGACATTTACAATCAGGGGAGGGCTGGGAACTGTTGGCCTGGGGGACAAAACTAATTTAGTTGGCCTTGGTGCCATTTCATCAGCCTACCTGATATCTTCAGAGATAGACATACATGCAAGACAGATTTGCTGAAAGATAAGGTACTTAGATTTATAGGCTGACAAGACAATTGGATAGAAAGATTGAAAATGTTACCAACTAGGGCATTAAAAAGTGAAAAGTTGTGCAGCCCCAGCCCATTGAGAGTGGTTAGAGATCAGCTCAGGTGGCAATTACCCTCCAGTCCCCCTTACAAGGTACCAGGGGTCAGAAAGTGCATGATGACTGCAGAAGTGTAGGAAACCTTTTCCAGTTAACCTTGGACTGACATAATGGTGTATATCCACTAAAATATGTACTGTGGTGAACTGACAAATAAAATGCCTGAGCTGTCATTCAACCTGAGATTTGCATCTCCACAGTTCATGTTTTAGTGAATAAACCCCAATGTGTTTGCACTGATGTTGCTGGGAGGTAATTAGTACCCTGTTATCCCCTATTCGATTGCTCATTCATAAATGTAGGTTAACATACAAAGCTACTTCATTCTCCAAGCACCAAGAAATGTGATGCAAGTAAGGATGTGATTGTTAAACTGATATTCTAAGATAGTCTAAGAATTTACATGCATGAAACCCTCTGTCAATCTTCTAAAGTTACCTTTACTGTGTACCACAAGCAGCTAATTGATGACATAAAAATACCCATTTATTCTCATGATGGTAGGTTACTGCATTTAACAATTTAAACATCTTTTAACTTTAGTGCCCAGTCTTCTTCAGGAAGCCAAAGATGAAGCGATCAAAGTGCCCTCTTACTTTAGGAATTTTCCGCCATCACTATCAGCCATCATGCACATTATGGCTCTAATTTCTTCCCTATAATTTCTCTTGCACCAATGAGTTTAAGTAAAAACTGTATACCAATGTCTTCAAATGCCAGTCGTACATCATAATATTTACGGAGTACTCCATAATTGATGGTGATACTCCACCATCCATTACCCCCTCAGAAGTACCACTTGTGCCACCTGAACCATAGGTGCGCCATCACTGGTTTAGATCAACATTACATAATCAAAGTTAGTGATATAGGGTTCTCTAATGGACCATCTCTTAAAGCCATCAAATTTGGGGGTAAATCAATCAACTTTCTTCTTCCAGTTAGTGTACTGTGGGTTGCCCATTGGAGTTTTAATGTCATAAATCATTTACCTCTTGCACTGCGGATAAAAAACTTGAATGCAGACCCCTATTGCACTCTCCCAAGTGCTAGAATAGACAGATAGAAATAGGGGGGAGGGGCGTCAGAAAGGCGCAGTATCAAGTTGAACCTTAAAATATAAATGCAAAAAACACTAATAGTGTGATACAGTATGGACTCATAGTAATCTGAAGTAGGTAAGTATTGCACGCACAAACAGAAGTATAGATGGAGCTTGTCACAAATGGCTGGGTAAAAAACTGGTTTAATCTGTAAAAAAGTAAAAAAAAACACGTGCAGGACCAGATAGACACAACACTGGGATTTCACTTACAAGATGTTGGTTTAAAGTGCGCATGTAGATAACGTTCCAAAGCGTAAAACGGAGCCCAACTCTATGAATGAGGAAGATGGCTACCGCAAGAGAACACACTGGAAACAACGAAGAAACAACTGGAGGAACTCAATGCATTTTGCTGGAACAGCTGTCACAGCTTCATCAGGCGAAAACCTTTTGCACTGTCACAGTAATTCAGGCCCCCCCCCCCCCCCCCACACACACACACACTCACACACACACACACACACACACACACACACACACACACTGCATTAGTTATTTGACCTTTCAGGCCTGTATCAGGCAAGCAAGGTAATAAATACACTAGTCATGTTTTAAACCCACTAACCTGTATTATTTCATTTAAAATCTTAAAATCTTAAAATTAGAGTAAACCCCAAAAATGTGTTAATAACACAGAAATCCACTACTAAAATGGTTTTCAAGAATTTTAAACACCTTTAACCATGACATCAGTAAAACAAGAGGACAATACCGTAATAGTTTTGGAAATCTACAGGAAAGTAAACCATCCATTTATAAAAATGGTTTATATATGTAAAGAGATAGAACAAAAAGGAAAAAGCAGCACTTACGCTGTTGCTACTGCTGTTCACCCTGGTAACATGTATTCATTTGTACCAGAGCGCACGTAAACAAAGTATAATAGAAATGTTTCTCTTCTTTTATTAAAGTCGCTTTTTCTTCTACAAGGAACACAAATGTATGTTTCGGAAAGCATCAAAATAAAACTGAACATCTATCTATTAGCAGTTTAACAATATCCTCCCATCGGATTGCAATAAAACAATAGTTAATGTTTAAAAGCTGCCATTACTAGATACTAGTGTTTATAGTAGACTATTGGAATGCTAGAAATAAGCATTGGCTAGGGGTACCACATCTGCCATTTTTTCCCTTATGATGTCCAGAAGGAAAGCAAATGAATCAATCAAGAAGGGGTTGCCACAATCACATTGATGAACTAATTTTGATTTCCTTCTGGTCACATATGATTCATGCATACTGCAGAACAACATATACAAATGATCAACTGATGTAAAAATATTTACCTCCTATGTTTATGTATTAAAAAAATATTAAAGTGTCACGAACTCAGTATTATCTGTCACTTTCATACTGCAATTAATGTTTTCAAAAGGAACACTTCAAATCTACGATTTATAAAAAACGAATGCGTTCATCTTTGATAACCCATGTAATATGTTATATTCAAATAATTAAAATGGAATATACTGAAGTGTTTCAGTCTCTGAAGTTTTTTTTCCCCCCTCCTTCTCCTTTTGTTTTTTTGTATGCAAAATAGAAGTCACTTTATCTCCGTTTGCCTCAGGTACCAAGGCCAATCATTTATTGTCAAAACAAAATAACAAAGTTCACCATGTTAATTAAGCAATTTAACTCAGTGCTATAACTCCAGGTGTACAGACTAATAGTGTCAATAGAAAATTGAACTCACTGGGGAAGTACTCATTTAGCAGAATCTAGAATTGGATCTGTTTCATTTAAACCGAGACATTGCACACTGAAATACGTGTTACAAACATAACAAGTATGTATGTGTAAATATATATATATATATATATATATATATATATATATATATATATATATATATATATATATATATATATATGGATATATATAGATACAATTTTGTATCAAAAAGAGAAATAATTCTATATAGTACTTCACCATACTATACGGTGCAAAGTACCAAAAATAGCTACAAAAATTGTAGTGATTTATCTCTCACGATTTACTATCAAAATATCACACAATTACAGCATAAAGAGTGCACTAATCCTCTAAGCCTAACTCTACCCTAACATTAACTTATATTTTGTTGATGATTTAAAATATGTTCAGTATACATTCAGTTATTATTTCTTGTGTACCATGTAATACAAGGTAGCTTTAATCTCCCAGCAGTCCACTGTGTAGGGAAGAGTGTAATTAGCTTATCTCAGGTAATCCCAGAGTCAAAATTACTGCTGACAACATCTTTTGTTCTTTTAAATTAGTGGTGGCATTTCAAGATGGCACTCTGTTATAGAAAAACCAAATCATATTCTCCATTGATAATTGCAGCAAACTCTCCTATAACCTTTTAGACATAAATAACATAACTCTGTTGAAATATTGTTTTAAACTGATCTATAGAAAGCAATTTAAACAACAAAGCTTTTTTTCCGCATACAAGATGTAGAGGAGAAGGGCAAAACATGTGAATAGTTGTTTTATTTGTAAACTACAATCAGTGATTTTCTTTATAAATGTATAAATTAACTCATATATTACACAAACGGAACTTTTATATTTTAGAACTTTTTTGGCCACTATAAAATGCAGTATAGTTTTTATTTGAAGCTAAATCCATTTAAGTATAACTTTTTAACTAAATTTAACTCTATGTAAAAGTAGCCCTATTCACTGCTTTGCTTATTAACATTTATTTTTTACTGCACATTTCTTAAAACAAGTATTGCATTCTTAAATCAGAATGTCTTTTAAAGTGCTATGTTCTTTAAGTATGGAGTCAACATTAACAATTTGAATCGTTATTATCTCCAAGTGTAATATTCAGATATACAAGTTAAGGTCTAAATCAATTAGACCCAAAGCCAGGTGGCTTTTTTTAATTGTTTCATTGTAATTGAACTCAAAAGCAGTACTTGCCATAATCAGGATTTAGGACAACTATATCCAAAATTCAATCTGTAGTAGAGGTAAGGGAATACAACCCATACTTAAACTCTTGATATTAACAGGTATTTAGATAACTAGTGATGGGTTCCCTGCTATGGAAAGTAATTTGAGGTGCAGTTTTCAACTTAGCAGCTTACTCTGAAAAAGATGCTTAGGTACATTAACATTACACAAATTCCTGGGGATTCAAGAAAGGGGAAAACAGAAACTGAAGATTTGTCTAATTTTATTTCAAAATTCATACAAATTCTTATGACTCTTAACCCCTTCGTGACGTTAGGACGTTCTATGCCGTCCTGACTTTAAGTGCCTTAAAGTCGTTAGGACGGCATAGAACGTCCTTTGTTAAACAGCTCATCGCGGCTCCCCGCGATTAGCTGTTTTCGGATCCCGCTGCAGGCACTTACAGCGGGATCCCACCTGTCATCTGAGGCCACTTTGAGTGGCCTCAGTCCGACAGGGAAAATGTAGCCGGTGCTCAAAGCGAGCACCGGCTACATTTCTCTAAACAATGTACGCCTGTTTTAAACGATCATCCTCAATGAAAGTACAGGAACACCATATCTAAGATGGTCAAACCAGAGGAGGGAAAATAGGAAAAATACTTTTTTTTGTCAATATTTCTGGAATTTACATTCACTACCTGGTAAAGAGTTCATTGTGGATAGTAAGAGTTAAACTGTGGCATTTCAACCTAGCTGTGACATGTAAATTATATGAAATATCTGAAATATCTGTGTAACTTACAAGTCTGCAGAATACAACATAAGATTTCTAAGTATAAGATAATTGCAGGCCTGGATCCATTGTGAGGCAACATCACCATTGGATGAGGTAAACAATTTGAAGCACACACAATATAAGTTTTGGTGGAGTAAAGGTTATGGTAAAACCACTTAAATTTAAGGGGATATCAGAGGGATTATTAAACACAAATATACACACATCAGACAAGCCAGAAGACTTGCTTTTTCCACAGATATACTAAACTTGCAGTGCTATCACTTTTTACTCCTTTAGCTCTACTTTATTAATTTATTTAACTGATCATGTCCAAATGCTCGCAGTGTACCACTTCACACTATCCTGTATTTATTCAGACCACTTTATAGAAACATAGAATGTGTCGGCAGATAAGAACCATTCGGTACATCTAGTCTGCCCAATTTTCCAAATACCTTTGTTAATCCCCTTTTCCCTATCTTATATCTAGGATAGCCTTATGCCTATCCCATGCATGCTTAAACCCCTTCACTATATCAACCTCCACCACTTCCGCTGGAAGGCCATTCTATACATCCACTACTCTCTCAGTGAAGTAATACTTCCTTATATTACTTTTAAATCTTTGCCCTCTAATTTGAGACTATGTCCTCCAGTTGTGGTAGTTTTTCTTCTTTTAAATATATTTTCCGTGTTTACTGTGTTTACTCTGTCTCCTTTTTCAAACAAGTCTGCATGCCACAATATAGTTTAGGAAAAGTGAACTTTCTTTTGATATGATATGTTTGTTTTTTATGAACCATATTGTTTTGTAATATGCAAAATACATTAAAATCCTTCCCCAAAGCTTATTTTAAAGACACAGCATGCTTTATAAGTGAATTACTTGGGCCTTTTTGCTTAGAATTTACATGATTTTCTTATAGTATAAAATTTATATACACAGACATTCACACACACATTTATAAATATAAAGGTGAGAGTGATAGTCCTACAAAAAATAGGTGTCAATAGCTAATGACTGAAATATTATGCATAACAATTTTGTTACAAAAACGCTTACTTGCAGGTTTCAATATTTTCCAATAACTGTGTGAAAATAAAATGTATGTAATAAACATGCACAAATAAATAAATATAGTCTCACCATATGCTGCTTGCCATATGGTTTTCTAAGTGAGAGAACAATGGGAGCTGTATATTAATTAGATTTATATTCATATAATTCAAAAGGTTATACAGTGATCAACAAGATTATACTAAGCAAAGATGTACACTTTCAAGCCTAAGTTTTTATATGATTTTGTTTTAAGAAGATTGATTTACTGTGGTTTATGACAATTTGATTTGCACCACATGCTCATCACCTTAAAGGTGTATATATTTTATTGGTACACACATTCAAAAACTGAAACGAAATAGCAATTATAAATGTGTCCTACTCAATGCTGCATCTTAGGATACTACATACATTTAGGTACTGGCCATCAACATCAAACACAGTGTCAACAAAATATGTTAATTTGTCAAGAAAGTTGTATTTCAACTCCAAAGCAAGCAATCATAAATGTTATTTTATAAGCAGTAGGTGCAAATAATGACTTCTGAATGAATGGTAAGAATTCTAAATTTGGTGATTTTTGTGAATCTTGAATATCATGGTGATAATTATCTTCTCCATATTCTCATATATGAGAAATCTATATGCCTATATATGCAGTATGTGTAGTGTGTACAATTCAAAAGATTGCACTACCCCCATGATGCCCCACACACTCAGTTCCATCTCCTCGTGGGGTTTCTCTGAGCCAGCACCAGCAAAAATCCACTCCACACTTCTTCACCTTTAAAAAAAAAGCACTGTACTGACATCAGACACGTTCTAGAATGTCTCCTTACCCATGACTTATATGCCAAACTTAAAAAATTCCTTTTTGAAGCCTCTACTATTGAATATTTGGGGTACATTTTGACTCCTGGGAACATTCAAACAAACAATATGTTTGTGGAAGTAAATGCATCGGAGATCATGGTTAGTAACATAATTTGGTATGGAAGGCTCTGTTGCATCCTTTGTATTCTCACAGACTGTCACCATCTGACTCTAACTATGATATGTGAGATCTAAAATTATTAGCCATAAAGCAAATCCCCCAAAGAGTGGTAAAACCTACTCGTAGGAGAACACCTCTTGAGCTACAAACCTCTCCATCCCTGTAACAACACCTCCAATTAGTTTTTTTAATGATTATTTTCATTTCAATCTACCGAATCCTGTCGGCATTTCTGTACTGAAATCCTGTTCGTTTTATTCTCTCAGGCCATGGGGGAATCAAGAAAACTACCGACTTGCTTTAGGGATAATTTTGGTGGTGTTCTTTATCCAAATATGTTATGCCAGACAGGAGTCCATCTTTCTCATTGCCCATGATTTCAAAATATTTTTAAATATTATATTATTTAATAAGCTTGATTACTGACCTTTCAATACAAGTGGAGTAAAAAATAAAATAAAAGTTAGCCTATAATTACGTTTTTCGAAATGCGCTAGGTGGTAGTTCATCCCCAAACTGTTGATGAAATATTTCAGCTTCGAAAATTTCTTCGGGAATTAATATGCTGTAATTTTTGCATAACTGAATGTATAAAGTTTGTATTGTTGTACTATTACTATGAAAAAGAAATATGACTGAATATGATTTTAAAAGAAGTATGAATAAACACGTATTTTATGCATTTGAAAAATGTATAACTGATGGATTGAACCCCTGGACCACAGCACTACATAAAAGGGTGAGCATTTTATTTGAACACATAACCTTATGTTTAGAGAGTTGGCTGTTCTCCATTTGTCATATTATGCACTCAAGAATATTGGAGAAGAAAAGCGTGGTCAAGAAAGTTAGCTATGAAGGAAAAGATTCTAAGGAAAACCTTTATGCATTCCTTGTATTATGTCACCATTCAATTTATGGAGACACATTTTCCCCATCACCTGTTGGCCTCTGGGTATCATCTTTAAAATCAAAGTGTTAATGTCTTTGTTTACTCTCAGAAAGTTAAAAGAGGAAAATAAGAAAAACTAAATATAGCCACATCCACAGCTAGCAATTGGAAATGTAAATCAATGTTTCATTGTTCTTCATTCTTTAAATATAATTAATAATTGTGACTTGTAAGCGAGTAATTTGGCATATTGTTTATTAATATGGATTAAATGTGCAAAATAATGGTTTTACATTTTAAAATGTACCTATGGATAAGCATTAATCATAGTTTGATTGAAAAAGGATGTTCTTATGCTTGGTTATTGTGTTTTTTTCCTCCTATTATATAATATGTTTTTTAAAATATTTTTTGCGGCTACCAGGGTCACTGTCAGGCTTCTAGTCCTTATTTTGTCATGATAGCAGTGGTTTCATTGTTTCATTTATTTAGTAAATGCTTAGATTTTTTTATTATCTCCTGTAGCTTGCAAGCATCATTAATTAAAAATAATTAGTAATGCTTTCCAGTGTTGATTAGCAGACACAGTATATCCTGGCCATTCCACAGAGCAGAACAATTATACACTCATATTGTGTGTATTGATGTATATTCCATAAATGTATTGTGAATGGTGCAAACCTTTTTTAACGAGTTTTAACACAAAAATTACGGTCGAATGGATCACAAACTGTTAGGTGAATAATAATTCATAAAGACACATAGGCTCATATTATGTTTAACCCCTTAACGCATTTGGACGTATATATACGTCCTAAAAAGCATGGTCCTTAAGGTTTCATGCAGTGTTGCGCTTCTCAGCGCAACGCTACTTGCCTGCAGCTACTCTCAGAGGCTGCTTCGGATCCGAAGCAGCCTCTAAGAGTGCCTTCAGCCCCCCCCCGCCCCCCCCCCCCGCTTGCATACGATCACCGCGAATGTGATCGTATGCGCGTTAACACACATAGGCAGTGAAAGCTGATCACTGCCTATGTGTGTAAAGTGTTGCAACACCTTCTGTGCCCCCCTAGGCACCCCGATCACCCGGTGATCTCGGGTGTGTGCTGTATTGGAGGAGCATGCTCCTCCAATACAGCGTGCCCAGAGGAGAGAGACGGAAGAGAGAAAAAGAAAAATCTCTTCCGTTGCTCTGAAACCGCTACTTGACTGCCCCTAGAGGCAGTTAGACAGTATTACCGTTATAAATAGAAAATAAATAAATAAAATAAAATAAATAAATGGAAAAAGCTAACCCTTGATCTACTAAACCTAGATCTATGGTTAGGCTCATAAATAGGGTTATAATTAAGGTTACAGGGAAGTTCGGGTGAGTACAAGGGTTAGATTAAGTGGTTCAGGTAGATTTAGGGTTAGGGTTAATTTAGAGTTGGGGTAAATTTAGGGTTGGGGTTAGAAGGTCACTGTAGAAGAAAATGGTTAGAAAACAAAAAAAAAACACTAATATTGTTTATTGCCCTCTTAGTTGAAATAAAACATAGGCAAACATGGAAACATTGTTATTTCTAAACTCAGGACAAATAGTAGAAATATATAGACGGGGTCTTTTTTACGATTTGTAATTGTTTTAAAAAAAAATCAGGTCAAAGTTAGAAGAAGTGTTTTTTATGGCATATTTTCATCATATTTTATTTTTTTTTTAATAGTAAATTATATCATATGATGAAAATAATAGTATCAAATGAAAGCCCTATCCGTCCTTTAAAAAATTATATATCATTTGTGTGGGTGGACTGAACACAAAGAAAGGAATTCACAGTTCAGTAAACATATGACAAAAATAATGGAATTCTGGTCTTCAAAGTACATCAAATGCAGCATAGCACTCGGTCACTAAGGGGTTAAACTCTCTATGTATTTCCCTCAGCAGCAATGTAAGAGTACCCAGCAATGAATAAAACATTTTAACCAATCAGATAGCACTGTGAAGTACCTCCCTCCCACCAATAACAGTCCATAACATTCCATAAACTTCCTCTTTCTTTGCTGCTTTCCCTCAAGATATTTAATTTGTCCCTTATCTTTTGGGACTTAGTTGTGTATTGAACTGTTGGTTGGGCTTCCCCTTCATTACCTGGTCTTGCTGGGGATAGATGGGAATCCAGGTCTCTGCATTACATTTACCTTTTACTTTTCAGTTTGCAGTTACATTTATTTTTCTTTTATTTGCTTCTGTATTGGGGTGGTTGTGTCCCTTATTGTCTTGTGTCCTTCCCCGCTGGTGTACCTGGTATGCCATTTGTGTGAAGCTCTGTTTCTCATTGAAAGGAATTTTTTGCTAGCAACGCGATTTCGGTCATTTTCACTCGAGACTTCAGGTCATGTACATGCTACTTCGGTATTCCTCTACCTTCAGTCTTTAACCATTGGCAGTTCTCTGTGTTAGATGGAGACTGCATCAAGGGCTGTAAGAAGAATCTGTTTGGCCGAATTTGAATGCCAAAATCGTAAGTCTTTCAGGCCGCGATCCTAAACAACCGTTGCCATCTTACTGGGGAATTCGGCTTCCCGACATTTTACCCCGCTTTTTAACTGCATTTGTCCTGGAACAGTCTATTTTCTGGCAACTTCGTCAAATACACTGGGAACTGCCTTATAGATTTTCATTCTTTCTGTTATTCTACTGCAGGCTTGTTGTCTCACTTAGAGATACTACCCTACAATTGTATTTTAAGTACTTAAATTGTTTGTTTGTAGCCACTACTATGTCAGATAAAGACCTAGATTACCCCTTGGAGACCCCTGCCACTATGGATTCCCAGGACCCTCATGGTCTTGTTATCTCTGAGGAATTCCATAAGTTGCTTGACACAACCATGGCAAAGTCTGTTTCACAAGACCTACAATCAGCCATGGGCCTGATGTCCTCCAATTTAGCTTCCTCCCTCACATCAGTACTTAAGGCCTACCAAGGTGCAGAGGGTACTCCCTATGTTTTTCCAGAGCAGCAGCAAGCTGCCTCAACAGGATATAAGGCTATGGCCAAAACAAAACACTTTTCCAAAACCATACAGTCAGACATGTTTAGCCATGTCACAGATGACGCGCCCCTACCATGCAAGTGGGCCCTCTGCTGGGCAAAATCGGCTAGAACCTCGAAAGAAGCTAAGACCTCAATAGATTCCGACTCAGAGTCCATTTCAGAGGAGGAGATTGATGGGTATGACTGTTGTAGACCAGTGTTCCTCAATCTTTTCTCACCCAGGGCACAGCAAAGCTCTTCCCAGAATTCCATGGCACACCACAAGCAGAAATGTATAACAAATTAAGTCAAGTGCATACACAGAACATAAAAACTAGAACTTTTATTTACCTTTAAAACCAAACAAGTGTGCAAAATAAATAGTGAATACACAAACCAAGAAAAGTGCATTACAAATCATAAAAAGTCAAACCAAACCAGCCACAGCCAATTTGCCCAGTAGTATGCCAGTATTGTTTTGCCATTAGTATGCCAGTATTATTTTGCCATTAATAAGCCAGTATTACTTTTGCCATTCATAGGCCACAGCCAATTTGCAAAATAATATGCCAGTGCTATTTTGCCATTTAATATGCCACAGCCAGTTTGCCAAATAATATGCCAGTGTTATTTTGCCATTCAATATACCCCAGACAATTTGCCCAATAATATGCCGGTTCCCAGCACTTCCGGCGGGACTTCTATGATGGAAGCCGGGAGGTCATGTTTTATATCTTCTCCAATATAACTTATTAAATTAAAGGTTTCAGAACTCAAGAGCTAAGTAAAACGCCTCATAAAATATTAATAAAGTAGAAGTAGTTTTGAGGGTTCACTGTCCCTTTCAGTGGGGGCTATTCACTAAAGGTGAGTTAAAGTGAGATGCACATTTAATCTCACTAGTTTAGCTATACATTGTGCAGGAACAGTGAGTTTATCCCTGCACAATGTATAGTTAAAATGGTAAGATGAGTTTTCATCTTACCTCAACTCACCTTTTAGTGAATAGACCCAAATGAGTCATTATAAGCAAATTTAAATATGGCTAAGAAAATTAGGCTTAAATTAAGCTTTTGCCACAAAAAGTCTGTGTTGGTTAATGATGGTACTTTTCTCTTTTACAATTGCAATACCCCTATAATTCTTTACCTTTGGAACCTGTAGACAACCAAAACTTTAGTTACTGTAATATATTGTATTTAGTAGTTTTAATTGCTCTGAACAGTGCAATGTAGTGCAATGTGGTTAAACAGTTTCAGTTTAAACATGTAGTCGGATAAGTACTGCTGTTTTAAAACATAATTTAACTCATATTTTATTGTTATTACATTACTCATTTTTGGTTAGCAGGCAATCCTCAGTCTACAAAACACTTCAGTATCTCTTCTGTTTGGAATAATTTGCTGCATAAATGGGAAGATTATGGGATAATGAAAAGTCCCATGTTGATTCATTCCATTATCTAACATAAAAGTTGTCAAATCTTTGTATAACAAGCTCTCAGAATAATTAGATTTAAAACTAAATCTGATTCATAGACTGAGATGATAATATCCATCCGCGGCTTTACCTATTAGACTCTATTAAGGATTATAAAAATAACACAAGTGATTAACCTTGTTTGGAATCATGTCTATATACAGTTCACGTGAATTACTATGAGCTATGGTGACAATGTAAAAATAAAAGAATAATCAAATAAGATTTAAAATCATAATAAAACATGAGTTAATCACAATTCCATAATAGCAAAAAATTTTAGTTCATTCCATCAATAATCATTTAATTGTGTTGATATGTAGATTGGTTGCAGATATATGCAACATAACCTACATTTAAAAAGAAAAATGTCTTGTGTCACTTTTTGAATTGTCATGAATTCTGTTCTGCTGTAACCTTAAGGTCCAAGGGTAATTCATAAGCAGTGTCTGGTGTCATTCACCATTGAAGTATTCCAGATTTTGAGATAGTGGTATTTGCCCCAGTAGAGTGTCACCCTATAGTTGAGCAGCAAGTGGACACAAGAAGGAACACCACTCAGGCAACTGAAGTTGGAGTGACCCAAAAAAGTCTAAAAGGCAAAGGCAAAGAAGGCAGTATACACAGGCTGTACAGTGACAGATAACTGTACAGGATACACATAGGGACACTAGAGACAGGTTAAAACACCAATGAAGAATGGTGCAATATCCAAACATGAGGTATAAAAGGAGCAGCCAAAAGGCTAGGTCAGTACAAGCTGTAATAAACATAGTATAAGAGAACAAACAAGAGGTTGTCAACAATATATCAAACAGGAATTGGTGACAGAACAATAGTGAGTGCACAGAACACTTGTACAGGCAACTGGTCTATGTGTAAATGGGGTTTCTATAGCACTCCAAGGAGAAGCCACAGGAAATTATGGAAGCAGACCCCAGAGGTTATATATGCTCCCTTTAAGGAAACTACTTTGTGAAAGAAAAAACTTCTTCCATGTATGTGCTATGCCAGATGGGCCAGTTACTCTGAAGGAGGGGAGTGCCTGCCAGGATGTGGATGCCGATCACAGGGTTCATCGGATGGATGCCCCGCAATGGGAGAAGCCGATGAGCCAGCCATGCTACAGGTGACATCTTGATAAAGAATTGTATAAAGACAAACCTTTTATTTAACTTAAAAATGGGTTATAAAATAAAGGCACATTTGAAATTTAGTACTGAATGTACAATTATTATGTGGGAAAACACAAATATCCAAGTTGTTTTAATTATTTGATATCAGTTTGCAGTGAATATCAACATTTCATAAACTCTTTTATGCCCTTGAATGTAGTAGAATTTTTAATTCATTCAAATATAAATGAATCAATGGATTAATATTTAAAACATTAATCTGGTTTCTTCCAATTCCTAGGTATTTTCTATCTTGAAACCATATAAACATTTCTAATTAACTTTGGTTTTTGTTTCAACGTGTTGTTCTATTTCTTGTTTACAAGACAAAGTCAAGCATCTCCGACTAATGACATTTATAGTTTATTATCTTTAAAGTGTTAAACTTACAGCACAGAGAATACATAAAACATCTGCATACATTAGTCAGAGCTAAATATATGGAGAGGAAAGAGGGAATGACTCTTGGCTCCCTTGTAAATGTTTTGAGGTCACATTCATTAGCTAGTTCCTTAGTGTCTTTAGACAGGACTGGGACGCAGCCCCTTAAACCCCCTGGCGAGCAGTAATACTGCATTCCCACCTAAAAATGTACTAAGAATTGATTTGTCTGAGTGAGGATTTTAATAAAGAAGAAACTGATACAGCTATATACTTATAGTCCCAGGCAATCTTTGTTGATGAAATGAGAATTCAGCTTTTCTGGTGGATCAATTAGTCATGATACTCCTGACGAGAGTTCATTGGTGTATACACCAGCTGGATTTGGCCTGCAGGCCAACTGGTAGCTAGTCTGAATGGTCACATAGGTGCTACCTTTCTTCACCTCAATTCTTGAATGTATGTGTGTACCCACAAGACATTCAACAGAATTCTAAATGATACAAGCCCCTCCTAGATTCACACATTTCAGTGCCTTTCCTCCTATGTTCTACCCATGCTCAGCCCATTCCCTGCCTCCTGAAACCATGCTTTAACAAGACCCAAAACAATGATTTATACAACTTCTTCATCAGTAAGAGTTAATTTCCTTTGTCTGAAATTAACACTTCCAGTGCTGAAAATGGCATTTAAAAAGGTAATACTTAAGTGGTGGACATAAGAGGTCTATAAGTGAAGTGAATTATGGTAGTAAAATGGAGCTGGTGAAATGGCCCCTGGCCCCCTAAATATAACTGGGGCCAGAGGCTGGGCAAAATGTCCCTGGCCCCTTAATTATATCTGCACTGAAAGCAGTGAAAAGTTAATGGGCACCTATCAGCCATGTTAAGTAATAAATGCACATGTTAGCTGTGTTTTTCTTGGCATTAAGTTAAAAGACAAAAAGGTAATTACTGCACAGTTCAGTGTTAGTATAGGTTTTTTTTATCTAGTGCAGTAATGACTTTACCATAGCCATTAATTATTTTAGTGGTGGACATTGAATTGCAAATGCCCATCAATTTACTGCTTAAGGCCCTTTTTTTGCCCTGCATAGTATCCAGGCCAATAGGTGTCCATTTTCAATGGTACCTCCCTTCCTTCACCATTGTCACTGAGTACCCCTGAGTATCCATTCTCACACACTCCATTAACAATCGGCCCACTTATGAGCCCTTGAATTTCAATGTTAGAATAATAAACATTTTTACTCCTTCTGTACGTTTGATTAATATTACATTTTATATATATTCTCTATATACACTTTAAAACTAACCAACTGAAGTGAGAAATACATTTAGTGGTCCAAAAAGTAGCTAAAGCTATTGACATGTAATATGTTTCTTGAGGACTTGAAGTACAATCATAGAACTTTTTTTAGGTCCTTGCTAAATTATCTATTTACTCAGTAGCCATTTCCTATTAGTTAATGTTGTCCTGTGAGAGGCATATACAATTGTAATTATTTAATTACTGATTTTATCAGATTTCATCAGCATAATTGTCAGGGAATACAAACAACTCACTTGCAGTATCTATTCAGGATGCCAGTGAGTACATGTCAATTAACTATGAAAAGCATTAGTTATTTAAGATAAACTGTAGCTCACACACTGTTTATTTATGAATCATATTTAAATTATTTAATCTAAACCTAAACAAAAGTAATGAAAATAATATTATGAATAAACAACAGTATCCGGCCGTTTTACTGGACTATCTCATATTTACATAGTAACATAATATTTTAGGATGGAAAAAAATACCTAAGTCATCAAGTTCAAATAGTCTACCTAGCATTCCTACATTTGATCCAAAAGAAGACAACAAATATCTCTAAGTAAGTTATTTTGAATTTTGCTGCTTGGGGAAAAATCCTTCTTGACTCCAAAGAGTAATCAGATATCTCCATGGATCAAGAAGATCTAAAACATTAATGTTTATTTTATTATTGATAGCCTTGTATGTCTTTCTTTTCTAAAATAATATCCATACCCTTTTTGTAACGGATCTACTGTGTTTGAGTTTTGATAGCACCACCTCTCTTGGCAGTGAGTCCCATATCTAGTGTCCTTATGGTAAATAATCCCTTACTTTGTCATTCTTTGCTCTTCCAGTCAAAAGGGATGCCCTCTTGTTCTTTGTACATTTCCATTAAAGATCAGTTCATTAGAGAGTTCTTTATATTGGTCTTGCACATGTTGGTATCATTGTGTAATATTCCCTCTAAGAAATCATTGTCTAGCATACATTTTTTAAATCTTTTTTCATAACTATGATTCTCCAATCTCCTTATTTATTTTGTGGCCCTCCTTTGGATTCTTTCTAGTTCCATAATGCCTTTTTTAAGGACTAGTGCCCAGAACATCACCGCATATTCATGGTGAGGTCTTACCATTGACTAGTAAAGAGGTAAGATGATTTATTTTTTACGTGCATTAATAGCCTATTTTATACATGCCAATCTCTTATTAGTCCTTGCAGCTGTTGACTGGAATTGAGCACTGTTGTCTGCAATTATGAATTAAATTGTCCTATGTTAGGGACCAGGAATGAGACAGAAACAGAAGGTAAAATGCCAAAAGACCGTTATTAATAATAATAGTCCAATAGTCCAAAATAATATCCAGGAAGAAAGCCAGGGTCAGGAGCCAAAGTGCGTAGTCAGACAAGCCAGAGTCAGGAGAATGGAAATCAGCGGACTCAGGAACAAGGCCAGGAATCAAAAACCAGAAGAGAAATCAGCCGAATCGGGTCAGGAACACAGAAGTCACAGGAAACCAAGAACAGCACTTGGAAGCCAGAAAAAATGCAAGAGCTACAGAGATAAGCTGATTAAATACCTGCTCTGAGCAGCAGTGGGACAGGCTCTAGCAGCCAGGTGAGTAACTATGGTAACAACTTGTTAATACCAGCTGATTAGCTCACTAAAGGAAATGGTTTCTATTTAACCCAGAGGATAAACCCTGACAGTACCTCCCTCTCAACGACCCCAGCGGGTGGGTCTGGGCTTCATAGGAAAGCGGGCATGAAAGGAACGAAGGAGAGCTGGGGCATTGACATCGGAGGCTGGGACACATGAAGGTTGCACTGGTCCATAGCCTTTCCAGTGGACTAAGTATTGAATGTGCCCCCTGATGCCACGTTAATCAATGATGCTGTGAATCTCATATTCCTCATGGTTATCTACCTGAACAGGACATGGATGTGGCACCGGCGTGGTATAGTGGTTACACACCAATTGTTTCAAAAGCAAATCATGGAATATGTTAGAGATGCGCATGCTAGGAGGAAGGTAAAGAGCATAGGCTACAGGGTTAACCCTTCAAAGTATATGGAATGGCCCAACATAGTGAAGTGCCAGTTTTAATGAGGGAACATGGAGCAGTAGGTTGCAGGAAGAAAGCCAGACCCTCTCCCTTACTTGATACGTAGGTGCGGGTAGGCGCCTGCGGTCACCCTTCATCTTATAGTTTTGCATGAAGCATTGCAAGGAGTCCTGAACCTGCCCTCACACCCAAGTGGAATGGAGTTCCCGTAGATGTTCCTGCAATGCCAGAATCTCCTGTGGCATGAACGTATCATGCAACATGGATGGTTACGAAGAATTATGCCAGGACTTTCGAATCCAGTGTAAAAATTAAGTTTAGTGGAGGTATAAAGTGCACATGAACAAAATCTATCTTTCTCAAAATAATATTGACTATTACTGATCATATTCTGATTCAAGATGTATTACACTAAATATGTGAAGCTCACTGGCTGTAATTGACCAGCTAAGATTTGACTCCCTTCATGGACAGGGAAGCCCCCTGATAGGGCATGAGACAAGAAATCTGTCTGATAGGGCTTGGGACATGGTAGCCCCCTAACAGGGCTCAGAACATGGCAGCCCCCTACAAGGCTTAGCAAAGGGCAGTCCCCTAACACAACTTAAAATAGGGCTCAAAAAAGGGTAGTCTTCTAACAAGGCAAAGGATAGGGATACAAGCAAATTTTAAGAGCACGTATAAATCATTAGCAAGAGAATAAGGCAAGAAAGAAAACAGAAATGACAGAATAAAGCCTGGATGAGGCACACAAGTTGTAGCATGACAAATGGAGCACCACCTGTTACAGCAGGAACAACTAGGTGCTCTCTACTGCCCATGTGCTAACAGAGAGGGCCCTCTTTGATCGCCAGCATGTACCAGGAATGTCATGCACCCAAATTAAAGAATACAAGGACACATTCCTTCTCACTTAGGAATATGTACCTGGGCACCCCTCTGTTGTGAACTGAGAAGATGTTGTGTCCTGAGAGATATGCCTACCAGAGGCAAAGGATTACCACTAAGGTGCTGACATCTAGAGAGAGCAAATACATTAATAATTATATACATCTTTCTCAATATGAAATTCTAAGGACAATACAGGTATTCATTATTCATCATTGGTTATTGGAAGGTTAAAATGATTTGAAAACAAGAGTATCATAAACTACGTCAAGGGGACTCTAGCACTTTCTGTCAGTTATGTATTCATTCGTCATATGATGTTTTAGGAGGTTTGCAATAAAAACAACATTTTATCGCAATGCTATGAGACTCAGCTTATGACTACACTATGGATTGACTTCTACTGGGTAACTTTCCTTTTTTCTTGCTTACAACAGTATAATTTGTCTTACAATTAATCAGGTAGTTAATGATGTATTGATTGCCACTAAGGTCTACAAATGACAGATTTGTTTGTTTATTTGGCATTTCCACCCAAAACTAAAGATTCACTTTCTGTCAGACACTTACGCATAACAAAAAAAGCACTAGAAATTGAGTATGATTGCATAATTATATTAGTGTAAGTATGTTTCTGTTCCTCACCTACTGTTTGACACATTATGCACCTCTTTAAACACTCCATCGTTTTCCAACAGCTGATCCTAGTGTAATAGTGTAGCCATGAGAAAATACACACAAAATATCTACTGCTCCACAGGTTAACAAAAAATATCCATTAATTTACTTTTTATCCCATTATTAAAAAGTGGGAACAGTGTGTGCCGGAAGAAATAAATCATAAAGGTAAACAATGGCAATGTTAAGGAAAACTATAACAAAGCAGGTCTACTTAAACTGGCACTAGTGAAACATAAAAAATAACCCCTTAACCCCTTTTCAATGATGGATGTATGTATACGTCCTGCAAAGCATGTTCCTTGAGGACCATCAGGTCGTATATATATATGTATGTCATGAATTTTAATGTAGTATTGTGCTCCTTAGCGCAATGCTACATGCCAGAAGTTACTCTCAGAAGCTGCTTCGGAGCAAAGTAGCCTCTAAGTGTGCCTTCGGTACCCCACACCCCCACGCACATGATCACTGCTAATGTGATTGTATGCGTTCAAACTCGCATAGGCAGTGATCAGCTTTCACTGCCTATGTGTTAAAGGTGTTGCAATGATGCCTCGATCAAGTCATCATGGAACACTCCTCTCTGCCCCCTCCCAGGGCACCATGATGAACCGGTGATCGCCGGTGCCATATTGAAGAGAAGCATGCTCCTCCAATATGGCGTGCCCTGTGCCCAACAGAGAGCGACTGAAGTGATAAAAAAAAATCTTCCATCTCTCTGAAACTGTCCCTAGAGCAACATTACAGTGAAAAAAAAGGAAAAAGCTAACTCTAGATCTAGGGTTATGATTATAATTAGGTTTACAGGTGGATTAGGGTTAGTACAAGGGTTAGATTAAGGACTGGTGGTAGCTTTAGGATTAGGGTTAAATTTAGGGTTGGGGTCAAAAGGTCAATGTAGGCAAAAATAGGAAACACAAAAACTCCTCTCGGTTATTGCCCTATTAAACACATAGAAAAACATGGAGACATTGGTATTTCTAAACTCAGGACAAATATTAGAAACTATATAGATGGGGTCTTTTTTACATTTTGTAATTGTTTTAAAAAAAATCAGGTCAAATTTATAAAAATATATTTTTGGCACAATTTCATCATATTTTATGTTTTTTTAATAGTAAATTTTATCATATGATGAAAATAATAGTATCAAAACAAAGCCCCATCTGTCCTTCAAAAATATATACATAATTTGTGTGGGTGGACTGAACACGAAGAAATCATAGTTAAGCAAACGTATGATACAAATAATAGAATTCTGGTCTTCAAGGCACATCAAATGCATCATAGAACTTTAATTATTAATGTTTCACAATGGCCAGTTTAAGTAGACCTGCTTTGGTATAGTTTTCCGTAACCATTTTTTTAGGCATGCACAAATGTTAGCCTAATGTGTTGTGGTCAAGTGAATCACAGGAGCATATCACCTGGATTATCATTGGCTTCCCATAATGTTTTTAAATTATTTGTTGTAAAATATAACATTGTACAGGAGCAGTCAATATAAGATTGTCTATAACCTTCTAGGGGCAGGTATATTTCATTCCTGCCACAACAGAGCTGGACTTTGTGAGGATCTAGAAATTGTTAGAGACAGAAGTGTTTTCTTTCTAGTATCTATGTATATTTTGTACAGTTTCCATTAGTATCAGTGGTGTTTCCAGATACTGACATTCTCTACCTTACCCATAATTCCATGTTATTAAAGTCTGATTTTTGTAGCTCGACCATGAAGTTGAGATCCATACTATTACATATATCAACTTTAGTAAAGGTAGATTTGACCATTTAGTAGTGAAATTCCACACAAATGCACTTTAAAGTAGATACAAAACATTGCCCTGCAACTACAATTGAATTTACATTATTGGTGCACTCTCAGTATTCATGATGAAATCTCAGTGGTATTTCTGATTAATCTGTCATCTATTTTATGATCATAAACTATCTTCAATATGTTAAGCTGTACAGTTTGATTAATTAAAAACACTTTGATCTACTATTGTTAATTGAGCAGATTTAACATTAACAAAACATTTTTTTGAAACAAGTTCATTTCTATGAATAGGATTTTATTGAAGTGATATTATGTAATTTAACATGTTAATATAATTATTCATTTCTAATTTGTAATATAATTAATGTTTAACGTATCGTGCAAATGAAAAATAAATGAGTAATTATTGATACTTTTTCTATTTGGCCAATAGTAATTTTGAACACATAAGCTCTCAGGAGGTACAATTTGTACAAGAAACTCATATTAAAAATAAATAAAATATAGAGCATATATTAAAAGAATAGGTAGATTACTTTAACTAATGGATTATAACATCTGGAATGTTCTGTTTTAGAACACTAGCTCACTTTTTTCTGTTTAATGACATGAAAAAGTCTATGAATAATACCCTTCATTTCTATATATGAACTTATAATGCTGACTCAATTTTTACTGAAACTGGTCATAACCTGTTATTATTTCTTTTGACAAATTTACCCATGGGACACCTCAGGGTAAAAATCGGGAATGTTGGGGACCCTCACAGAAAAAATTTCAACACCCCCCATTCCCATGCCTAAACCTCCCTCTCCATCTTGTCCCCCTACTCATTTTATCCAGGTCTTTGTATATCATGCCAATGAGGTTTAAATGCACCACAAGTCATGCCTCATCACTTTCATTGCACATAGAGGACTTACCACTGCCCATCCAGGACAAGAATCATCACCTGCATTGCACATCTAGGACTTACCCCTGCCCCCAGGACATGCCCCATCACCCACATTGCCCATCAAGTACTTAAACCTGCTGATCTGGACATGGTTCATCACCTGCATTGCACATCCAGGACTTGCCCCTTCTCCAAAGACATGCAAACAGAAAAGAAGTCTGGGCTCACTGGTGTATGGATATATTGTCTGAAGTAGTTCCCCAATCAGATGGCCTCCGGTGCCTCTGCAGTTGCATGGCTAGCACCAATAAGCAATGCAGGCAAAGAGGGTTTGCCGGAAACAGCACTCACAAGAAAAATTTAATGCAAAAAAGGATTTAATGTGAACAATTCAATATAGTGATAAGTATACAGGAGCAAGTGGGAAAAAAACAATCCAATCAGAGAAAAGCTTGATGTGTTTTGCGCATATAGCGATAAATCATACGCTTATGATTTAGCGCTATATACAGGAAATGCGTCAAGCTTTTCTCTGATAGGATTGCTTTTTTCCCACTTGCTGCTGTATACTTATCACTATATTGAATTATTCACATTAAATCCTTTTTGCATTACATTCGCCTTGTGAGTGCTGTTTCCTGCAAACCCTCTTTGCCTGCATTTCTCCAAAGACATGCCCCATCATCCACATTTGAATTTTTTTTGAAAATGTATCGCCTGTCACCCCATGATGGCGACCCTTGGATACGAGTGTGGTCTTCTGGCAGTGGGATCTCTGCTGCTGCATATTGGCAAATGGATGAACATGCCTCACTGAAGAGAGTAATGATTTTACACATTTCTGTTTCGGAGGAGATTTGAGTGGAGGTAACTGTGGTGACAGGGCATCTATGCTGACGTATGACTGACTATTTATATTAGAAAAAACATTCAGAAATAATATGAGTTAAAGTTGGAGGAGGATCCAACACTTTTTCACAAACTATAATTTGCTCTATACCCACTTACGTGGCATCTGCTAGTGATACCTCCTGACAACACACTCTTAAACATAACCTTTTTATTATGGTATAAGAAAAATAAGACATTCGATTCAAAAATATATTATATTAAAGGGACCCTTATCTTTTATCCTGCTCCAGCATGCTGGTACAAACAGCTTAACCATACATCTTTAGGATGTGCTGTAATTTTACAGTACCTTTCAGCTGGCACTGAGCACTACTGCTAAGTTTATTGTCTACAAATTCTCCCAAATCCTTTTCATTAGTCAATTTCCATAAGGAAACACCATTTAAACTATATGTTGCATTTTAATTATTGTACCCAAAATGCATAATTTTACACTAGTCTACATTGAATCTCATTTGCCATTTAACTGCCCAATTACCCAGTTTGTCCAAATCCTCTTGCAGCGAAGATACATCTAGTTCAGACTGTATTATTCTACTTCATTTTGTGTCATTGGTGAAAACTGGAAGAT